>VDFB02353493.1:193425644-193698958 GCA_007258455.2 Sequoia sempervirens | reverse complement strand
TTTGAACACATCAAACTTCACAACCTCACCCTATTTCCAACCTATTCAAACTTATTCTCAAGCAATTTCTCCAGTTCACCTCGTCTAGCCTTGCTTTTAAGGCCTAAATTTTGAATTTTGAACAAGGGCAATGTTAGTAATCTCTTCTAATGCCTTTAATAATGCTATTTTCTTATTCCTACTCCCTATCCTACTTACATTAGGCCCATATCATGGAGACACAACTTGAACAATAGGCGGAATGGCCTATTTCAACATATTACACTCAAACCCTTGTATGAGCAAGTTCAGACCTGTTTCTCAGAAATTACACTTCCTAAGTTCCAAGCAACTTAGAAGTAGATTTCTGAAACAGGTCTGACCTTGCTCATACAAGGGTTTGAGTGTAATATGTTGAAATAGGCCATTCCACCTATTGTTCAGGTTGTGTCTCGGTGGAATTGGCATGATGTAAGTAGGATATAAATAAGAAAATAGCATTGGTAAAGGCATTGGAAGTGATTACTAACATTGCCCCCTGCTGGAAAATTCAATTGAGGCCCTAAAAGCAAGGTTGGGGAAGAGGTGAAAAGAAAGAAAACTGCTCTGGAAAAACAAGCTAGAATAGGCTGAAAATAGGTGAGGTTGTGAAGTTTGATGTCTCAAATGTCCCAAGGACAAGGGGAGGTCAAAATTCAGTGCCATGGCATGATGTCCTAGTTGGGAAAAGAGGGGTTTTGAATTAAAAAGAGAGGTTTGAGGGAGTAAAAGTGGGTAAAGTCAGGAGGCAACATAATTTGGTCATCAATTAAGTTTTTGTAGGAAGAATGAAGAGTTCTAGAAGAGTTTTGAGGTTGTATGAGGTCTGGGTTCAAGTTTGGTTCAGCTTCTTGGTCTCAATCTCAAAATTTTGAGGGTTCGGTTCATTTTGGGTTCATTGGTACAAAAAACATGTAAAAACAATATATATATATATATATATATGCAACCTAGAAACATGAATTGGGATTAAAATATCACATAACATCATATAAACAACAAAACCACCATAAACTTGAATGCCATTTAAAACATGCATGATAAATATTCATCGTTGAAACTTGAATTGTGGTAGCTTGATATACACAGTCTATTGATGCTAGGGTTCAATTTATATGATTTTGAAAAAAGATGCCAACTAAGTAGAGTTATCAACGTTCTTCAGAAATCATAAGAATTTGTTTAGTACACTAGCCATTTTGATGTAATTTTGTAGTCTCAAACATTATTTTGTATCATTGCTACATTGGTCTTGAGAGTGGTAGCTTAATATAGCTCCACAATTAAAAATCTAGTTTACCTATGCAGTGTAACAGTGTCATAGGTAGATTTTTCTTTCAAAGAACCAAAGGGTGACTGCACAATTGAAGTGTATAAACACATATCTTTTTGTAATATCACGGATGCTTTTTGAAACTTCCATGCATTGCTAATCTAAAAGGAAAAGTCTTTTGCCTAATCTGTGCAACCATTCTTTTGACATTGTCAAAAAGAGAAAAACTTCCTGAATGATGCAAAGGCATGGCCAAGCAATTCTAACTCGTCACATGAGAGAATACAGATGTTGGAGAGTACATCAACTTAGTGAGAACAAAAGTGTAATTTGTTTTAGTTTGTAGTATTCCTCTGTTTCTCTACAGATGTGTGATAAATTCTTAGTTCAATGATGTAGAACAATTTTTGAAAAGAGAAAGTTGTGTCACAATCCGCTTTCAATCTAGCAAGCAAAAATGAAAGCTCAGCCTCTTCGAATGAAAATTCTTGCTTACCAAACAAATGAATAAGAATGAGGTAGTTAAGGTGTTTGAAGTGATTTATAGGTCACTTTTAGGGTTCCCTTGGGTGTGGGTCAAAGTTAAACTCCATAAAACATTAAAAAAAGTGCAAAAAAACAAATTTTGGATGCCTAGGCATGTGGGTTCTATCTTGGTTCGCTTGGGTTCTATCTGGGTTTTGCTTGGGTTCTCTTGGGTTCTGTCTGGGTGAACCAGACCCAAAAATGAAGGACCCTGGTTGAACCCACAGTCGAACCGAACCAAGACCCGAACCAGGAGTGAACTAGGAGTAGAACTAGGGCTAAAATAGAAGAACTCGATAACATAGATAATGTGTCAAGAAGTTGACTACTTCATCTAGTCTGAATATTATATTTTACAAGTGTTGTGAATATTATGTATCCTTTGCTTAATTGAGTTGTTCCAATCAAAGGATTAAATATATTGGAATCTTTTTATGAATCATTTCATGGAATACCAATTGAAAACATGTTTTTTGCTTTTAGATAAAGTTGTTTAGCATCAATCAATTAATTTATTCAAGACAAACCATGAAGAACAACAATGATCAATTCTAGGGCTAACTAATTAATAAGTATAAACGTGAATAAGTCAATCATGTACATGTGTGAATAAGGGAAGCACAAGTAGTCACAAACACGTAAGCCTTGAAGTATACACATGAATACATAGTATACACAACTTAATACAAAGTATATGCACGAATACAAGGTATACACATGAAAATGTGTAAGTCACAAAGTATACATTGGAACACATATAAGTCACAAAGTATACACGTAAGTTGTAAAGTATACACTTGAATACACATAACTCATATATCTATTGAACCATGAATTTATAATGCAAATGTGGACACCATCGATAAAAAAATTGTATTAACCAAATAGCCATGTACGCATACATCAATATATGTTGATATAAGTATAAAATATAGGTACAAAATAGCCATATAGGCTTACGAGAATGCCATATAGGCATACAATGTCAAATATATCCAATACAAAATATGTACAAAACTGCCATGTAGGCATACAACAAAGGGTATGGAATCAAAATTCATTTCTCTCCATGCTCTAGAAATAAATTCTTTCCCTTTGCTTGTCGATCGGATGGCGATAAGTCCATCACTCGTTTGTGCTATACTTGAGGAGTGCTCCTATTGCTCCTCCTACTATTAAGTTCTTTGTGAAGTTTTAACTGTTACAATAAGAAGTAAAGACATTAATATATAGAAATTACATTATAAAATTGATATATTTAACAAAATAATCACTTACCGCCATCTCATGATCACTCTCCACGAGGGAAATATTCATATGCCCATGCTGAGGCATGCTCAAACACTGTATAAACCATCCAAATAGAAATTAAACTACGAATTAATAATGGTTTGATTTTTAACTAGAACTAACATCTATAACAACAAATGTAAATTGAAATTTAGTAATTTACCTCATAACTCACCTGTTAGAGCCATCGAAGATTGTATAGTGGATGAAACATCGATATCCATTTCCCTCATAACATTTGGAGGTGTTTCCGCCACCAACATCTAGAAATAAAACAACAAATTATTCAATCACAAAAAATTACAATAGTGATCCACGTCATGACTTATAAAGTATGAGGTTGTATAGGTATTTTCATGATGTAATAAGGCTTAAATAGCCATTTTTGAGTTTGTAATGGTCTTTGGTATTCATTTTAGGCATAGATTGTAAAGTTGCAGAATCTTAACAAAAGTTGTCAATCAATGTTGTAAAAATGCAAAAAGGTGACAAGCAAATGCAATTGGAAGCTGCTCCTAGACTTATTACTTATGCTATGTGAAGTAATTGTATCACTACTTATGTTGACTTTCTAAACAACTATATTGTAGTTGAAATTTTGTCATCTATCAACATCTAGTTATTAGTTATGGAATGTGAAGTAATGCTTTGAGTTTGAATGATGTGCAATGCAACGCAATCAATGATATGAATATAAAAAACAAAAATCTATTAAGTACAATTCATTAGTTAAACTCTTTATTCTATTACTTGCATGTAGGTTTGAGTAAATCCACTGGCACTGGGAGTTATTCCCTAGAAACCTCCAATATTAGCTTGTTCAACATCCAAAATCACATATTAAAATACCATTCATTAAATAATGCTATTAACATGTAATAAATTTATAATTTCTTACTAGTTACATACCCCACCGATAGGTGTACAACAGAAATAAGTACCTAGGGAGGGCCGGTGTATCTAGTCTCAACACTGTGACCCTTCAATTTTATTGAAATCATAAAACTAAATTAGTTAATCTTGCATTTCAAAATAGAAATTTAATAAATTAAATTCAATGAACATGCTAAATTTTACCTGATTATCAATTCCATACGCCTCATACAAAATGTCAGCTGCCCTCTCCATCTCCATAGCTATAGATGGATCTTGCGTAGTAGCCTCCTGAGTGTCAGTGGGGTCATATGAACAAGTCACCCCGCAAGATTGACACACATGGGTTCAAAGGCCACCACTTGAAGACTCCCCTGGATGGTGCTATAGAATAGGGCTAGTATGATGGATGACACTCTGGGTCAAAGAGTTGATTTCTTGCAATGTATCTACGTTAGCACTCTCCTTTGCAATGGAAGGCATACAAATGTGCTCATGAGGTGGCTTAGTGAGAGGTTTTCTCCCTTTCCGTGTAGGATCCAGCTATGCACTGGGTCTATCCTGAGCCGACCCCCCACCTCTCCCTTGGAAGTCCCTCAGATCAAAATAGTTTGGGATTTTGTTCAATATGAACTTACTATATAGTTTCCTAAGAAAATACCGCAAGACTTCACAATTGTTGCACAGTGGGTAATCAAAGACCATGTACGACCTCTCATAAAAATAGTTCCTAATCTGTTGGTGGATGGAAAGATAGGAGGTAGGCGACTAGGGATTATTATGCAGATAAACTATCATATAAAGATGTAAAGGATTTAAAAATTACAAAAGGTGATTTGTGCTCATTATTCACCGACCCACACACAAATCAAAATCTTACCCTCAATGTGAAGAGGTTTCCTATTCATTGGTGAACCATTTGGATAACTCAACCTACTGATTAAATCCTCTATTTATTTATTTTGTTCTCAATTTCACTCATTAAATTTTGTTGAGTGCTAGGAGGGTGTTGAGTGATTGGTGGAGGTTGTTGTTGAGGTTGATTTTCTTGTTGAGGATTTTGTTCTTGAGGATTTGGTTGCTTTTCTTGTTGAGGGTTTTGAGGGTTTGTAGGTTCATTTGAATCTCCTAAAAATTCAAAAAAATAAATATCAAATACAACCTAAAACTAAAAAATTCAAAACAAAAAGCAAACAATCCTTACCTCTCACACCTCCTCCTCGTTGTGGCACCATCCTTGCAAATAAATAGCAACTGTTGGTGAATATTTTTGCACGATTCCTCCTCCTAGAATAGAGCACGAAAAATGGGGGTTTTGGCCATGGGCACAACAAAAAATACAGTTGAAATGAAGAATGAATGAGAGTTTCACTTTTTTTTTCTTTTAACTTGCCATAACGCAAGCACTTTATAATGTGCTCACATTATGGGCTCGTTGTACCCAAGCCTTAGGATTGACACACTAAGCCACAACGCGAGTGCATTAGAACACACTCGTGTTATAGCGCATTCACGTTATGAATTTTCAATTTTTTTTTGAAAGTGTCCACAAATTTGGTACCCATCTCCATGCACCCACCCAAGCTACTAATGTCAACCTTTAGTGTTTCTTTGATACGATTCTACCTATGGAAGTATGACTGAGTTGCTATGTTGTAGTTGGCTTGGTGATGATGAGGATGTGCTGAAGACATTGAATATTATCTTTGGTGCTTGGTTTCCAAGTGCTTTTAAGAAAATTTAAATAAAAACATGAAACGATGTGTTGTAGTGGTATTCTGTGTTAGTGTTCTTGTTTTTCTTTGCATTTATTCTATGTTGAAGATCTACTTGTGTGGTTTAGATATGTTGATTAGAGGTGTTTAGAGGTATTGCATCTAGAATTTGGTGTGTTGGATAATTATGCAAAGGAAGATGTGTTCACTAGTGTATTGTAGAGGTGTTTGGGAGAAATGTTTTTACCTTGCATTTCTCCACAGAGTGGTTTAAGGTCTTGAAAATATTGAAGGGTGCTAATAGTGTTTGTATCTTTCTTCAATTTAATTTTTTGAGGTTTGGTGCTTTGAAAGTCAGTTTCTTGAGTTGCCATGTATGGCAAAATTATTTGAGTGTACACTGGGTGTGTACATTCTTTAGGCGAAAGTTGTTGCAAATTAATTTTTTGGATTCTAGGGTGTTTGTGGAATATTCTAGATCATGTCCAAGCATGTTTTGTGTTTCGTGAGTCATCTTTGGATTTGAGGAAGCATTTACTTAAATTCTAATGGTGTTAACATAGGTTTGACTAACCTTGGGTGTTTACAAGAATTGCAGAGTTGCTTTAGTGTTTGTGGAAGCATGTAATGGTGTGTATGAGTGGATTTAGGTCCTAACTAAGGTGTGTTTTGGTCCGTCTTCATTCCTTTCCACTGCAGGAATGTTTTGGTGCTGACCTGATTTGAATTTGAATGGTTGAGGTGCATAGACAACATTGGAGAATGTTTTCAAGGTTGAAGATGGTATAAATATGAGTTGAGTTGTTGAGGGATGATAAGATATATGCGTGTGATGTGAATGATGTGAATTTTAGAGTTGCGAGGTGCAAATTTGTGTAGTGCAGTGCAAGATTTCATGTGTTATATTACTAGATCGAGTGAGCATAAGGTGTCTACAATCTTCAGTAAGACTGTGAAGATGTTAGTGATGTTGTGGTGGAATTTTCTATTTCATTGAGATTGATTTCTTATTATAACACTCTTCTCTATGTTCTTCTCTATTCTAGCAGTGATTCTTTCTTTCTTTTGGGTAGTTATCACTCCACTAGTGAGCCCTTTGTAATTAGTATTGATATTACTTTATATTGTGAGCTAATCCTCACCGTGGTTTTTCCCTTCTCATGTTTTCCACATAAATTTGGGTTTCCTTATTCATAGTGTTGTCTTGGTTTTGTTTCAATTATTTTATTTCATGATAAATCATTCTAACCGATTAAGGATTAATTAAATTAATGTGGATCTGAATGTTTGTGAGGGTTTTGAAGTTTTAAGGTATAAATGATTCACCCACCCTCTTAGTTTCCTTGTGCACTCAACATTATATACCCCTTATAATTCATCCCTTATAATTCATCACATACAAATGATGAAAGGAATTATAGTAAAAAGGAACAAGTAATGTGTATATAAATATGATCATGTAAGTAAGATCCACAATCATATAAAAATGTCACATATATCATCATGTGAAAAATTGAGATAAGATAAATGAATATAATCATGAAGGACCATGTAATAAGATATAACAAGGTGTCTCATATGATCCCAAATTGTGAAGATGATAATGAAGTGATAAGAGCCAAAGTGTTATCTACGAAAAACATGTGAGCATATGTACATGTCATGTAAGATGCAATCATGTGAAATATAATGAAGATGTAATAATAAGCATGTTCCTTATAAGGTATGAACATGAAAAATAATAATAACTTGAAATAATAGCATGTAATATTCAAATTAACATCAATAAAGAAAACAAGACAAGTTCAACATGAAGGGGATGTTCCCTTAGTGGGGGGATCATAGCATGCATGATTAACAAAAGAAACATCTAAGTAGATAATAAATAATATACAAAGACATTAAAAAATAACACATAAGATAAAATTTGAAATAGGATCTAGTGGAAACCAAGTGACAGGAGGAGCACAATAAAGATGGATCAATAAAAAATCAAAGTCAAGACACAAATCAAACAAGCTCTATTTTCTAGATAACATAAGAATGGTGGTTTCCAGTCACTATATAATTTACAACAATCCAAAAATCTATAGAGAAAACATAAGAAGAAAGTGACATGAGCCAAAAAATGCATTTTCATAAATACATGTTTTAACATCCTCCTCATAAATGTATCTTGACATGATGAAAATGGGTATGTGTAGGATCATCATGGAAAAAAAAGGCCCTTAAGTGGCAAAAAATTCAAAAAAATCAGAGTTAGGCAACTTGACGTAAAAATTTGAATAAGTTATCTATATTATTTCAAAAATATGTAAGAATAGAATCTGTAGCAAATTGAATGTAGTTTCTAAAATACTAGGTTTTTAAAAATAAATCTATTTGGTGAAAATTTGAAATTTCAATGCAATAGTACTTAAATTTCAAGGAAAAATAAGAAGTAGGTGTTTGTCCGACCACCCTAACCACAATAAAATGATAACAATTTTTTATAAGATTTTATATATAAGTAGAGGACTCATTTCCAGATGTGATGCATATTTCTTGTAATTTTTTTCCAAGTAAATAATTAATTATGAATTTTTTATTGCAACTTAAAAAAAATATAAAAACTCGTATGTCTGATCACCCTAACTTTGTCAAAACTTCATGATTTTTTTTTTTTTTAATCTTATAGTATGCAAAGCATAGAATGTGACACATGTTTTGGATTTAAAAAATGTGATACCGTTGAAAGCTATCTAGATGTTTTTCAATCAGACTATCAATTAGGACTTTAGTCGTAATTCAAATAGAAAATGAATAATAATTATTTATTAAATTCAAAGTAAAGCATAATTTATATTGGTGTAAAGCTGAGAATCTCCTTTAAAAACCCTTTTCGTTTCATCAATTTTGGGTAAAAAAAAGTCGTCAGCCACATACCTTACAAATACCCATCATATTTCCACTTTTTGGCCCATCATAATCCTGCACATACGCAAATACCATAAGCACAATTTTAATATGAAGTTGATGCATATCCATCATTCATAATACCTTTATTATTTTCATCTTTCCCTCACACATATGTAACATGTTGCTTGTAGGAAAAAAGATATCCAACCCCCCATGCTTAAGAATCATAGATTTCACAACTTGTGGTGTTTTTAACTTTGTAGACTTTAACAATTTATAATATGAAAGAATACAAATTGTTTTAAATTTTATCCTTGTAGGATCTTTTCTATTTCAAATTATTATATATTTTCCTCATTTTCTTGTCATTGTTTTTTAATATGCACATATATCATGTAAATCATTTTTGTGCTCTTATGATGGTGTATTAGGTGTTTTGATAAATGTATCAAAAATAAAATTGCTTAATTTTGATCAAATAAGATGAATCTCTAGAAATAATAGTGAATTTAACATGTTTTATTCATTAATGTGGAATAGGAGTAATTGATTGATATTATTCCATTCATAGATGACAAAGTAATACATAGAACTAATCCAAATACGAAATAATGCAAAATAGAGAATTTTAACTTCCCTTTTTTCTAACTTCTAAAGATAAAATAATATATTTTTTTGTCTTAGTCAATATAGGATTAATTATTTAAGTGAAATACTTGAATGTGCTTATGCTTTCTATTAAAAATGACAATTTAAAAATTAATGATACATGAATTACATTGAAAAATATGATCAATAATAAGTATAAAAAGATGGTGAAAAAAAGGTGCCAAGGATCTACACCAATTTTTTTTATGAAAATAGATATTCAATCAAATTAGACCAAATATCTTAGGATTAGGTGCCCAATCCTAGCTAGTGATATGTTTTATCACTTACATATATTTGGTCTTTGATAAAATGGACTTTTGAGTGCGAGCGAAATGAATATGTAGTCTTGGTGGACCTAATGTTAGGTTTGGATGCATTTAAAAAAAAAAAATAGTTTCATGTACGTTATTTGATATGGTTTTAAACTTGGACCTACAATTAATTATAATTTAATGATGAAATCCATCAACAAACACACCTTCAAAAATATGAGTGATGGCTTTATATTGTATATTCTTTAACAAAATTAATAGGGTGTGATGAGATGAATTTTTATTTTCAAATACATAATTTTTAAAACTATTTATCAAAGTCTAAAAACTTGGTAAACTATTTACCAAAGACTAAAAAAGATAGTAATGTAGATACTTTCTAATTTTTAACAAATTTTAATTTTTAAATCTATTCTAAAAAGATATATGAACCTAAAGAGACACCATGCTTTGCATATTAATTTATTTTATGTTACAATTATTTTTAAGTCATGTTTAGGTGACCATACACAAGTAGTCTAAGTTTTCTACCCTATACAATTATCCTTTTTTAATTAATCAAGTGAGGGCCTCTCCCTCATATATATCAAAAATTCTAAAAAAATATTACAAAATACAATCCACTTAGTGGAAGAAATTATAGACTAGAGGAGAAGTCTAGCTTAGAGGCTAAAATAGACATGGATATAACATAAGTTTTCTTATATTTCAATGATGGGACAAACAACATATAAAATGTCAATCTATATAACAATAACATATAACAACTACTCAATTATAGATAACACATGATACTAATTATAAGGACCTATTATAATTAATCACTAAAGTGACTCAAACCTATGACTAAATGAAAGCTTAGAGAAGACCACAACAATCTAGGTTGTAAGACCTATCTTCTAATTTTACCAATTTATAATGAAATTTTCTAGGAATTCAACTATCTTCTTTCACTTAAAGAAACATTAAATCTCTCCTATTTAGGAGAGGATTTTGCTGGATTGAGTAGTTAGATTACATTGACATTAGGATTGCATATCAATTTGTCATTATCAAAACCAAGAAAAATTAGAATAACAACTACCTCATAGATTATATCCTTTTGTTCTTTTTTTCAATTACCCTCATTGAGTTGACTAGGGCTCAACCACAAGACTCATCTAGCCCATGAAAAGAAGAGAAACATGTCTCTCCATTGAAGCTTTATCAACCTCCTTGTCCAAATTGGCCCTAAATTTATCCCAAATATAATATCTTCCCAAAGCTTTAGAAATTTGTACGTCATTGGTCAACATGAGTTAATTTTTGAAAAACACAGAAATAAATTTAGAGTTTACCTAGTGCTTGGTGTCCCCAAAACCACCAAAATGACCTCCATCACTTCCTCCTCTTGAAAGAGTAAAACCATTCTCAATCTAGTTATCATAATTTCTCCATGAAAGGCCACCTATCTTGTAGTAGAGTGTGATTGTAATGAGGGATCCATAAAATTTTGAACACCACAATAAAGAAAACCATGTGAGAATGAATTGTGAGAATTTAATTCACTACAAAATACATTGACCACATGAACAAAAATGACTATAGTGATTCACTAATAAATAAATATCCATACATGTTTTGTCATTTCCATGTTTAAGGTTAATGAAAATTAGGGGTGGTGTCATCACTAATAATGGATGGTAGCTCTAACTACCTTGTCCATTCTATAATCACCATTAACTCTTGCTATTGATCAATACCTTAGAAATAAATTTCGCTAATGTATTTCCCTCCCTATAACAATATTGGATAAAATAATTTGAAATGCTATCCAAGATGACCCAAGCCTTCTTCAATACATTCATTACATTCCAATGTAAAGTGTGTTGGTCTCTTAAGCATATGGTGACTAGCATTGAGTCACCTTTGATAATAATATTGTCAAGGTTGCATGCTTTAATCAACTAAAGACCAAAAAATAGAGCGTCTACCTCAACTTCATTATTAGTCCCATGATGAAGTTTTTTATTGCCACCTTTAACACCTTACTAGAGGAAACACAAATGACACACATAGTGCATGAAGGTCCTAGATTACCTCGTGAGGTACCATCAAAGTTTAATTTTCACATATTCAACCGGAATGAGGACCATTTGATTTATGTTCTAAGATGACAAATTTAAAAATATCTAATAAGAAATATAAATCATATTTAATATTAAACAATGTAAAAACAATTCTGTAATTGGCCTGTGAGCCTTGATATCTATGACTTTTATTATCAGATGTTTTAGTGATAGCTTAGTCTATTTTTTTTTAACTTCGGTATGGACTGGTTAACTGTTAGTAATACTAGTTGGGTTCTGATGGGTGGATCTATGGTTTTCTTGCTCAATCGGTACTCTGATGATTGTTTTTGGGTTCTAGTTTATAATGGCCTCTCTGACCTAACTCCTTTTTGTACGAGATCATGACCCTTTCCCTGCTATCTTAATAAAAAAGAATGTAAAAAACATATATATTTTTTTACTCAAACATTACTATAAAGATATCCTCTAAGGCATATAACCATGGAATACCAACAAATCATCGGAACAAGGCTTCTTATGTCTCATTATTTTGCCTTTTCTCCCCTGAGCTAATAAAAGCTCATTGACTTCTCACCCTCCACCAAGGGCATCCGGACATTTCTGCAGGCCATCTAAATCTGGTGGGGACGTTTGTTTCCTTGGAGCAAGAAATCTGATTTTGTCCACCTATCAACTGCCCAAGTGCTGACAACACAGACTGTTCTTGTTTCCTTAAAGACTCTTTTCCTTTGTCTCTTTAAAGATGCCGAATGGGTGGAGATCGTTGCACAAGGTAATCTCGGCTTTGAGACTGTCGCCACTGTAACTATGTTATCAGACACACACTATCTATATATATTAAAAAAATCATTTCTATGTTAATTGAATACAAAGTATATTAGAATTTTATATAAGTTAATTTAGATTAAAGTAATAATTAGTTGATGTTAATTATAGAGATTGAATGTGCATATAGTTAAGATATTTAACCTCAAGAATAATGGTGTTGAATAAATTTAATGCTGTATTAATATGTATTTATTTTAGCATTGGAAATTGATCTTTTATATATATTTCATTTATGAATTAGAGTATTTTATAAACTTTGTTTTGTGTTGATTTTATGATTCTAGGTCATTTTTATGGGTAAGGATTTATCTTAAGGATTTGATTCAATATAGTGTACATTTTTTTCTTTTTGATTTGACAAATTCTCTGCATTATGTTGATTGTTAAGGTTTGGTATTATTTAAAATATTTTGGAAAAATTGCTGAATCATAAAGGTCGTGTTCTCCTAGACCAACCTCCTTGATTATGTCAAATTTATGATCATGAAAATGATAAAAAAACAACACTCTTCGATCATACAAATGCATTAGAAGGTTAATATAGATTTGGGTTCCTTTTAGTGCTTTGATTGAAGTGTTCCTAGAATGATTCTTCTCTCTAATGCATAAGATTTTGTGAATGCTTACCAAATTCTAAATGATTGCGCATTGAACACCTTTAAATACCACTACATAGAAATAAACCACACAAAAAGTGTATCAAGTCAATTCATCATGGAAATGAAAAAGCTGAGATTTGAGAAATTTTGAATTTAAAATTTTAAGGGTCAGCCAAGCCAAGAAAATGTTAATTTTGATGCAAGGAATGAATATTTAGAGATGGAGGTCTAATAGATATAGAAGAAAAAGATAATGTTAAATGTGTATCAATGTGTCAAAGTAAATATATGTGAAAGATATAAAAATAAACCCATCTTCATACAAAAATGATGTCTTTTGCTTTCGTCATGTAGCTAAACATAACCAAGATCTACAATGAAAAGTGGGCTGCAAACAATTATATTGCTAGAGGTGCTCAAGTTAAAGCTCATCTTCACTAGCTAAAGATTGACAACAAAGTTCCTATGAAATTTTTCTAGGCCTTGTGTGCTTTCCATACTTCTTAGGCCATTAAAAAGATTAAAGAAGATGAACAACTTTTGATTGAGCTTCTTAAAATTTTGCAAGCCTTCATTTGGCACTACGAGCAAGTGTCTGTAGCTTAAGAGGAAACACCTAAATGAGATAATTCTTTGTAGCAATGTTTGAGCATGGTACCTTGCTAAATTTCCAACTCTCAACGAATTCTTTGTGACTATTTTCTCACCAAAGAGGACCTTCACGAGGATATCTTCACCATGGTTAATGAAAAAGCTCTTGGCTCTTATGGTTTACCATGTGAATCATATATAGACCTTTAGAATTTAGTTGGTGAGGATCATCATAAGGTTTAGCTTGAATCCTTGCATTCCAACTGTAGAGGAGGGGATTTGCTATTTCTCAAGATGATGAGGTCTCAAGGAGCCAATAACCCTCAACTACCTCAAAAGATCCAGATTAGGTGACAAGATAAAATGACAAAGAGTGGACCTATTTATGTTTTACACAAAATTAAAAGGAGAGAATTCGAAAAACTAAAAGAGCATGTCAGAGAGGTCTTCTAGGAAAATTTACTAGCTCTCAACCAAGGACAACAACCTGACACATGGATGTCCCCACAACACAAGTTAGCGTCTCATATGAATTGAAAACTAATAATTTCTTAGAAAACAACAAAGTGGCTACTAACAATTTTGATAGCTAAAACCTCTTAAAATGTGGGAAAATGGCAGAGAATAACATAATTAAAGTAATTTGAACTAAATAAAAGATGGATGATAAAGAAAGAGGAAAGGAGGAAAACACTCATAGAGAACAAGGAGATGAAGTCTCCAAAAAATAAATATCTTGAGTATCTATGCACATAAGACCAAGGAAAAATGTTGGGGTTGTTTAGGGATTTATCTTAGTCAAATCCCCATTTTGGTTTTTCCACCTCCTTGGACAACCAGAAAGGATAGAGAGAAATAAAATAGACATGATAGAAGAATAAATAAATATACTATAACAATATGCTAACTCTATTAAAAGACAATGCATTGAAGAAGTCATAATTACCCTCCTTTAGCAAAATGAGAATGTTAAAGGGAGAGGCTGTGATCTCCAAGCTTGAGAGAAATATGTTGATAATACTAAATATTCAATGTAGTATGGATGTGAGAGAAAGAAGATGCATTGGAGATGGTGGAATGGAGGAAAAGAAGATGTTGTGATGAAGAAAGAGCAAGAGAGAATTAAAAGCTTGTGAATTCCTTCTTGTGTAGAGAGAGAGCCTCCAAAATGAAGTGTTTTACAGAGGTTTATGCATGCAGGAGTTTGAAGGGAACATAATCTATTGAGAGGGCGGGGGGGCGGGGGGGGGGATAAATCAGTAGATCTAATCAATTCAAAACTCAAGTAACTTCAACTCAAAATATCAGATCATGTGTCACATCTCAATTTCCTTGCATCTAACAATGTTGAGTTAATTGAAAAATATGGAAAAAAATAGAATTTATCATTTATGAGATTTGATAAATTCTATAATATTTGAAAATGATTATCTTGCAACTTTATGATTTAAGAGAAAAGTTTTATAATGACTATTAGTTAAAGGTTACTGATGAAGAATTTCAAGTGCAAGAATGTGTATGAATGAATAGGTTGAAGAATGAGAACATGGTTGAGGCAGGAATGCTTATCCTGATGATGAAAGGTAAGCAAGATTGGAATCTAGAATCTCACACACCATAGTAGGCCATGACATTTGCATTTGTTTTGCAATTGATGGATATCATTCTTTCTTGTATGGAATTTTATTTGGTTAAATAAGCAAACTTATTAATTTCATCGCTTGTCTTACCATGTTTGTTTCAAAGTTAATTTCATAATGGTAATGGAAATGCATCTAATTACACATAACTATCATGGGAAGAATGATTATGTTATTTATTCTTTCAAAAGAACTTGAAAGTAATCTCTTGAAAAGGAAATAAAATAGTAGTAATAACAAATATTGTAAGTTATATAAATACATAATATATATATGTGTGTGTGTGTAACTATATATATATACACATAAATAAATGTGTTATAAAGGATTTCAATGATAAATTTTTCTCTATTTTAAATTCATTACAAAATTGTATGGAAAGAGATAATTGCAAATAATATTCAAGTAACCCCCTTCACATACAAAGAAGGCTAATCCATTCCATAATAGAATGATGAAAATAATGCTCAGAAATGGGGAAATGATGGCTATGTGAGGGTCACATGGAGAATTAAGATCACCACAAAAATGGTACACACAATCAATGGAAAGGGTGTGGGTGGATTTTTGAAAGTAGAGAAGGAAATCTAGCAAAAAGAATCAAAGGGATTTGGGAAAAAAGGAAAGGGAGAGAAAGGCATGGAGGAGAGAGTTGATGTTTCTTGTAGACACTTAAAAATTTCCTAAATGATATCATGCACTTGAATCAAATATACTAACATTGCTTCGTCTTGAAACCCATCCTCTTTTCACTTAATTGATTAAATTTTCCTAGATATTTAATTAATTGCATCATTTTCATCTATTAAGCTTATTAATCTAATTGAGTTAATTCATCACCTTTCATGTTAACATTTCGTCTTATTTAAATTAAATACATCAAGTTATTTAATTTAAATCCCTAAGTCCTCTTATTTAATTAAATAACCTTGAGTTATTTAATAAAATATCATCTCACTATCCCCCTTTTCATTAAATCATTTATTTAATGAATATCATACAATTCCCCAAATTTTCATAATTGAAACCTTATTTAATTATCAAATTACCTTCTAAATCTAATCCCCCCACTTGCAATGGAATATTCCAAGGGAATATTCCTCTTTTGTGCACCTTCCTCCAAAAGGGGAATATTCCTTTGCATAATTTAATTTGGTTTTAATTAATAAAATATATAATTTCCTTCACACATGAGAATATTCCAAAGAATATTCTCTTTCTTCACTCATTTGAAAAAAGGAATATTCCTTTTTTGCAACAAACTTTCAACAAGACTTCTTGTGCAAGTTTTGAAAGTGTGTTTTTTTGAAAGAATATGAGCCCTTGATTCTTTCCTTGATCTATGTGATCATTGATTCTCATCCATTGATGAGAATCCATGATCCATGCCTCCATCTTCCTCCCTTTTTGACCATTGATTAACCTTTTTAATCTCAACCCTTCATTTCTCATTTGTCCTCCTATAAATAGGTCACTATTTGGAGACAAATGGATCCACATTTTAAGAGAAAATATATGTTGTTAAAATCACTTTTACTTGCACTCATATTTAGCATCTTTTTAGCTTAAATTACTTGCATTATTAGCTTAGCTTCCATTAATGGCTTCCATGATAACATAGATGCATCCATTTAGCTTATTTGGTAATTAGGGTTTGAATATTTTAAGCTTAAAATCCACTTAGATTAGCTTTGCACACACCCATATCAATCATCTTAGTATATAAATCATGTTAAAATAGCTTGTATCATGTTAATTTAGCTTTAAATCATGTTTTCATGCACATCAATCATTAATTTCATCAATTATTTTCAATAGAATTTATCAAAACAAACTCATTTATCCACGAGATTGGGAAAGGGTTTCCATTCCACATCAATGTGACACCACTCTCCTAATAGGATAAGTTTTAATGGACTAGAATAGGTGTTTTTGAAGCTATCATGATTTAATATGTTAGAAGGAAGGAAATACAGATCAAATTTAATGAATCTTTCTCTTGAATTCTATTTTTTCTAGTTTTGCAGATATAGTGACGCTTTTAGAGATTACAACGATGCCTTTGTCAGGCATCGCCATATAGTGACACTCTTTTCAACAAATACAACGACACCTAATTAAATCACCGATGCCTATAGTTTTTAGAAGTATCAAAGATTTGAAAACGACAACACTACTAAATAGCGATGCTATCATTGTCTCTATTTTACTATAGAGCAATGCTCATTTGAATTATGTTGATGCTATTGTAAATAGTGACACTTTTTATTGGTAAGCCAAAACAGTGACTAAATTTTAGCGCGTGCTTTAAATTTTTTGTATTATTTTCTTTTTAGCATCTTACTGACTTCTGGCTTTTGTCTTTTTAGGCTAACTAGTTTTGTAGGTTTGGATGATAAAACTTGAAGCGAAGAAGCATACTATTGTCATTTGATTTCATAATTGTAACAAGTGTTTCGACACTTATGGGGCAATTATAACCCATTTATGATGCTTTCATTTCACATTTTAGGACCAAACTAGATTTCTTTTTTGGCTTTAAAATGAATGTTCAAATTGGTTAAAACTGAACACTCACATCATTTTTCTTGGTGGATTAAAATTGAACAACTCAACTTTCACACTTCAAATTGGTGCTTAAAATGAACTCATTTTTCTATGATAGATTAAAATAAACATGTTTATGAATTTATTAACTATTATTTCTATTCGTATCTAATCCCCTTGCACTTCGTGTGATCTTGGGTGAAGAGAAACAAACAAGTATACCTTTTCTTCTTGGAAGCACTTATCCTCTCCCCTTGCACCTTTTGGAAATCTTGGGTGATGAAAAGCGTTTTATTCTTCAAACATGTATTACCTTTAGAGGGCCTACCTCCCAACTTGTGAGAGGGAACGACCCAAGCAATGCTTTCATTTCGGTCCGCTATATAAATAATTGGTTGTGACTAAAGTCATTAACTAGTTGGTTGTGGCTGTCCCATACCGATGAATTTCTCTCTTAGTATCCTTGTGATGTGTTGAGACCCTTAAATATTTCTAATGGCCTGGAGGCATCGTAATTGAGTGAATCATTGCATGTATGGCACTAGTTTATCCTGAATATGGTCATTAAAATCCTTTTTTGTAGTGGCTAACCAAGTCCAATTTTGGAATGTATTTCAAGGTAGTGCATGGGAGTAGCACTGTACCCAAAAGTTACTTACCGTGACCACTTTTTGATTGAGGCAATAAATAAAATGGGGAAGGGAATCCTTTGCTTTGTGTGTCAAGACGTTACATTTCCTTGACATAGCCTATTTTCCATTTCATTTTCACAGATTATTCATCTCTTTCGATGATGGTAAGCCTACTAAGAAATACATACCCGCTCTATCTAGAATCATAAATGCGTATCCAATCCCCTTGCACTTCGTGTGATCTTGGGTGAATAGAAACATGCAAGTATACCTTTTCTTCTTGGAAACACTTATCCTCTCCCCTTGCACCTTTTGGAAATCTTGGGTGATGAAAATAATTTTATGCTTCAAACATGTGTTAACTTTAGAGGGCCTGCCTCCCAACTTGTGAGAGGGAATGACCCAAGTGACACTTTCATTTTGGTCCACTATATAAATAATCAGTTGGGACTAAAGTCATTAACTGACTGGTTGTGGTTCTCCCATACTGATGAATTTCTCCCTTAGTATCCTTGTGATACGTTAAAACCCTTAGATATTTCTAAGGGTTGGGAGGCCTCTTAATTGAGTGAATCACCAAGTGCATGGCACTAGTTTATCCTGAATATGGTCATTAAAATCCTTGTTTGTAGTGGCTAACCAAGTACAATTCCAAAATGTATTTCAAGGTAGTGCATGGGAGTAGCACCATGCCCTAAAGTTACTTAAAATTTCTAGTTTTTGATTGAGGAAATAAAGCAAATGGGGAAGGGACTCCTTTGCTTGGCATGTCAAGACGTTATATTTCCTTGACATAGCCTATTTTTCCATTTCATCTTCATGGATTAATCATATCTTCTAATGATGGTAAGCCTACTAAGGAATACACACCCAATCTACCTAGGATTGTAAATGCTTGAGAGTCAGTTTAACACTTGCTTGGTTCCAAAACAAATGCAAGAAAACATCAACAAGTCTTTTCAAAATTTCAAACCCTTTGGTGTAAGTATGCATACCCTTTGACAAAACCTTGATATTGATGCTTTTCCTAAGAATTAATTCTTAGAGACTACTAAATATTTTGGTTTACATCTCAATCCATACTTCCCAAAGTAAACCTAGGTAATTATGCCCTTAACTTCATCTTTTTCACAAAATGGACTTTGTGAAATTTATGATGTTTTTGACATAGACATTTATTGAACTTAAGAAAGACAAGGTGTTTGTGGTAAAAAGAAACTCATTTAAGCAAGATAAATGGACAAATTGAACCACACATGACCATTTGATGTCCGATTGCTCCGGTTGAACAACCAAACCTTACACCCACTATCATTCAACCAAAATTTGAACTAATTGAGGGAGAACAAATGGATATAATTAGAAGTTTGAGAAGCTTCACTTTTGAAACAAAGGAAACACCCATCCATTGGAAAAACATGACATACATCTAAACAAACAAGAGGAACAAGTTGATATTGTGGCCAAAAGGCCCATATTACCACCTCCCACTTGACAATAAATATCCTCTTAGACTTCTCTAAATGATCTCTCACAAAACAAAAATCCCTAAGAGAAGGTCTACATTTTGTCACTTCAAACTTAGGCATCATAGTCCAAAAGCTGTCAAACAACACCTTGTGGCTCTTTACCATAACAAGAACCAATCGGTAAGGAATTTTTATAGACCTATTTCAATGAATGATCCAGACATGTATGCTTAATACAAACCCCTCATTTAAAGTCAAACATTGGTATTTTGTAAACTTAGGCTTAAATGATGTATTGAAAAATCAAAGTCCCTAAGAGAAGGTCTACATGTCGTAATTTCAAACTTAGACATCATAGTGCAAATAAATTTGGAGATGTATCTTAAGAAATCACCGCAACCGAGATAGATCAATTAGGAGACATTTTCTATGCTATTTCATGAATGAACCAAATCTACACATTTCACAAGAACTTCTCCTTGATCATTGCGTCTTTAGGATTTGAAAACTATAGAAGTATAGCATATTTCTCACCACCTTGGTCTTGAAAAACAAAGGTTCACTCTAAGTCAACATTGGGTCAAACATTTCATCCACCCCTTATCAAATTTCATCCTTCACTTCACCAAACTTTGCAAAAATTTCAAATACACGAACACTTTTTGACTTGGACATCTATCAAACCAAACCCTAAATTTACTTTTTATGTGAAATGAATCCTTTTCCATGCACTTAGCTAAGTCAGTTATCATCTTTGGACTAGTTTATCTTGAAGGTCACAAGTCTACCCTAAAGATTCACTAGTTCATAAACATCCTTTATCCAAGCATCAAAACAATCAAACTCTTAAGTCAAAAGTGTTGTCCCAAAATGTTTGCAAAAATCACTTACCACATGATTCACCTTTTTGTCTTCCATTATCACTATTGCTCCAAAAAGACTTAGAGCATCCCTTTTACCTAGATTTGAGTCAACTAGAGAGTTTAAACATTACAAATCTCAATAAAACTCTCCCATAGGTGACCCAAAATTTATGGTAAAGACAAGATCACAACACAAGAGAATCATGGACAAAACAAAAGTCACATTCACCTCAAATGATCCCAATCCTCAATAATTTGTTCCGAGAAGTCAAGATACCCCATTGCAACAAGCCTTGTCTCCATCACGACCATATGAGATAGAAGACATTACGAATGTTCAACCCATTTGAACTTACTATGGAGGAAATCATGGAGTACAAACAAGAACATCTAGCCTTAGAAAATGTGGCTCCAATTTCCCCATCTTTTATTGTGAAACCTTTGATGCAAGGCTTAACAACTCCATTGCTAGGGCTAAATCAAACATCCATTCCTAGTATTGGAGCTAGTTTGTCTAAGGACTTTGTTCATACTCTTCCATTTGAATGAAACATGATTGTGGGTACTGTAAGCACCAATCCACCTCAAACCACCACTTTGACACCTACCTTTGGTTCTCCCCTCATCCTTGAACATACCTTACATCAAAATAAACTACTTACACTTCATGAATCCATGACAACCTCAACATATCAAGGTTATACATCTTCATCCATCCCCACAATTACCATAAGTGTGCCCAACATCATGTAGGGAAGTATAGGCCAAGTATCTCAAATAGGCCAACAAGGGCATGCCATGCCCTTATGGAAATTTAACCCTTAACGCAAAGAGGGAAATTTCTATCCAATCCCCCAATTGGTTCATCTGCACCATTATTTTCACAAAACACATCCATCCCATCCATCATGAACTCGAATCAAAACAATCCCTTGGTCACAAACCCTGTCAACCCAGGTAATACCTTGACCACATCCCTAACACAAGGAAATCCCATAGACATCGGTTAAGGGAACCTTTTCAATCAATATACTCAAGGTACTTATGTGTCATTACCATCACAATACCTAATGGCACCATCATCATCTTTCCCCGTAGTCCCTCTCACCATGCAAAATCAAATGGGAACTTAAACTTAGATTCCTCCATAACAATCCACCATCTTACAAGGAATGTTAAACCAAGGGAACCCCCAACCTCTCATCAATAAATTGTAAGCCCATCAAAACATCAACACCCGAAACCTATCACAAATGTGCCAAAAACCAACTAATCCTACATTGCAAGCACATACCTTATCTTTACAACAAACACAACAAGCTTAATCAACAAGCCATCCAACAACAACAACAACAAGCAACCCTAGAAGTACAAAAATAGCAACAATAATAGCAAGAAGCCCTAGTAGCACAACAATAGAAGCAACAAAAAGAAGTAGCCCTAGTAGCACAACAACAACATCAACAAAAAAATGAAGCCCTAGCATCACAACAACAACAAGCAACCTTAGCAGCTCAACAAACAACCTCAACACAACAACAACAACAAGCCCTAGTGGAACAACAATAAGACCTTGTAGCCCAACAACAACAACAACAACAACAACAAAGTTCCTACTATAATCCTCAACATAACATCATCAATACAAACATGTTAAGAACATATACATCAACACCACAATCACCTTCACAAAATCCTACACCACCATACACACCATACAACAACTTATCATATCCGAATCCAACATCCAACCCATCTGCCATCCCACAATACACAACGTATGTTCCTCCACCAAACCCATAAGATGATGTAGCATCAATCACAACTCAAGGCTTTATCACAAGAAATGTAGGATCTCTAGATGGGAAAGATGAAGAAGCCCCATACACAAAACCTATGCCCATATCCATTCAATTGAAACATTGCAATGGTACTATTTCCTCTCGGTTTTGAAATCTCAAAATTTGATAAATACAAAGGGAGAGAAAGTCTTGTGTACCATATCAAAGAGTTTAATGTCATGTGTGGAGGTTTCCTACAATGATTCTAATTTAATGCACCTCTTTCCACAAAGCTTGATAGGCCTAGCCATCGACTGGTTTTCTCAATTGCCTCCAGGTATCAAAAATTTCCAAGAAATCATCGATAAATTCATATATCACTTCTCCTTTAATCTTGACATGGACATAAGCCTAAATGAATTGTATACTCTCAAACAAAACAAAGGAGAATCTTTCACCAATTTCTTGCAATGGTGGAGACAAAGAGCTAGTAAGAGAAAGTGGCCAATTCTCGATGAATAACAAGTGGGGATCATCATAACTAATTAGATCTAGATCTATCATTACACTTAAAGATGTAGTGAATTAACTCTTATGATGAGCTTGTCCCTAGAGCCCTTAATATTGAGAGAGCTCTAATATCATAGGGAAATACTCGGGTATGTGTAGGATCATGATGGGCCAAAAAGTGGCAATATGATGGGTATGTGGCTGATGGCTATTTTTTTACCAAAATTGATGAAACAAAAAGGGTTTTAAAGGATATTCTCAACTTTCCACCAATATAAATTATGCTTTACTTTGAATTTAATAAGTAATTATTATTCATTTTCTATTCAAATTATGACTAAAGTCCCGATTGATAGGCTGATTGAAAACATCTATAGCTTTTCAACGATATCACATTTTTTGAATCCAAAACATGTGTCACATTCTATGCTTCATATAATATAGGATTAAAAAAATAAAATTGAATTTCATGAAGTTTTGACCAACTTAAGGTCGACATATGAGTTTTTATATTTTTAAAAAATTGTAATAAAAATTCATAATTAATTATTTAATTAGAAAAAATTACAAAAAAAAATGTATCACATTGGGGCATGAGTCCTCTACTTATATCTAAAATATTATAAAAAAAATATGATCATTTTATTGTGGTTAGGGTGGTCGACATACACCTACTTCTTATTTTTTCCCTAAAATTTAAGTACCACTACATTGAAATTTCAAATTTTCACCAAATAGATTTTCTTTTTTTAAAAATAAACCTAGTATTTTAAAAACTAAATTCAATTTTCAATAGATTCTATTCTTACATATTTTTGAAATAATATAGATAACTTATTCAAATTTTTACGTCAAGTTGCCTAACTTTGATTTTTTTGATTTTTTTGCCACTTAAGGGCCTGTTTTCTCCATGATGATCCCACACATACCCACTCAAGCTTACAAAGATAATTTCCCATCAACCAGTTCAAATGACAAGTGTCGTGTTTGGGATAAGAACAAGAGTGTAATGAATGATGGTGTGGTAGATGCTAAGGTGGTCCTAAGTGCTCCTAGGCCAAACAACAATCAAATAGCAAACATTCAACTAGCTATGCCACAAACAACACCACCTCAAAACAATCAGATAAATAACACTAAAACACAACAAAGATGAACCCATGACAAGAACAACTATCTGAAACGCAAGTACACACAGTTTTCAGAACCCATTAAAACCATCATGAAGAAGTTGGTAGAGTCAAACCTGATAACACTTCCCAATTTTGAAAACTAATAATAACCACAAGATAAGCCACCTTGGTACAATGAAAAAGATCTCTGTGACTTTCATAAAATCAAAGGACGTGTAAAACAATGAATTGCATGAGGCTCACTAATATTATCCAAGATCTTATAGAGAGTGAATCCATATCTATTGAGGTACCAGCTAGCAATTGGGATCTCAAGATATACAAGAACCCTATGCTAGATCATAACAAAGGAAACAACACTCGAAAAGCTAAGGATTACATAAATGTGCTACATACCTATTCCAATGTAGTCAATTCTTGTGATAGTGTCATCACCATCATCACCATCAAAGGGCCTAGTGTGGAGTGTGGAGTTGCCACATGACATGGAAAAGTCACCTTCTAAGGAGTCCCATTGCAATCTAGGGCACAACCTACTTTTCCAACATAAAACCATAGCAAGTATAATCTTCTAGATCAACTTAAGAAGACCCACTCTCAGATTTCAATCTTAGAACTATTGAGGCTATCCCCTGCACATAGAGAAATCTTAGAGGAGGCTTTATCTTCATCATTTGTCCCTAAACAATATTGATACAAAAAAAAATCAGGATATGGTAGGGAATATCACCAATAATCTTCTCACCTTCTCAAAACAAGATCTATTATCACAACCATCTCATAATCATGCTTTACACCTTGAGGTAATTATTCACAAGAATAAGGTTAAAAGATTCTTAGTAGATGGAGGTGTTGGTTTGAAAATTTGCACCCTTCAGTTGATAAAAACTTGGGCTATTTAGCAGATACTATTAAGAAAACAAAGAGTACCATCATTAGAGCATATGATGATGAAGAGATGGTATCACAAGGCATCACTGCGTTACCCATTCAAGTGGGACCCATCATTGCAGATACTACATGCCAAGTGTTAGACCTTGATCTCCCCTACAACATCCTACTCAGTGGACCATGGATCCATGCCCTAAAAGCTATAGCGTCAACCTACTGTCAATGTGTAAAGTTTCCTTTTGATGGTAGAGAAGTTACTATCCATGGAGATCTCGAACCTTTTTACTACTATAAGAACCTTGAGGCCAAGTTTTACAAGATACCCTAGATCCCTAAAGATAATGAAGGGCCTACACCATCCTCCTCATTTATTGACCCATCATCCCTTGTATCTACTTTAGAAGTAAAAACACCCATTGTGCAAAACATTCTCGATATCAAGGCATTAGTCCAAGATGATGATTTTGGAAACTATAAAGTAATGAAGGGCACTTTTGTGTTGGGGGAGATATCTCTTTCTCCCAAATCCCATGGAAAACCCACATCTAGCAATGAAGTGACTGAAACAATCAGGATGGTAGCTACCACCTTCACCAAGTGGGGGGATTTGAATAAAGAAGATGTCAATGAGGAGGGCGTCTCTAAACTCATCTATCAGGATGAACGACCTGTCCCCGTCGTTCCTATGGAAGATGATAACAAAGGCTTGCAACTAATGAAAGGATGGGGGTATAACAAGAAAGAGAAAATAGTCCAAAAAATGACAACATTTTTCTAGAACCCATCATTCCTAAAAAAATCCCAAAGAATCTCAGCTTAGGATGTACTACTAGCAAGGTTACACTTCTTGACAAAGGTACTTCTGCTAAACGGGTTGAGGCTTCCTATTGGTTACCAACATTGAGTGATATGACCTTGGATGAATTCCCCCTTGATTTTGTTGACCTATTTGAGAATAACTCTCTCTTCATGATATCCACAACATCCTTTACCCCGAGCGATTGATCAACTAAAATAAGCCTAGTATACCCACAACTCATTGACTTGGACCCCATCATCAAATAAGAAATTGTTGATGATGGGGCGCTACTGGTCAAATATGGAAAGAGAAGCCCATTAGTATGTGCAGAAGTGTGTCCAGTGTCAACAACATGGAGATCTTATTCATGCTCCAGCTCAAGAGTTGCAACCAATGGTCACACCTCGGCCTTTCTCATAGTGGGGTATTGAACTTAGAAAAAATTACTCCAACCTCATCTAATGACCATAAGTTCATCATAACAACAATTGAGTACTTTACCAAGTGGGTTGAAGCCATTCCATTGACCTACATAATAGGGAAGAAAATTGCCAAGTTTATCCTGAATTATCTTAACTGCCATTATGGTGTTCCACAAACCCCTATCATAGATAATGAAACACCCTTGAAAAATCAAGATGTGAAAGAGCTATGCCAAAAATTCAACATCCAACATGGGTTCTGTATCCCATATTACCCCCAGGGAAATGGTCAAGCTGAGGCTACAAACAAGACCATTCTAAAAATACTAAAGAAAATGGTCAATGAAGCTGGCTGTAACTAGCATCTACAGTTAAATCCTACCCTCTAGGCCTATCGAACTAGTATTTGCACACCTATAGGTGCAACCCCATTCTCCTTGGTCTACAAATCAGAATCCATCTTGCCTCTTGAGGTTGAGCTTCCATCACTGTGAGTGTCACTGTAGAATCTAATCACTGATGAAGAGTATAGAGTATCTTAGTTAAATGAGCTAGAATTCTTGGATGAGCGTCATCTTGACACCCTTAATCACTTGCAAGTATACCAAAACTATTTGGAATAGAGCTATAACAAGAAGATCAAGTGTCAGTCTTTCCAGGTAGGGGATATCATCCTAACGAAGAATTAGAAGAATCTTCCTGATTAGGACAGTAAAAGAAAGTTTGAGCCTAATTGGTTAGGTTCTTTTGTGGTCACAACAAGATATGGATCAAGAGCATATCAATTGTCAACACCTAAAGGTGAACCCTTGTAGGAACCAACCAATAGTTTGCATCTCAAAAAATTTTATGCCTTGAAGGGTGTTAATTTGAAAATACAAAAAAATAAACAAATGATAAAAATCTAAAAAAATGAGAAAAATGATTGAAAAATAGTAAAGAAAAACAATCGCCCTCTAGTGAAAACCACTTCGGTGGCACTTTAGGAAAGTACCTTGGTGAAAATCAGACAAACAGGCACCTCACGTCAATAAAGCACCTCCATCTATTGTTTGGATCTCTATCCTATCATTCTTTGCATCACATCCACCCATCGCATCATTCATCCTATTTATTCCATCACCCATCTATGTCCTTATCATAGCTTGATATTTTCAAGTATGATATCCCCTTTAGTAGTACTTGGCATAGTTCTAAGGTCTGCTTGACCTACCTATATCGAGGTATTCTATTGTTTCACACTAGGGGTAATTCTTTATGGATCATATTAGGTTCTTGTATATCTAAAGGTTATTGGAAATCTCAGCAAAAATCCTAAAAACATTCACAAAACGTTCATTAGAAAAACTAAAAATATTTGCAAAATATTGTATAGCCAAAAATACAAAACACATCAAAATCCTTAAAAAGGTCAAAACATCAAAAAACCAAAAATAATACCTTGTCGAACTACAAGTCTCTGAGATTGAATGTAGGCAAGGCCATCATTGATGTGCCCCTGAGACACCCTAGGTTAGTCCTTTAGGAATCCATCATAATAAATTATCATTCCATCAACTGTTCATTTCTCATTGTAAATAAGTCAAGTTAGTCAGACTACGTGGTCTTTGCGTGTATAACGTAGGCAAGGCTCATCTTTGATCAACCCTCGAGGCCCCTCAGATAGTCTTTTAGGTTAGGTTCTTGGTCAAAATATTGAAAAATCCAAAACATCCAAATATCTAAAAATCCTTAAACATTTGCAATATCTCGGAAACCCCTAAACATTTGAAAACAAAAATCCCTAAACATTGGAAAATCTCGAAAAACACAAAAACAACATCAAATAATAAAAAACATAAACATTCACATAAAGTTTCAGAAAGATAAAAAACAACCTTAAAACATTTTAAAACACCAAAAACATTGAAATATTCTAGAAAAAAAATGCAAAACCAATCATCCCATTTTTCTTTCACTCTCAATAAACCTTCACCTATGATTAATCAATCATTGCATTCAACCTTTGGAAAAAAAAATAGAAAACAAGTATCACAAGTCGTAAAGTGAAAACCTAATTGTTAAAATGTAAAGTCTAAATCATAGGTAAATGTGTTAGTGGAGTTTGTATTAACAGTTTATCACAGACCTCATCCTAATCAAAACATATAATCAACATGTCCTAGGAGGAATCCTTCCTGCGATAGACATCAACATCAAAAATCACCTTAGCTAAGTTAAACTGGTAAGAGATATAGATAACATTGGCTATTTTTCTTTGATATTTTCTTATTATTTAACTTAATGACCCATTCCGAGGACCTCTTGATGATGTTTATCAAAACAATTTAGAGAGAAAGGAATGGGGCATAGATCATTATCTTTTGTTTGTTGTACTTGTGGGTATTCTTGTAAAATAATCTTGGTGCATACTTGCTTAGGTGTATGTAGGGAAGTTGTTTGGAGGAGATTGTTGACTATTGTATATGCTTTGTTCTGATATATTCGTAACTAATAAATTACATTTTGATGAGGTTTTCGTATGTCAAGGTGTGAACAAAAAATATCCTATCTATTTCAGAGTCAAAGTCCATTACACTAGATACAATTCCATCCTGGTTATCAATACCTTGATGCATCATCTCTATGTGTTAAATCAAACATAAGGAATGATGAAAAATCCCAATCCCAAGATATCAAAAAATCATCATCATCATCTCTCGTCACCATCTCTAATAAAGTCTTGGTGGATCATGAACTTGTTCCAAAATTTTGAATCAATCTCAAATCAATAGTCAAATCCTTCATCTAGTTATTCTATCTTCTTTCCACGCTAATCTAGTATCATGGTCCAGTCAAAAAAAACATCATTACTACATCCACCCTACATCCACAAATCATCAGTATGCATACATATCACATATCATAAGCATACATCACATTATCATTAACATCTGCATTATCCATATATACATCACATAACATCATAAATTGCATAGAAAAGCACACGAAAAATAAATGCATCCATTCATACATCTACAAAAGCACATCATATCATTACATCCATCCCATAACATATCCTAAAAAGATACTGAAAAAAGAGTATAACACATCCATTGCATTACATCACATATCACATACATCATAGATCATCATCACATATCACATAAGCATATAACATCACATTACATTATATGCATCTATACATTCATAAAAGCATGAAATAAGGCACATCACATATTGAATCCATATAATCTCATATATATATATATATAAATGACTCTCATTGTACAATATCTAAATCAATGTATGCATATCAATCAAAATATACAATGTACATGAGGCTATAAAAAATGAGCCTATGAGTGTATTTCTATATAAATAATCAGGCTATATAAAAGGGTCACTGCAAAATCGAAGGAGGTCTATCCCTTGTTGGCTCTGTTACCATGCCTTGGATGATTTGACTACCTAATAGAGGTGGACTCACTTGGTTGCACCTAGCTTCGATTCTCAAAATCAAGCTACCTATGAAGTGGAGGGACATATCTATAATACAAAGTCTACTAGTATGCTACCTCCTCCCTCATTGTCCCGTATAGCTATTCTAACACTATCTGGCCAACTAGCCCCTATGCCTGCTAAGAATGCTGCTGGGACACAACCTCTAACTATTACCATTGGCTGACCTCCTGTACCAACTGTACATCAAATTTTTTCCTCAGTCGTCTCTCATGATCTCTCTACTGTCGAGCCTGGTCTCTCTCAGTTGTGACTACTAGAACCTACTACTGAGCCTGGTCTCACTCAGTTGTCACAACCTAGAGCTGTTGCTGCAACTATTGTATCTAACTATCTCAGGGATCTAGCCTTGATATTGGTGGATGTACTGGTTGTTGCTATACAGGTGGCTAGAACTACTGCTACTAATGTAGTGGAGGTGCCTTTGCGACCTATCCATCATGCTATTAGTCGTCCTAGCCATCCTGTCCTCTTCCCTATCCTTGGTCGTGCCCATCTTGTTGCTGGCCTCATCCTTTGCTTGTGCCACTCCCTCTCGTCCTCCCTCATGGAGGTATACATGTTGGATCTGTAAGTCGAGGAAGGGGTACAAACCAAGCATCGTATGTAGGCATGATTTGAGCATCAAATTTCCCCTGATCAGAGGCCCATGGCCTAGAAACTAGCTGTTTGAACCCCCCAATGACCTCATGGGCTGGTATAGTGTGTCCCCAAGTCACCTCTCGTGCCAGTCTCAAAAAAAATGGTAGTATACTAATTATCGATCCTGTCTTGCCTCTTGCCAAACTATCTGGCTACTTTGTCTGGTAGGTACCTCTTGATCATAGTGTGCTTATGACCCTGCATATATTGGGTCTATCCAACAAAGAATAGCTATTGTACATTATTGTACAAGGCTAACATCTATAGCCATGACTGCCATCAGAACATTGTCATCTCATCGATGACTCTCCTCTAGTAGGGGATGATTAGTTACCCTATGTGCTATAAAGTGATCACTCCCTTGTATCTCCAAATGATAGGATCATTTGGCTCCACATCTATGATATGGAAAATTGGTTGAAGCATGAAAATATGCTCCCATGCCCATATATGCAACAAAGTGACCCTTGTACCAATAGTTCTACCATCATAGTACATAAAGCCATGCATATCATGATAAAGGGAGGCTAGCATCACTAAGCCCCATGCATACTAGGTCCTCCTGAACAAAATACTATGCCAAGCCAACCCCCATCCTAGACTGAACCCTCTGCTCCATCAATTTGGGGTGACTAATTGTGAAATAATTGTAGCCACAATCAATTTGAACGTCGATGCCTGACCTTTGTAAATATTGAGGTCAATCTAGGAGTTGACCAAGACAATAGACTCCTATTCAAGAACCTTGTAATAGGAATCATATCCTGTGCCACTATTGCAAATCACTTGCTCTCCATGTATGGGCAATCATAATATCTGCCATACATCCTCCAGTGTGACTATCACCTCGCCAGTGGGTAAGTGGAGCGATGAGGTCTCGCTATGCCATTGCTCACATAGTGTTGTCATTATTGTTAAATGGGTCTGCACAATAAGTATGTAGGCAAGGTACCACAATCCACTCCCCAAGGTGCTCCTGTTGATGCTCAGAAAAATCATCAAGTCTAGACAAAACATTAGGTTGGTGCTCATGTGACATCTAAGGATGGATAACCTCCTGTAACCATAAAGCACACGACATCAAATTTTGATAAAATTGGCTAAGCTTGGAGTTTTTAACCCCCGAATGAAAAAAGCGTCACTATTTATGAAGGCACTGCTATATTCCAAATTCCAAACAATGACGCTATATGCATTTAAAATTCTAAATCGTGACTAGCATCACTATTCATATTGGCGACACCATTTAAAATTTAAAACCATAATCCTAAATTACAAATCAATCAGGTGTGTCACTAATTACACCCACATCATGATTTGGAATTTGGAAATCCTAATTTCAAATTGTGAAGTGCGTCACCATTTACAATGTTGTTGCTAAAAAGGTGAAAATCATCATTGATTCTCAAAATAACATCACAATGCAACGACCCCACCCTAATCTAAATTTCAAAGCATAATAAATGCACTAAAAATTCAAAATGCAAGGAAAGTTTTAGATTGCGTACTATTGGTCCTGTGCCTGGAGGTCTTTGGTACTCTCAAACCAAGTCAGAAATATGTTGTGGGAGCACTCATTGTGCTATTTTGTCAGGAGGTCAGAGTTCAAAATACATAAATTTTCTGAAGTGTGAATGCACAAATGAATTGAAAGTGACCCTTCCTCACCTATTGAGCCTAAAAATTAGGGTTTTTACCCTAATTTGAGCCACAAGATATGGTATTCACCTATTTTACCTATTTCCACCCTTTGCAACCTGCCTTGAGCCATTTTTTGTATTTCTAAGGCCATTTTTGGCATCTTGGGGCCTGTTTTAGCACTTGCACCTATATTTAACCTTTGTTGAGAAATCAACCCAAAATTCAAATTTTTTGCTTGATTTCTTGAGGGGGAAAGGAACTAACTTATTTCTTCCACTGGGGAAATAGTGGGGCATCCAAAAATTCAAAAATCTTTTATTGATCTAAGCAATAGTTTTAACCCAAAAAGCGTCGGTATTTGAACCAACGTAACAGGTACTTCGCTTCAAAGGGGGGAAAAATGTAGACACTTAAAAATGTTCTGAATGATATCATGCACTCAAATAAAATATACTAACATCACTTCATCTTCAAACACATCCTCTTTTCGCTTAATTGATTAAATTTGGCTAGCTACTTAATTAATTGCATCATTTTCATCTATTAACCTAATTAGTCTATTTGGGCTAATTCACTCCCTTTCATGCTAACATTTCATCTTATTTAAATTAAATACATCAAGTTATTTAATTTAAATCCCTAAGTCCTCTTATTTAATTAAATAATCTTAAGTTATTTAATTAAATATCATCTCACTATCCCCCTTTTCATTAAATCATTTATTTAATGAATATCATACAATTCCCCTAATTTGCATAATTGAAACCCTATTTAATTATCAAATTACCTTCTAAATCTAATCCACCCACTTGCAAGGGAATATTCCTCCTTTACACCTCCCTCAAAAGGGGAATATTCCCATGGAATATTCATTTGCATAATTTAATTTGGTTTTAATTAACTAAATATCTAATTTCTTTCACCCATGAGAATATTCCAAAGAATATTCTCTTTCTTCATTCATTTGAAAATGAGAATATTCCTTTTTTGCAACAAACTTTCAACAAGACTTCTTGTGCAAGTTTTGAAAGTGTGTTTGTTTGAAAGAATATGAGCCCTTGATTCTTTCCTTGATCCATGACATGATCATTGGATGCTTGATGAGAATCCATGATCCATGCCTCCATCTTCCTCCCTTTTTGACCATTGATTAGCCCTTTTAATATCAACCCTTCATTTCTCATTTGTCCTCCTATTGATAGGTCACTATTTGGAGACAAATGGATCCACCTTTTAAGAGAAAACTTATGTTGTTAAAATCACTTTCACTTTCACTCATATTTAGCACTTATTTAGCAGCCTTTTAGCTTAAATTACTTGCATTATTAGCTTAGCTTCTATTAATGGATTCCATGATAACATAGATGCATCCATTTAGCTTATTTGGTAATTAGGTTTTGAATCTTTTTAGCTTAAAATCCACTTAGATTAGCTTTGCACACATCCATATCGATCATCTTAGTATAAATCATGTTAAAATAGCTTGTATCACGTTAATTTAACTTTAAATCATGTTTTCATGCACATCAATCATCTGTTTCGTCAATTCTCTTCAACAAAATCAATCAAGACAAGCTCATTTATCCATGGGATTGGGAAAGGGTCTCCATTCCACATCAATGTGAAACCACTCCCCCAATAGGATAAGTTTCAAAGGATTAGAATAGGCATTTTTGAAGCTTTCATGATTTAATATGTTAGTTTTAATGGATTATTAGTTTAGTTTTTTATTGGATGATCTTATTGGACTAATGTTTAGTGGCTTGAATATGCTTCAAATCCTCATGGATCAAGTGTAGTCAAACCATACTAATGTACCAGTCACATTTTGGTGCTAGAAGGAGGGTAGTACCAATCAAATTTAATGAATCTTTCTCTCAAATTCTATTTTTTAGTTTTGGAGATATAGCGACACTCTCGGAGATTACAGCGACGCCTTTGTCAGGCATCACCATATAGCGACACTCTTTTCAGTAGATACAATGATGCCTAATTAAATCACTAACCCGTATTAAAAAAAATCATGATGCTAATACTTTTTAGAAGTATCAAAGATTTGAAAATGATGACGCTACTAATTAGTGACACTATCATCATCTCTATTTTACTGCAAAGTGAGGATCATTTGAATTATGACTACACTATCATAAATAATGATGCTTTTTACTGGTAAGCCAAAACAATGATTGAATTTTAGCACGTGCTTTAAATTTTTTATTTTATTTTCTTTTCAACATCTCACCGACTTTTGGATTTTGTCTTTTTAGGCTAACTAGTTTTGTAGGTTTGGACGATAAAACTTGAAGCAAATAAGCATACTATTGTCATTTGATTTCATAATTGTAACAAGTGTTTTGACACTTATGGGGAATTTATAACCCATTTATAATGCTTTCATTTCACATTTTAGGGCCAAAGTAGATTTATTTTTGGGCTTTAAAATGAATGTTCAAATTGGTTAAAACTGAGCCCTCACATCATTTTGCTTGGTGGTTTAAAATTGAACAACACAACTTTCACACTTCAAATTCGTGTTTAAAATGAACTCATTTTTCTATGATAGATTAAAATAAACATGTTTATGAATTTCTTAACTATTATTTCTATGCGTATCTAATCCCCTTGCACTTCGTGTGGTCTTGGGTGAAGAGAAACACACAAGTATACCTTTTCTTCTTGGAAGCACTTATCCTCTCCCCTTGCACCTTTTGGCAATCTTGGGTGATGAAAATAATTTTATGCTTCAAACATGTGTTACCTTTAGAGGGCCTACCTCCCAACTTGTGAGAGGGAACGACCCAAGCAGTGCTTTCACTTCAATCCGCTATATAAATAATTGGTTGTGACTAAAGTCATTAACCGGTTGGTTGTGGCTGTCCCATACTGATGAATTTCTCTCTTAGTATCCTTGTGATGCATTCATACCCTTAAATATTTCTAAGGGCTTGGAGGCATCTTAATTGAGTGAATTGCTGCATGTATGGCACTAGTTTATCCTGAATATGGTCATTAAAATCATTTTTTGTAGTGGCTAACCAAGTCCAATTTTGAAATGTATTTCAAGGTAGTGCATGGGAGTAGCACTGTACCCAAAAGTTACTTACCATGACCAATTTTTGATTGAGGCAATAAAGATAATGGGGAAGGGACTCCTTTGCTTTGTGTGTCAAGACATTACATTTCCTTGACATAGCCTATTTTCCATTTCATTTTCATAGATTAGTCATCTCTTCCGATGATCGTAAGCCTACTAAGAAATACATACCCATCTATCTAGGATCATAAATGCTTGAGAGTTAGTTTAACACTTTCTTGGTTCCAGAAAAAAATGCAAACAAACATCAACAAGTATTTTCAAAATTTCAAACCCTTTGGTCTAAGTATGGATACCCTTTGAAAAAAACCTTGATATTGATGCTTTTCCTTAGAATTTATTCTTAGAGACTTCTAAATATTTTGGTTTACATCTCAATCTATGCTTCCCAAAGTATACCTAGGTAACCATGCCCTTAGCTTTATCCTTTTCATAAAATGGACTTTGTGAAATTTATGATGTTTTTGACATAGACATTTAGTTTGAACTTAAGCAAGACAAGGTGTTTGTGGTAAAAAGAAACTCATTTAAGCAAGAAAAATTGACAAATTGAATCCCACATGACCATTTGGTGTCTGATCACTCCGGTTGAACAACCAAACCTTATTCCTACTATCTTTCAACCAAACTTTGAACTAATTGAGGGAGACCAAATAGATATAATTAGTAGTTTGAGAAGCTTCACTTTTGGAACAAAGGGAACACCCATCTAGTGGAGAAATGCGACATACATCTTATACGAACAAGAGGAACAAGCTAATATTGTTTCTGACATAGACATTTAGTTTGAACTTAAGCAATAAAGGGTGTTTGTGGTAAAAAGTAACTCATTTAAGTAAGATAAATTGATAAATTGAACCCCACATGATGATTTGGCATCCGATATTTTGGGTGAACAACCAAACCTTACACCCACTATCATTCAAAAAAGCTTTGAAGTAATTGACGGAGAACAAACGAATATAATTAGTAGTTTGAGAAGCTTCACTTTTGAAATAAAGGAAACATCCATCTAGTGGAGAAACATGACACACATCTTAGATGAACAAGAGGAAAAATTCAATACATGTTTACCAACAGGCGATATCTTATATATAAAACCCCAATTTTTTGGTTATTTGTACATATTAGGTGTGAATTAAAGGATGGATCAAAATTGTATTTTATTTCAAAGTTTTAATTTTAATTTTAATAGTACTAATTAAATGTTTAATAAGTTGAATAGAATATAGTTACTATGTTCATCACTAATCTAGAAAATAATAAAACATTTATTAGGAAGCCAAATGGGTTAACATTGGAATCAAACCAACTCTTTTCAATCTTGATTTTTAACTAGAAATTTGAATATACTAAATTTGTATGACTATTCAGAACAAAATAAATTAGGAAAATTATTGAGACTATTGTATAGATGTTTTTCTCATGTTGTGAACTATAAATTATGATTATTGTATGACCAAAACTATGCATTTGATCATAACATTGTTTACTTGAATATGGAAAATAATTGCTTATAGAATGGAACTTTTGTTTAAATCTTAATAATGTATACACATATTCCAAACTGTGTTTATTTTTAGGAATATATGTGTACATGCATGATGGTAAATTTATGCCCATGCACATACATGTGATGTACCTTATTTCATCTTAATTTACTTATTTGATTATGACTATTTAATTTTGTTTGCAAAGGAAATAACTATAGAAATGGAATAGTGTTGAAGTGCAAATACAAATCTTAAGGAAAGATAGTTATATGATGAATATATGAATAGATATACTAGATTTTAATGTATTACTTTCTGTATGATTCATGAAATGGAATGATAAACAAGTACTAGATAGACTGTAGCACACTAATGTATGATGCTAATAGATGGTCTAGAAGGGAGGGATACCCATTTTGTTATGGAAAGCTACCATCTGGGAGTGGGTGCTAGAGAGTGTAGATTTGATATTCCAAATCTAAATTAATTTTCATTTATGTAGCATGAGCTTAGCCAAGCTTTCTAGTCATTTTATTTGAAACAAACTATTTATTTATTTATCCTCTCTTTGTTTTATTTATCCTTTTACCTAACATGCAACTTGCATGTTCTAAGAGTAGATAGAAATGAATGTAGTTAGGCACACACAAATTCCACCTTGCAAACTATATCTCTTGCTAAGTGTTCTATGTAGGGTTGGGTATTCTTCAATGGACAAAAGTATTCCAAGGAAGCATTGCTTCATGGTTGGGTGGAAAAGCACCTGAACCATGTTCTCATCCACCAATGGAGGTGAGCTGTCGAAGAGGAATTCTAGTGAAATTTTGATCTTACTAATGTACTTTTATCATTGATGTGATTATTTTATTGACTATGTGGTGATTTAGTGCCAAGTCAAACTTTGTATATTGACTATTGACATTTACAAATGAATATATATTCAGATTTGTTTTTATTTATGGATATGAAATCACTATGGTGGAAAGTAGCTATGGGATTTATTTCTTAAACATATATTCATAATGTTAATTATTAATTTATTTTGGAAATATTAGCTGGGCATGTTACATTTGGTATCATAGATTAGGCTTCAACTTTAGGCCTATGATCCCACGATGGTCAGATTAGGGGATAGTTGACCCTTAACTAAAATTGAGTTACCTTGAAATAACCAAATTTGAATTGGTTGTAGGAAATGGAGAGGTCCAATTTGGGAAGAAAGAAGCAAAAAACCATTAGGGCTTCAAAAATGAAATTCGTTATCAAAGAGAATCCCAAACCGGAAGACGAACTTGGGATTCATGATGATGAAACTCTAGCACACACCATCACATGAATCAAGTTGGAGAGATGCAAGAAGATTGAGGAGTCCAAACAAACTCCTAAGACTAAGAAACCCTCTACATTTAGAGATTTTCCAATAGGATGCGGACCTAATGCACCTTTATTGACAAAGGAGGAGGAGTTCCTATGCGCACACTCTGCCTCTCCCTAGGAGGATGATGTAAATGTAGATGAGGACCCAAAGGAGTTTCCTCTTTCTGATAATGAGGGAACTAATTATGATGGAAAACATTTTATAAATAAGGATCGGTGTAAATCAATATTTAATATAAATAAAGAAAGTCTTTTTGTTGTTCAAGGGCACAAAAATTGAAGAATTGTCTTGATGTGAATAAACATGTATATCTCTTTTAGATTACATGTTGTGTACATGAAATTATGTAGATGCAATTGTTTAAATGTAAAACCTTGTGTTAAGATATGCTAAATGCAACTATGGCACAAGTCGAGTGTGAGTCATTATGGTGAAAACCAAACAAGAAGTAGGCAGTAGCAGACAAGACAATGGGCCGAACATGAGGCTAGACCAAATCTTGGAACTCCTGAACTGGTAAGAATTCCAAATGGACCATTTGGAATAAGAGGTCTAAGGGGTGTGGGAAGATCAAAATTTAGGAATGAGGTACTTGACCAAGGAGAAAGGGATCAAGGGGATCCCAATCGAGCTAGAATTAAGGAAGAATTGGGAAAATATTTTAAAAATGTAGCACCATCAAAATTTGATGGAAACACCATCAAAGATGGAGCTGAGGAATGGATTATTGAAATAGAAAAATAATTTTGGCTCCACAACCTATCAGAACAAACCAAGGCTGCTTGGGCTATGTATCAATTTTTTGGAGAGGCAACCACTTGGTGGGACAACGAGAATGTAGAGAGGAAACTTCAACTAGAGGAGATCACTTAGGAGTTTTTCCTTAAATATTTTAGGAATAAGTGGCTACCATAGCTTTTCTTTGACAAGAAGATGAGTGAATTTAAAAATATGACCTAGGGCAGCCTAACTATAGTCAAGTATTGGGAGAAGTTTACCAATTTTCAAAAGTATGTACCATAGTACCAATCCAATGAGTGTTTTCAGATTCAAAAGTTTATATTAGGATTAAGACCCCACATTGGAGTTGAGGTGGACCTCCACAATCCCCTTACAGTGGCAGAAGATTTTGAGAAGGCCACTAAGAAAGAAAAGAAGTTGTAGCAGTTGTCCAATCTTCAGAAGGGTTCAAACTTCAATCCTCAATTCAAAAATAAAAAGTTTTGGAAGGGTGATGGATAGAAGGGAAATAAGTATCATAAAATCAATAATTTAGAAAAGGAAAGTAACCCTCTAGAAAAGGAAGGAAACCAAGGTGGAAGGAACAAAAGGGCAAATAGGGGCAACACAAACTTTAGTAGTCACCAGAGGTACTCAAAAGAGGATAGATCTAAAGGTCGAAAAGGACCATGTGTTGGGTGTTTCACTTGTGGGGGAGACCATTATGCATCTAGTTTCCTTAAGGAGTTGAAGTCATAGAAGGAAGGAAACCAACAACAAACCCTGCAACACAAGATCCATGCAACGGTGGATAACAGGTGAGCAAAGTACCAAGCTTCTTTGATATGATTGATGGGTAAGCTCTATGGCTGAACCGTTTCTATTTTGGTAGATATTGGAGCTATTGAGTGTTTTATAGATCATAGAATGATTTGTAAGCTGCCTATTAGACCTAGATATTTGGAAAACTCATGGTCAGTTTAGTATGGAAATCAAGGAAAGTGAGATATAGATTCATGTTTCTTTTGCAACAAGTTAGAAATTCCCAAATTCTTGACCCAAGTTGACCTTTACGTGGCACCTCTAGGATCCTATGATTTAATATTGGGAATCAACTCGTTAGCTAGGTACAAGGCCATTGTAAACTATGAGGATAAGATAATGAGTTGTCTAGATGACTATGGATACTTGGTTGAGATTCATGGAATACAAAGATCCCTATAGCTTAGGTAGATCTCAAGAGGGCTCAGAGGAAGGGTTGCGTCATATATGTTGTGCATGTTAGTGAATCTGTCAATGTGTTTCCTGAAGATCTCATTGAGATTCCTCCAAAGTGAGAATTTTATTTCTCTATTGATCTCGTGCTTGGAGCTAAGCCTCAGTCTAAGGCCTCGTACAAGATGACCACCACTGAGATTTATGAATTGAAAGCCTAGTTACAAGAGTTGTTATACATGGGGCTTATTAGGCCTAGTGTATCACCTTGGGGAGCACCAATTATCTTTGTGAAAAAGAAGGATGGAATCTTGCATTTGTGTATTGATTATTAGATATTGAACAAGGCGACCATGAAAAATTGATATCCCCTCTTGAGGATCAACAAACTATTTGATCAAATGGAGTGTCAATATTCTCAAAAATAGATCTTAGATTTGCTTATCATCAATTGAGAATAAAGGAAGAAGATATTCTGAAGAATTCTTTCTGAACTCAGTATGGGAATTGTGAACTTTCACCATTGTACCATTTGGATTGACCAATGCACCCACAAATTTCATGAATCTTATGAACAATGTGTTTTGAGACTATTTGGGTGACTTTTTCCTAATATTTATTGATGAAATTCTAGTTTATTCTAAGTCTATGGAGGAACACGATTGACACTTGAGGATAGCCTTACAGTATCCAAGAGAGAAGAAGCTTTTTGAAAAGCTATCCAAGTGCTCATTTTATTAGGATAGGGTGAACTATCTAGATCACATTATTTGAGCTAAGGGAGTCTCTGTGGATCTTGAAAAGATAAAAGTAATCATGGAGTGGCTCATGCCTTAGAGTGTGACATAGGTCGAAGCTTTATGGGTCTTTCCAGGTATTACAAGAAATATGTGCAAGGTTTTCTCAAATCACAGCCCTAATAACTTCATTATAAAAGAAAGAAAAGAGGTTTGAGTGGACTGAGAAGTGTGAAAAATCCTTCCAAATAAAGGAGAAGCTCATGACAGCCCCAATGTTGACTATACCTTATCCCAATTTGGTCAATTTTTCAGTGATCATGGATGCTTTAGGAGATGGTGTAGGAGAAGTGTTAATGTAGGGAGGGAAAGTGGTGACGTATGAGTCAACAAAGCTTAAAAAACATGAAGTGAATTACATGCCACGAGATCCGGAGTTAGTAGCTATAGTGCATGGCTTATAGATTTGGAGACATTATCTTTTGGGGAATCCTTTTTATCTCAAAATGGATCATCATTTGGGATTGAGATATGGGTATGTGTAGGATCATGATGGGCCAAAAAGTGGTGATATGATGGGTATGTGTAGGGTATGTGGTTGGCGACCTTTTTTTACCCAAAATTGATGAAAAAAAGGGTTTTTAAAGGATATTCTTAGCTTTCCACCAATATAAATTATGCTTTACTTTGAATTTAATAAATAATTATTATTCATTTTCTATTTGAATTATGACTAAATTCTTGATTGATAGGTTGATTGAATAACATCTATAGCTTTCAAACGGTATCACATTTTTTGAATCCAAAACATGCATCACATTCTATGCTTCACATACTATAGGATTAAAAAAAATGAATTTAATGAATTTTTGACCAAGTTAAGGTGGTTAGATGTATGCATTTTTATATTTTTTAAAAGTTGTAATAAAAAAATCATAATTAATTATTTACTTGGAAAAAAAAAAAAATGCATCTCATCGGGACATGATTCCTCTACTTATATCTAAAATCTTCTAAAAAAAATATTATCATTTTATTGTGGTTAGGGTGGTCAGACAGACACCTACTTGTTGTTTTTTCCTTGAAATTTAAGTACTATTGCATTGAAATTTCAAATTGTCACCAAATAGATTTAAAAAAAACCTAGTAGTTTAGAAACTACATTCAATTTTCTAGAGACTCTATTCTTACACATTTTTGAAATAATATAGTAAACTATTCAAATTTTTATGTCAAGTTGCCTAACTCTAATCTTTTTGAATTTTTTGCCACTTAAGGACCTATTTTTTCCATGATGATCCTGTACATACCCATAAACCTTCACTCAAACAATCCTCAATGCACAATAGAGGAGATGGCTAAAATTCTTTAATGAGTACAAATTCAAAATTGAGTATATAGAAGGAAAGGAAAATAGAGTGGTAGATGCTCTTAGTAGAAGAAGACATCTAGTATTCAAGACCTCTATGAGATCCAATTTGAGGCAATAGGTAATGCAACTCTTGCAAGGAGAGAGCATTATGAGAGGGTGAAGAAGGCTCTAGAAGAGAATCTTTCAAACCATCGATTCGATGGGTATGAGTTTGAATCAGATGGTATCTTAATATACCATAGGAAGATGTATATTCTAGATTCTGGAGAGCTTAGGAAGCTAGTCCTAGAAGTTCACAATGCACCATATTCAGGACACCCTAGAGTTACAAAAGGATCGCAGGATTGAAAACCTTGTATTATTGGTCGAAGCTTAGGAAGGATGTAGTGGAATACATAGAGAGGTGCTTGGAGTGTCAACAAGTTACGGATTAGCATGTGCATCTAGTAGAGATTCTTTATCCTCATGATATACCTGAGTACAAATGGCAAGTGATTAACATGGAATTTGTTCAGGGGTTACCTTTAAGTAAGAAAAAACATGATGTCCTTTTGGGAGTAGTTGATAAGTTTAATTTACTAAGGTGGTACATTTAATTCTAGGGAATCTTAAGGATGGATCATTGAACTTGGAAAATAAAATTTTCCAAGAGATATTCCGCTTACATGGAGTGCTAGGGACCATTATATTTGATAGAGATACATAGATGACATCAAGGTTTTGGAAAAATTTGAATGTAGCCTTGGGGACTAAGAAAAAATTTAGTATAGCCTATCATCCTTAGATGAACAGAAAAACTGAGAGAGTGAATCAGATAATTCTAATATATCCTTCAAATGTACTATATGGATGAACAATAAAAATGGGAAGTATCTACCATTGGTAGAATTTTTTTATAACAACTCCCATCAAGCATTCTTGGGTATGACACCTTTCAAGGCCTTGCACATGAGAGAAAGTATCATACTCCCATCAATTGGGACAAATTGGAAGACATGATCATAGTGGTTCCTGAAATGTTAAAAGAGATGGAAGAGAAAATGAGACTTATTAAGGGCAGATTGAAGGAGGCAACAAATAGACAAAAGAGTTATGCCAAAAGGAATAGAAACTTCAGATAGTTTGTAGAAAAAGATTAGGTCTTTTTGAGAGTCAAGCCACATAAGAGATCTATCACCTTTGAAAGATCTTTCAAGTTGGCCCTGAGATACATGAGTCTATTTGATGTAGTGGAAGTAATCAACCCAGTTGCATATTGATTTGCTCTATTGACTACTCTAGCTCAACTTCATAATGTGTTTCATGTTTCTTTGCTTAAGCCATACCACCTAGATGCATCTCATATACTTGATTGGAATTCTTTATAGGTGGAGGATCCAAGAGTGGTACTGGTGGATCCGATTAGAATTTTGGATAGATGCAACATCAAGTTGAGAAATATAGAAATTGTTCAATATAAAGTCCAATGTGATTAGTATTCTAAGGACAGTGCTACATGGGAGGATGTGGAGGAGATACAATGATCCTTTCCTCATTTTATTTCTTAGAAGATTAATGATGATTCACTATATACTATTGCTTAATATTTGGGGACTTGTATGTTATGATGTTTTGGCTTGAAAATAGTATGATTTGATGTTGAAATGAACATATGTGATTCAATTTTGTTTAATTAGACATCGGGATTGTGTATCCTCTTAATGGGAATGGATGTCACATCTCAATTTCCTTAATTTCATATAATAATGTCGAGTTAATTGAAAAATATGGAAAAAATGGAATTTATTGTTTAATGTTTATGATATTTGATAAATGCTATAATATTTGAAAATGATTATCTTGCAAATTTATGATTTAAGAGATTTTTTTTATAATGACTATCGGTTAAAGGTTATTGATGAACAATTTCAAGTGCAAGAATGTGTATGTAGGAATAGGTTGAAGAACGAGAACATGGTTGAGGCAGGAATGCTTAGCCGGATAATGAACGATAAGCAAGATTGGAATCTAGAATCTCACACACCACAATAGGCCATGGCATCTACATTTGTTTTTCAATTGATGGATACCATTCTTGCTTATATGGAATTGTATTTGATTAAATAGGAAATCTTATTAATTTCATCGCTTTTCTTACCATGTCTATTTCAAAGTTAATTTCATAATGGTAATGAAAATGCATTTGATTACATATAACTATCATGGAAAGAACAATTATGTTATTTATTCTTTCAAATAACTTGAAACTAAGCTCTTGACAAGGAAATAAAATAGTAATTATAACAAACATTGTAACTTATATGAATATATATATATATATATATCTTTGTGTGTGTGTGTGTAACCATATATATGTACATATAAATAAATGTGTTATAAAGGATTTCAATGATAAATGTTTCTCTATTTGAAATTCATTATGAAACCATATCCAGTTAGAGATTATGACAAATAATATTCAAGTAACCCCCTTCACATTTGAAGAAGGTTGATCCCTTCCATAATAGAATGATGGAAATAGTACTAAAAAATGGGGAAGTGGGCAGCTAAGTGAGGGTTACATGGAGAATTAAGATCACACCAAAAATGGTACACATAATCAATGGATAGGGTGTGGCAGATTTTGAAAGCAAAGGAGGCAATCTAGAAAAAAGCATCGAAGGGATTTGGGAAAAAGGTAAGAGAGAGAAATGCACAGAGGAAAGAGTTATTGTTTCTATTCATTTGAAGCAAAAAGGAAGCCATCGTGTAGTCTATAAAGGTAATTTGAAACAATTTTAGATGTTTCTATCATAAGTTTCAAGTGATTTTTTCTTTTGAGAATAATGGGTATCGATAACAATGTTTCTATTCTCTGTTATTCTTGCCACTATATTCATGGTCTTAGTTCATCATATTGTGTTTGCTAAATTTTTCTATTAAGCCCCATCTAGAGGGTGAAAAATCCGTAGCGAACCTTCGCTATGTGTAGAGGTTGACATGCTATGCATGATCGAAACAAGGGTGGTGGTCGGGCTCTATCCTATGCATTTATTTAATTTGTTACTTACTTGATATACTCTCTATGGTAGTAATCAGGTCATGCAAGGTGATATTCATTTTTTTATATTGGTGTAATTAATTATTTAATTACACTTTACATAAGTTTACTTAGGCATTATTTAATTCCTAGGTTATAGGTTGTTATCCTTATCTTGCTGAGCTATCTATTTGCTCAAGATAAGATTAGGGTTATGCATCTTTACTTTTATAAAGAAAATTATCTCTTGTAATTATCGTACTTCGAATATATCAATTTTCACATCTTCATGCAATCTCTCTACTTTTTTGTTTTTCTCTTTGTGGAAGGTTATTTTCTGGTTTGTATTTCAGATCTTGGTTTCTAACATAGTATCAGAGCTAGGTTGATTTTTGTAGATCTAGGGGTAGCCTAATTTTCTGTGCATTTTTGGGCCAAATGGACATCGCCGTCATGATCAGAGCATCCAAAAACCCTAGAAATGCCTTTCGTTTCATCAATTTTGGCAAAAGTTGAAAAAAGGGAAAAAACAATTTAGCCAAAGAGGCCGTACGACCTCCCCAATACGTAGATCAAGGCATGAAATGCACAAAATAAAAAAAAATAAAAAAAAATCAAGTTTAAAAAAAAAACTTGCGCTACCCATTCTAATCCATAGTGCCCCCCATACTCCACCCAATGGCCACTGGTGCCACCATCGCCACTGGTGGTCATTACCTTTGCCCCTCCGTTGTCAGGTCCAAGCCCCCGTGGGCTCTCTCCGTTGGGCCCCAGGTCATATCGGGGTCCAGGCCCCAGCGCTCAGCTCCTGCCACTGACCTAGCCCCCAAGCTGGTCCTATCGACATCCAAGGGATTTGGCCCTGCACCTGCCCGCTGAGCCTGTGGTCATGCAGGTGACCTGCCGCCAACCCCTGAGGGCCAGTTTTTTGTGCCTAATTAGTGGGAAAGTGCCTTTTATAGGCCTTTTTTTCATTTTCTCATAACTTTTGCAAACAGAGGTATTTATTTGAAAACAGGATACCGTTGGAAAGTTGATTTGACGAAGGATCCAGTGGTGTAGGTATTTTTATCTGATTTTTCCATTTTGATGAATTTTTCGCCTGTTAAAGCCAGAAGTTGTTGTTTTCACTTTGGGAGGCGTAACTTTTGCGTCCTGAATCTATTTTTTGAAAAAAAAAGGCGTTGGAAAGCTGGTTCAGTGCTCTACATAGATATCAGACCTATTTTTCAGATCTCTTTACCAGGTATTTAATATTCTTGTTTGATCTCAGCCTTTACCTTTTCAATCATTTTCTTAGGAAGCATGCAATCAGGCTATTTTTTTTGAGATCAAGGAGCATTATTTTTTTATTTGAGAGTATATATTTTTGTTTTCTATCATGGATACACATAATATTGCACCCTTTACTCCATTCAACTATTTTGGTTGGAAAAAAAATGGAGATTCATTTAAAACACAAAGGGGTATATAGGGTAACCATGGGTACAAAAATTGATCCTACAGGTGCTATTGAAAAGAGAAAGTGGTTTAATATATGTGATGAAGCTTATGGTACATTATGTCTGTCTCTTTCATCTGACCTTCTTTTTCATATTGAGTCTAGCACTACACCCAATGAGATCTGGATTACTTTAGAGTCTTTGTTTGGGAAGCAGGATACTATGAGAGGGTTTCAGTTAGAGAATGAGCTTATTGGCTTAAATCCTAGGGATTTTGACATCTTCCAAGATTTTTTCACCAAACTCAAGTCTCTTAGATTGTAGTTGTCATAGTGTGGTGTTAAAAAAGAAGACTCTCAGTTGATATTGTCCATTCTTTCTAAGCTTGGACCAGATTATTCAATTTTTGTATCTACCTTTTATGCCACTAGGGATGCACTTGGTATGAGATTCACTATGCCATCTATTGATGACTTTGCTTCATCTCTCACTTGAGAGCAAGCTAAGTTAGCTATCATGGGAATGGTGAAACCTTCTTCCTCATCATAGGCACTTATTGCATCACAGGAGCCCAAAGATCAGAAGACTTCTACAGGAAAAGGAAAGAAACATAAACAAAATGATTCCAAACCTCATGAGAAGCAAAAGGAGTCCTCAGATTCATCCTCCTCTTCTAAAGGGAAATCATCCAGGAAGGAGAAGGGTCCATGTGCATATTGCAAGAGGGAAGGACATGTAGAACATAATTGCTACAAGGACATTGATGGGCTGAAACATCTTCTTCAGAAACATCAGATTGATTTTCCTTCTAGGATGTCTACATCATCTTCTTCTCCTCATTCTTCTTCTTCAAAGCAGCATGATAGGGGCACAACTGGTTTACATATGTCATCAGATATGAAGGGACATGCTCTTTGTGCTTCTTCAGGTATTGGATCAGGGAGATGGCTTCTAGATTTAGGAGCATCTCATCATATGTCTTCTTCACAGACTATGTTCACTTCCTTTGAGCCTTGCACTATGTCTCCCATTTTGATGGGAAACAACACTTATATGAGTGTTATAGGGAAGGGGTCTATTAGTTTTGGGGACCACTCATTTCTGGATGTCTTGTGTGTCCCTCACTTGAAAAACAATCTTCTTTCCATTTATCAGATCACTCATAGAGGCACTGGGAGATCTGTGGATTTCACACTTGATTCATTTATCATTAGAGACTTGGAGAGTAGAGCAGCTATTGTTACTGTGATAGTGGATCACTCATCTCGGTTGTATTCCTTCACTGATTTTGCTACTGATGGTGCTTCTATTCCTATAGCTGTTTCTCACACTTCTAGTGTGCATCATCATTCAGAGGAGAGATTTGGCTTCTTGAACATTGGTGTTCTCACTTTGAATCATGTTCTTGATCCTTCTCTTTCATCTCCTCCAGCTCCTATTACTATTGTTGTGGCTACCGATGTGGCTTCTTCCATTTTAGTGTAGCAGAATCCTGTTGATCATCCATCTTTGGAGGTTTCTATTCAGTCTTCACCTACTTTGACTTCTTCATTAGTTGAGGTCACACCTACTTCTATGGAGACATCTTGGGCTACACCTATTCCACCTTTAGAGATTGCTTTCATTTGGCCTCTTCCTTCTCACTTCTTTCAGGAGATGTAGTTTCTTCATTTCTTTTGGAGTTACTTCATTTTGGGGGGGATCTGTGGCCTCTTTCTTCCTCTCTTCTGGGGGGGTTTCATTTATCTTTGTGATGGATGGTGTAGTTTGGGGGTCTTATGGATTCCTCCATATTTCATCACTTAGTTTATTGCATTCTTTTTTTGGGGAGGAGTTTTGTTCCCATTTGGTTTTCTCCTTTACCACATTTGATTTAGTTTGTATTGCATTTGTAAATGAGTAGTTGATCAGGCCTTGTTTCTGGGACTTATCTTTGCATAATAATTTGCTTCTCCCTAAGTTTCACTTATGGGGGGGTGTTGGTGTAATTAATTATTTAATTACACTTTACATAAGTTTACTTAAGCATTATTTAATTCCTAGGTTATAGGTTGTTATCCTTATCTTGCTGAGATATCTTTTTGCTCAAGATAAGATTAGGGTTATGCATCTTTTCTTTTATAAAGAAAATTATCTCTTGTAATTATCATACTTTGAATATATCAATTTTCACATATTGATGCAATCTCTCTTCTTTTTTGTTTTTCTCTTTGTGGAAGGTTATTTTTTGGTTTGCATTTTAGATCTTGGTTTCTAACATTTTCATTTCTGAACAATAACCCCGCTTGAGACTTCTATGTCAATTCGATTGTGGAGGTTGAATAATAAGAATCATTCAAGCCATGGTTTGGCTCACAATGTTTCCTATCATTGTGTATTTTATGAGTATGTCTATGGGTGATATAGACACCAATAATGAAGTAAATAAAGAACAATGCTTATCGCTTTGTTTAATTTTTTGTGTTGAATAATTTCCATCGATTTGGTGGAACACTTGATACCACTATGATCAACAATATGTATATGTATGATGTTTGGAAAATGACTCTATGTTGTCCTATCATGCTCTTAAAGATGAACAACCATGCTACGTTTGATAAGATGTTGGAATGTAATATCTATCTATTCTACTATTGGGTTTCACTAAATAATAGTGAATGCAAACCCATAAGATGATGTTGCTAGTATATTTAGGCCTTAACAAGCCAAGGTAAAAGTAATCCCTCACATCATTTAAAATGAACTTCTTTATCTATTGAGAGGTAAATATATATACATACTTGGATGATCATGCATCGAGCCATCACAAATTCGGTGGCTAAATACACTCTATTTCATAGGATAAGAGTCCGTCAGGGATGAGGAATGAAAAACCATAAGGAAAAAATTTAATGGGTATAAATTGTTAGCATTTTTCTTAATTTTCAATATCATGCACATCGACCACTAATTTTCTAGTTATCCGTACATATTGTGTGTGAATTAAAGGATGACTCAAAATTGTATTTTATTTCAAAGTTTTGATTTACTTTTAATAGTAGAGATTAAATGTTGAGTAAGCTGAATGACATATAGTTACTATGTTCATCACTGATCTAGAATAGAATAAAACATTTATCAGGAAGCCAAATGGGCTAACATTGAATCAAATAAACTCTTTTCGATCTTGATTTTTAATGAGAGATTCAAATATACTTAATCTGTATGACTGTTAATAACAAAAAAAATTAGGAAAATTATTGAGACTATTGTATAGATATTTTTATCATGTGAACTATAAATTATGGTTATTGTATGACCAAAATTGTGCATTTGATTAGAACATTGTTTGCTTGAATATGGAAAATAACTACCTACATAATATAATTTTTGCTTTAATCTTAAGAATGTATATGCATATTCCAAACTATGTTTATTTTCAGGTGTATATGTATACATGGATAAATGCTAATTTTATTCACTTGCACATACATGTGATATACCTTCTTATTTCATCTTAATTTATTCATTTGATTATGATTGTTTAATTTCATTTGCAAAGGAAAGAACTGCAGAAATGGAATAGTGTTGAAGTACAAATACGAATCTTAAGGAAAGATAGTTATATGATGCATAGATTAATGGATATACAAGATTTTAATGGATTACTTGCTTGATGATTGATGAAATGGAATGATACAAAAATACTATATTGACTATAGCACACTAATGTATGATGCTATTAGATGGTCTAGAAGGGAGGGATACACCCTTTGTTATGGAAAGCTACCTTGCAGGAATGGGTTCCAAAGAGTGTAATTTTCTTTTCCAAATCTAAATTAAGTTGCATTTATGCAGCATGAGCTTGGCCAAGCATTGCAGTAATTTTATTCAGAATAGACTAGATTTATTTATTTATCCTATCTATGTATTCTTTATCTTTTTACCTAACTGTACCATAGAAAAATGGATCTTTGGACATTTTCATGGTCATTTAGGTCTTTTTCCTGTGATGCTTGTCTTATTCTGCTTAGATTTAATGTTGTAATGTGACTTATACATTCACATTAGGTCTTGAATATTCAAATTATTAAGACTTTATGATGTTTTGTGAAGGTGTTGTGAAGTGTTGAAATGCATTTCTACACTTTTCTAGACTCTTCTTGTTATAATTCATCTAAATATTCCCTTTTTATCCCTTACCAAGTCTCATTTTGAAGTGTTGTAAAATCTTGTAACAAACTTTCACGCTTTTCTAGGCTTGTCACCACTAAATACACCTTTCTTATGCTTTATTTGGCCCCTTTATGCACTAATAGGCCTTAATTGTGTTTTTGAATATAAAACTGGCAAACAACATTAAAGGTAACTTAATTCTTGACACCCAATTGATTTACTTGAGTGGGACCCATTCACCATGGGTGGTGAATGAGTCCCTCTTGGCACAAAATTCAAAATAAATTCAAATTTCTTACGTGTTTTTATTCATTAAGACCTTAGGTTGGTCGATAATGTTGTATTTTTAGGAAATTAGGGCACAATTGTGTATAAATAATTATTTTTCTATCCATTTCAACCCCCAATTCATTCATTCATTTAATCCATCATAGCATTCAAGTATTCTAGCATCCTTAATCATTCAATCAAGCAATTATCAAGTATCTTGGAGCAACCCTTGACATATCTTCAGATTTCAACAACAAGGGTTTGGTCTTGTAGGAAGATTTGTCAAAGAGATAGTTGTTAAAAAGTGGTCAAAAATTCATGAAAGCTACTCAAGTCAACAAAGACCCAATTCAAGCTTGGAGACAACATTCAACCCATTTTCTACAGATTTGGTTTCATCAACTTGACAAGTAGACAAGTGCAGATCTGGACCCACATATTTTACTTCAGAATTTGTAGATTTCTATAGGTGGACTGAGTCACCATCAGTGACGAGTAAGTCCTAATGCCAAGCCTAAAAATAGTTCTTTGCAATTTTGGATACCCATTTGTCCAAAACGGGTTATGGGATAGTTTCTCAAAACTATGACTAATTCACCCAGAATGATGAATCAGTCCCTATAGGCCAAATTTTTAGTATCAGTAGCATTCCAGATGTCATTTCCAGTCTTCATCAAGTTCTCAGGTGCACACTTCTAGTTTCATCAAATTTTGTTACAATTTGCTTTCATTTTTTAGGTGTTTTTGCATATCACAATGTGTTTTCCAACATCCTGCATTTCAATAGTTTCATTTAATTGAATCAACAGCTTTTATCAGTTCTTTGCATCTCATCTAGGAAAATTTCATTCATATTTCCATTATACTTGCATTAGTTTGAGTGAACCACATAGATTTTGTGTGTGATCTATCTCTCTCCTTTAGGTGAAAAATCCTAATTGAGCAAGAGAGTCATAACATCCTAAACACCTTAAAATATTTGGTTCACTAACATGAAAATTGCATGTTCTAATATTAGATATAAATGTATGTAGTTAGGAACACAAAGATTCCACCTTGCAAAATATATCTCTTGCTAAGTGTTCCATGTAGGGTCAGGTATTCTTTGATGGATAGAAGAATTTTGGGGAAGCATTGTTTCATGGTTGGATGTAAAAGAACCTAAACCATGTTCTCGTCCACCAATGGAGGAGAGCTATCAAACAGGAATTTCAATGAAATTTTGATCTTATTGATGTACTTGTATCATTGATGTAAGTATTATATTGACTATGTGGTGCTTTAGTGCCAAGTCAAATTTTGTATATTGATTATTGTCATTTGAAAATGAATATATATTCAAATTTGTTTTTATATATGGAAATGAAATTGCTATATTGGAAAATAGCTATGGGATTTATGTCTTAAATATATATATTCATAATGTCAAATATTAATTTATTTTGGAAATATTTGTTGGGCATGTTACATCACGCAACTTGAATCTTTACTACTACTAATCAAGAATTGAGCACACATTCACACAATTGAATACTAGATATATATGGAAACCTAATATGGGAAAAAGAACAGTGAGAATAGTTGTTTGGATCTACAATCCAAATCTAGCCTCACAAAGGAGAAATATACAAGTGAATTGGGTAAACCCGTGCAATAGTGGATTACAATTTTTTGCACGAAGAAAAATTAGAAATTCCCATAAATAAATTTAAAATAGCTCTCCTCTTCTAATGAAGGGGGTTCGAATGAATCCCCCCTCCTAATGAACCCCCCCTTTGAATGAATTACCCCCCATTCTAAGTAACCTCCCCTTCGAATGAACCCCCACTTGCACCATATAGGGGGTGTTCATTCGAATCCCCTTTATTCACCTTCCCCTCTACCATTTCAAAATTTATGCATTTTTTGACTATCAAAGCCCAAGAAGGAAGTGTAAATGGAGTCAAGTTGATAAAGTAAGTTGGAGGACTATAGTGCTCAAAACATGCTTTCCAGAAACTATAAATTTAATATATTTTGTTTTTTATTTTTTATTTTATTTTTTAGTTTTACTTAACATAGGTTTTTCATTGTGGAAAAATAGTAAATTTGAGGATTTTTTTTTGAAAAATATACACACACTAGGTATTGATATCCTCATTCCAACAATAATTTTTTTTTCAATACATACCAAAAAAGTTATTCAAGCTGAAGTGCACCTATGTCTAAATTGTAATTAGCTTGATTTCAAAAATTAATTATAAGAACAATATTCAACAAAATGTTAGGAAACAAAATGGAAGCACTAGATTTTACTAACCTAAATTCAAAAGAATCAAAATTTTATCCTTTGTAGAAAAAAATTTATGTGAGCCGAAGTACACACCACTTTTTAACAATGTTGTTTACTATTACAAACTAGTTCTTGAAGGAGACAAAAAAAATACAATTTAATTTCAATTAAAAAATAATACATTTAAAATATATAGACAAAATCTCACAAATCACTAGTTTACATCATTTTCAAATCCTTAACAATTTACCTACTATAGGTGTCAAAAAGTTAAGTTTTTTTAAAAAACATTAATTTCAATGTCAAGTTTGGCCAAAAAGTGTAACCCATTATTGTGGGATGACCCAATTTTATAGCATGAAGTAGGAACCAACCTATCAAAGACAACAATCTCCTAATATATTTGTAGGTACCAATCTCCTAATGTATTTGTAGGCAACAACCTATTGGAGACACCAATCTCCTAATGTATTTTTAGGCACCAACCTACTAGAGAAACCAATCCTTAATAGAACAATACAAGAGGTAGAACACCAGTCCTATTGGATTACATAGATAAGGCTTGCAAATCTTCTGTATAGATGATGTAATGTCATAAAATTGCACCCTATGGAAATTTTACCTACACTTTTACATCCACTTTAGTGTCCACTCCCTTAGTATTTGTGTAGGCTCATTTCATCCCTTGCATTAGCCTTTTTCCCCTCAAGATTCTCAGGAACCATTTTTAGTAGCTACCCTCTATATAAGAGTGAATTTACACCCTTTATGTAAATTCCCTTTTTTCCTTTATGCACCTTAGAAAACCAAGTTTGGGGGATTAATTACACATAAGTCCGCTACTTGCATCCCACTTGGTGCCTAGTTTGAGCATTGGTGGAGGTGTTTCTATCAAGGATGCCTATGTGATGCACAGACGTCTGCATGACACACTTACATCCTTGGCATTACACTTCTCATTGGGAGTCAAGTTATAACGCCTTCTTCAGCAAACTGACCTGAATATGGTCATTTTTGTTCATCTCCTCTTCAAATTCACTCCTTCAACAAGTATTTGATCCTCTAAGCATTCAATTGAACCTCTTCACCTCATTCAGAAGCTCACTTCCATACTCTTGCACTCACTCCAAGCATTCCAAGCACTCCATTGCAACAAAAACCTTCACTACATCACTTTGATAGAGAAAGTTCGGGACAACACCATTGTAGCAGAGGCTCGAGTACTCTCATTTTCTCCCCCAAGCAGCCTTGAGTGCTCTTGGTGGAGGTGGTAAGCTTCCCTTTTCCCTTCTCTATTACTTGGTTGAGTAAGCACACACATTGTATTGTAGTGTTTTGGTGTTCTCTATTATAATACTTCCTTTATCATACTTTCTTTCTTGGTTTTCTGTGGAGGTGGAAACACCTAAACAAGGGTCTGACTGAGGCAGGCCCCTTTACATCCCCCCAACAATTCTCCTCTTTCTGTGTACAGGTGTATGTGCTTTGTGGAGCTAGCTGGAAAATAGGCTCTTCTATGAAATCATTTTTGTCACCCTAACTTTGGTATATTTTCTTTATCACATTCATTTGTACTTCTCATATTTCATAGTGTTGTTTTTTTCTTTTAGAAGTTGTTAGCTAGGCTGCTAGCTTGTTTTCTGTTAGTTTACATTGTACTTTTAATTGTTCGGTTGTACGAATGCCAACACGTCATGCTCTCATCCTGAAACTACGCTTTCATCCTCAGACAAAGAGCTATCTGAGATATAGTGTTGAGCTCAAAAACCAACTCACATAGCCTCATTTCAAACCTTGGGATTGTAGAGTGGTTGGAGGGATTCATAGTCCTCATAATTCTCATCCTTATATCCTAACACCTCGTTAAGCTGAGGTTAGTCAGGGTATCCTTCTACATCTTGGCCTTCCGTGACTTGGGGCCTTGCACGTGGTGGTCCCCCTCTCTTACATTTTTTACAAAGTTGACATGAACCAATGTCTGTTCATCCATTGGTGTTGAGACTTCTCTTGTATACTTCATGACTATTGTGATCCTGAGTGTTGTGAAGGTTTATGAGCATCACAATCCAATCCACAACTTCTGGATATATTGTTAGAAGTATATGAAACCTCTCGATGGAAAGGATGAAGGTCTCTACTGGTTTCACTATAGGCCTTTTCTCTGGTCCCACCATTGGTCTAGCTACGCAAGAGCAGTTGTCGAGGAACAAGATGGGATTCATTGATGAAACCGATCATGTTCCCACTCCCCTTACGTCTCCTACACCATCGTTGGTAGACGAGCATGAGGCCAATGAAATTCCCTCAGAATATGTCTCCGCCCTTGCTAAAGGACTGGGCAACTTAGAAAATCACTTGGAAAGAAATATGAAGATGGCTAGAGTGGCTCAGGTTGTTAGTGAGTTAAAACATATGATGGATAAAGATCGAATAAGCATAGAGCTTCTAGCTAGCCTCCTTGTTCTCTCTAAAGCATGTAATCCTTCAAAAAATCCTAGCTTTGTTTAAGAAGTTTCTTTTGAAGAGCATGAGTGACAGTTAGGAGTATAGATGCTTCCCACATCCATTTATATGGATGACGCAGTCCCCTCTATCAATATCCCTTCTGTCTCTGAACAACCCGAAACTATCAAAGTAAATAGGGTCCCCTTGGGATTTAGCTTTACTCTCCCTGTCACCTCTAGTGGTGGAGGTTTTGGTGGGATGAGTGGTGGGGGCTTTGGTAGCAGTGATGGATTTGGTAGGAGAGGTGGTGCTGGTGGAGGAAGTTCTGGTGGAGCTCATGGTGGTGGCTTCGGTGGAGGCCCTACCGATGGTGGTGGATCTAGTAGTGGTTCTGGTAGAGGTCACACCGGTGGTGGTTTTGGAGGTGCTTTAGTGGTGGTTCTGGAGGAGGTTCCTCTGGCCCTATATCTTCTAATGACCCCATTCTTTACACTCTTCTTTAGAATATGGGTAAGATGCAGAGCCAGTTAGCGAGTCTTTTCCAAGCGTTGGCCCATCCTATCTTCCAACCATTCTACCAGCATAGCCCATTGTCAATTGTGATTTTGAACACTCCCTTCCCCCAAGGAATGGAGATCCATAAATTTGAAATGTATGGTGGTAAAGGAGATCCATAGACACATTTGTCCGCCTTTAACGCCCTGTGCACATACATCTTCCATCAGGATGCATTGATGGCCAAATTGTTTCCTTGATATCTCAAGGAGACAGTGCTTGAGTGGTATTGTTCCTTTCGTGGCAATTCCATTTTATCATTTGACTAACTTGTGAATCAATTCCTTAGACAATTTCAAGTAAACATTGGGCCGAAGATGAACTTTCAAGATATCATCTGATGTAAACAAGGAGATACGAAAAAAATCACTGATTTCATAGCGCGCTACCAAGCACTCCTTTCACAAATCTCGTATCAGTTGCTTGATTATGACGTGCAAAAGGTATTCAAAGAGAAATTACAAAGGCCTTGGCAAGATAAGTTCACCCTAATGAAGTACCCTTCTTTTGTGCACTTGTGTGCAACTTTATGAGAGTACCAACAAATGGTTGTTCAATTCGTGGGATCCTCCTGATGCTCCCGTTTTGAGGGAAAGTCCATCGTATCAATCTCTGGGAAAAGTAAGGCCATTACGAATGTAGTTTCCGCTATTGATAACAATGGCCTCAAACATAACCGAAAGTTCACAAAGTTATAAGAATCTTATTCTTCTATCTTGCAAAATATGTTGAAGGATAAGATTGTAACTTTTCCAAATCCTAAGCCTGTTAAGGAACCTTACCCTAATTGGTATGATGGGAGAACTTATTGTTAGTACCATTGAGTTAATGGACATGATACCGAATGCTGAATGTGGCTATGTCATAAGATACAGGACTGCATCGAGGATAGTACCATTTGTCTTAATGGGAATAAACAAAATGCTAGCAAATCAGTGGCAAAAGCTAATAGTGTATTGTAGATATACACGGACCCATTTCCGTCACACTCCACTAACATGATTGTCGATTCCATTGATTTTGTTACTCAACCTGAGGCCTATGTTAACATGGTCACAATGACTTCTACTACTCTACTTGCACTTGGTTCGTCAGACATTACATTCACATCACAAGATTTTCCCTTAAACAATAAAACCTCGCCTCTCTATATTCTAGCTCATGTCAATGGTAACATTGTGATAGGAGTCTTGGTAGACCCCGTGAGCCATGTGAATATTATCACAGAAGAAACATTAGTGTGAAATTCATTACAAAGGGAAGAATATGAAGAAAAAAAATCTACCATCTGTACACACAATGGTATGTGTCTCAAACCTTATGACTCGATAACTTTGTCTATCCTGGTTGGACCCAGGGCTATTGACACAGTTTTTGATGATATCATTGAGTTAGATCCATTCAAGCTGAAGCTAGGCATACCTTGACTAGCTTCCATGAATGGAATCGCCTTCGTTATTCACAAGTGTTTAAAATTATCCCATGATGGTGTCGTGCATATAGTGCATGACACTGGATATCAACCCTTGGTGTCCCATGGTGGATATCCATTGGATCACTTTTGACCCTCTCCAGTTGCTTCGCTTCCTCCAAGAACAAACCTAATTTACAAGAATTATGTAAAGTAAAAAACTGGGGGGTAAGGACAACTGAAACTAACCTTTCCCATGATAAAAAAATTGGTTGCCTCCTCTTCCTGAGAGGATAAGAAGAAGCCTATACCAATTGATCTCTCTTCCCAAAAAGGAAAGGAGAAGTCCACATCAGCTCCCTCTCCTTCTCATAAAGGAGAAGAGAAGGTTGGCTTTTCTCAGACTACCTCATCCTCCCCCCTTACATGGGAAGAGTATTGGATGAGTAAGCTCGGTGGCTATCCACTATGTCTGATGATTCCTCCTTGGCATAGGCCCAAGTTTAGGATCTTGGATCTCCCTAATGAATACCCTCGACCATGGTACTACTTATATGAAAAAAAGAAAGGTTCATGAAGGGAATTTGATTTGTGGCCAGGTGATCCCATAATAGTGATTTACAATTTTTGGCCAAACTGGACACTGAGATTATTATTTTTAACTAAATCTTCACATTCGGGCACCTATAGCGGCTAAACCGTGAGGAATTTGAAGATGGTACAAACTAGAGTCTCATCAAATTTTGTTTGTAGATTCTAAAAATATTTTTTTCAAAATTTTTGGAATCAAATTGCACTTATTTTTCCATCTCCCACGAAAATTGATTTTTTTCAGAAAACAACATTTTTAAAAAGTGACGCGCACTGTATAATGTATAACTTTTTTTCCATGAAGGATAAAATTCTAATTCTTTCAAATTTAGATTTGTAGCTCTAATATCTAGTGCTTCCACTTGGTTAGATAGTTTTTATTGAATATTTTTTCCTTAATCTAATTTCAAAGTCAAACGAATTACAAGTCGACACAACCCTGTATAACGCGTAACTTTTTTGTATATGTCAAAATTTTATTTTTTTTTTGGATCAAGGACTTCAATATCTAGTGCACTCATATTTTTCAATTTTTTTTTGATAATCTTCTATTTTTCCACATGTGAAGAACAAAGAAATTCATTTTTGATGAAAAACCTATGTTTAATAAAACTTAAAAACAAATACATAACAAAACCAAAACACATTAAAATTATATTCATTGGATAGCTTGTTCCGAGGAAACCATACTCATTTCAAATAAATTTTAAATGAATTCATTTGATCCCCAAAAGCTAAATCAAAAGTGATTTTTTATCAGCATTTTGATAGGTGTAAAGGAGACGCATTTATAGGTATGGTTTAAAACTAGCGAGGTTCTATCCAAGGGGGTTTGATCTAAGGTGATTTGATCAAACCATCTTCAATTAGAATCCTTAAAATGAAACTTTTTAAGGTATAAATCATTATATTTTCTAAAAATATGTGATTTCAGCTAAAATTCGTTCCCCTCAGGAATTGTAAACCACTATTGTGACAACACCCCTCCTACCACTCCTGCTCCCAAGGCAGTGAATGGGAAGAGGCCCACTACCGAGGCTCTTGAGATGACTCCCCCTGCTACTCCTCAACCTGTTCCTCTTGCTATCATTCAAGAATCTGTTCCTTCATTGGAAACGGCTATAGTGGACATCCCCATGGTTGAGTAGGAGCCTTTTGTTCCTTCATAGCCTCCAGCCCCAACTCAAAGAGTCGTAGAAACCACATTGTGTGCGAGTGCAAGCATCAGTGAAAGGATCTATTGGATGAACATGCCACCTCACAAAGGAAGGAGGAAGATTAAATGACCACCCCTACTTTAGGGCCTCATGTAGTGTCTTCCTCTCGCCTTCCTTCTACCTCTCTTTAGTCTAGTTTCACATCGCTCCTAGCTTCCGTTACAGGTATGAATGCACCAAACCCTAAGGGGGTATAGGAGTTCATTGCTCCTTCAGTGGAGCCACCTTTGCTTATGTCCGTTCTAGATATCCGACCCTTCCTGAAACCCATGGAAATGACTAATACCTTGGTTGTATCCACTACAGTTATTTCCTCCTCTTCCTCCACACCTTTAGCCTCATCTATGGGGAGTTCATCTCCTTCGACAAAAAAAAAGGTGGAGTGTGGTCCTTCTAGTAGCAAAGGATGTAAGAGGAGTCTACTTTCTCCTCAAGGTGGCCCCATATTGACTTGTTTTGTCTTGGTAACAAAACCAGTCCCGGCTTCCCCTGAGTTTGTCATGGCTCCCGATTCATTTGCTGAGCCTAGCAGTGAATCTTAGGCACAACTTTCCCTGTTCACTAAAGTTAGACACAATGCTCCTATAGGGTGCATGTTTGACTCTGTGGATGAGGTCTCAACATTATTAGTGATCTTTACAAAGTTGTTGACCTTAGCTCCACAAGAGCTCGGTGAAGAAGACGTTGCAGGGCCTTCTTCCTTGGCCCTTGTTGCGAGAGGGCCAGATGCTCCTCTTAACATCCTGCCACTGTAGGCTGATCCTCCTTCCCCATATGATGACCTAGAGTGGGAAGCAGATGATGTCTTGGTCGACCAGTGTTAGGAGGAGACCTCTTCTTGATCTTGTGTGTTTGTGTGTTTTGTTCCCCCATGATTGTGCTATGTGTGCCTAGATGATCCTCGTCACCCTTGTTGGTGCTTGGATACAGGTATGGTTTTTTGTGTTGTGAACCTTCTTCTATTTGTATCATCATTCTTCCATGTTTGTGCTGGATTTTTGATAAATTGGGGACAATGCAAAGCGTTGGGGGCATTTAGGCTTCCCTTCCATGTTGACCCAATTTTTTATTTCTACTTTATTTTTTGTCCATTCTTCCTAATCTAATTGGGGATTGATGATATTTAACCTTGCACCACTATTACCTATTATTTATATGATCTTGGATAGATCTGACCCTGCTAAACCTAATCCGCCTATGCCCTTTGTTTGTGTTGATTTTTCTCTTTTTCTTTCTCATTATCTTTTTCTCTTCTTTATTTGAGTTGTCCCTCTCATGTGTGACAATGACTTTCTTTAACACTTCAATTTTCAGAAAATGCATTCATCGCCAATAGATCTTTTCTCAAAAATCCTCGCAAATCTTTCATTGGAATCACATTCACAACTTGGAACCCTAACGAAACATTTTTCCTTCATTAAGAGTTCATAAAGAAAGGACTTGGAAACCTTCCTCCAAAGCGGGAACAACTTTGACCTTCCCCTCGCGTGGGGGCATATTCTTCCTTTCAAATTCCTTGATGAAGTGAACATCTTTCAAAAGGATCCCTTGATGATGGTTCGCTCTAGGGAAGAAAACATCTGGTTTCGAATTGTGCATCCCTTGAGTGGACCCCCTTCTTCATGATGGGTTCCCGAGGGACCCCCTTTGAAAGATCTTATTTAAGTGAGTAAAATCATTTGCATCTAGCTTGGGGGCAGCCTGACTAGACCCCACTTTTCAAATAGCATGTCCCTTGAGTGGACCGCTCTTCTTTTGAAGGGTTGCCAAGGGACCTCTTTGAAAGACTTCTAAATTATCGATGGTCTGCACGATAGTCTACTTACTTGCCTATGTGGCCGCTTCCTGACTCTAAGGAGTCTACTTTCTTGGGTTTCCTCCATGTGAGAGATCTTAGGGGACACCTCTCTGTAGGACTAAGAGCCTGTAGGGTGCTTCCTTTGGGTATCCTCCATGCTAGAGTTTTTGGGGAACACCTTCCTTGCAGGTCTGTGGGCCTATAAGGCACTTGATTAATAGGGTATCCTCCATGCTAGATTTTTTGGGGGACACCTTCCTTGGAGGTTCGTGGGCTTGTAAGACACTTTCTTTCTTCATAGTTCCAAGAAGCTATGAAGTCCTTCACCTGCATTGCACATTTAGGTTCGCCAAATCATGCTCTACTTCCTTGATGGTTTAGGTATACATTTCTAACCTTACTCCTTCCTTGATCTACTTTACCGAGCACTCATCAGTACTCATGCTCGCTAAAGTGGGGGAAAAATGTATAAGAGTGATTTTTCACCCTTTATGCAAATTCCCTTTTTTCCTTTATCCACCTTAGAAAACCAAGTTCGGGGGCTTAATTACACATAAGCCCACTGTTTGCATCCCACTTGGCACCTATTTTGAGCATCAGTGGAGGCATTTCTATCAAGAATGCTCGTGTGATGCACACACATCCATGTGGCATGCTTACGTCACTGGCAGATTCCTACAACTGAACCTACAGAGGTGTTACACTTCTCATTGGGAGTCAAGTTGTAATGCCATCTTCAACCAACTAACCTTAATATGGTCATTTTTCTTCATCTCCTCTTTAAATTCACTCCTTCAACAAGCATTTGATCCTCTAAGCATTCAGTTGAACCTCTTCACCTCATTCACAAGCTCACTTCCATACTCTTGCACTCACTCCAAGCATTCCAAGTAGTCCATTGTAGCAACAAACTTCACTCCATCACTTTGATAGAGAAAGTTGGGGACAACACCATTGCAATAGAGGCTCGAGTACTCTCAGTTTCTCCCCCAAGTAGCCTTGAGTGGTAAGCTTCCCTTTTCCCTTCTCTATTACTTGGGTGAGTAAGCACACTTACTGTATTGTAGTGTTTTGGTGTTCTCTATTATAGTACTTCCTTTATCATACTTGCTTTCTTGGCTGTTTGTAGAGGTGGAAACACCTAAATAGGGGTCTGATTGAGGCAGGCCCCTATACAACCCCCTAATAATTTTCCTCTTTCTGTGTGTAGGTGTATGTGCTTTGCATAGCTAGCTAGTGAATAGGATCTTCTACGAAATCATCTTCGTCACCCTAGCTTTGGTTTATTTTCTTTATCACATTCATTTGTACTTCTCATATTTTATAGTGTTGTTTTTCTCTTTTAGAAGTTGCTAGCTAGGCTGCTAGCTTGTTGTTTGATAGTTCATGTTGTACTTTTGGTCCTATGGTCGTACGGATGCCAGTGCACCTGAGAGATGCCAACATGCTACACTTTCATCCTTAGATAAAGAGCTATCTGAGATACAATGTTGAGCTCAAAAACTAGCTTTCCTAGCCTCATTTTGAACCTCGAGATTGCAGAGTGGATAAAGGACTTCATAGTCCTCATCATTCTCATCCTCATATCCTGAAACCATGTTAAGTTGAGGTAAGTTTGGAAAACCTTCCACATCTTGTCCCTCTGTGACTTGGGGCCTTGCATGTGGTGGTCCCCCTCTCTTACACCCTCTTATGCCAGCTTTGCATTAAACCTTCTGTTTTCCTTGTTCCCACCATTTTTAAGCATGATTTGTTTGGAAACTAGCGTGGCATTTGAATGACAGCGTGTTGTGCTAGCATCCCATGAAATTTCAACATTCAAACAACTATTTATAGCATGTTGTCACTTGTGACCACCACCTCTTTCTACGGAAATAGCTCGATACACCTTGTAATGGCTCGGGAGCCTTCTTTTCCCTCATAATCTCTCTTTAAAATCTATCCTTTCAATTCATTTTTCTTAGTCTTTCTCTCTTGATTTTTCTTTGTCTTTATCTCTTAGATATTTTCTCTTTTCTCTCCTTCTCAAGCTTGCATAAATCTTTCTTTCTCTGATGCTCTCACAATGTTCTCTTTGCAACTCTCTTGGCTCTCACAACTATCTCTTTATTTCTCTCTCTTTGGATTCCTCAAGCCTTGCAGGTGATATCTATCTCTTCTCTTGTGTCTTTGAGCATCTTGAGATTTATCACATCCCTTGCCTATGAATCTTTCATCTTCTTTTCTATTAAATATCTTTCTATCTATTTGTCTATTTGGTTGTCCATGGAGGTGGAAACACTGAAATGAGGGTTTGAATGAGGCGAGCCCCTAAACATCCCCAACATTTTCTCTCATTCTTATGTGTACAGGTCTTAAAGATATTTATTTGTTGGAAGCTTCATTGCTTGGTCTATTGCAATTACTTTCTTTCTCCCCATTCATTTTATCATTTAAATTCCATTTAATTTATATTTCATTTAATTTGTAACATTATTTTAGTTCTATTATTTTATGTTATTTCTATGCATTCTTAAGAGTTCTTAGCAATTGAAATAATAGTAGTCACTTAAGTTATTTTCTGTGTATTCTTTATTTCTGGTCTATATGAGATGCTACCGCACCATTGAGATGCCAATGTGTTGCACTATTGTCCTTGACCGAGAGATCACCAATCTATCTAGAAAACCTTTGTGATCTACTCTTTCTCATTCTAAAAATCTCATTATTTTATCCTATCACTTGAGCTTTTTGAGGTAGATGAAGAACATTTTTTGTATATAGACTCTTCTTTGTCTTAAAGACTTGGGAGTAGAAAATCTCCTCTATAGATGAATACCTCTCATACATGTGCCAAAGTTACAACTGACACTCCTCCACACAACATATGATATTCTGATACTGGCACACTCACTATGCAACTCTCCCTTTTATAATCACCACCTTCTCTTCAATTTAAAGCTATGACCAAATTTTCTTCACACCAGTGTAATTTTTCTTCCCTTTATGCATCTGTACATCTGATAAATATATACATGAAATTTCATTAACACTCTTCTACATCAACCAGGGATCCACAGATAGCCAGGATCGGATAAGGTGGACCTAAAATTAAATTACATGAAATGTGTAGCAGGTTGGTCCAAAATCAAATTTTGTTACTACCAAAAGAACATGATGCTTTGCACTACCACAATAATCTTAACAAGGTCCTATCTTGACACCATGTATGCAAGATTTGAATTTTGCACACTACTAGCCATTACCATATAGGTCTCAAACACCAACTAGTTGACAAACAAACATAGAGAATCTTATGTGAATTCAACCCTTTTTCATGCTTAACATATCCTTCGAAAAACTATAGAATATGATAGAAATAGTGTAAAAATACTCTCCTCTCAAAGAATAGAGCCAAACTCCATTTCTAAAAGAAATGGAGACCATAATTGTATTGCCAGAGAAATTTCTCTGCCCTAAAAAATTGAGTTGTTCAACATTTTGATATAGACTTTCAAATCACCTCTATCAAGTTATGAATAGATGCAAGCAAGATATTGCAAGCATACATTAGTCATACAAACAATCCTCAATATCTAATAATGTATGTTTCTTGATTTAGTTATATGATTTATCTAATAGTAAAATTTCCAACATAGAAAGGTATGTAATCACCCTAGTCTTCTAACATACAACATACTTTAGAAACATATATTTATGCAAATCTTTTCAACTCAAAATAATATGACAAGGGAATATAAATATAATTCAAGTACTATAAGTATTGTTTCATACTTAGCCTTACATAGTGATCTTCTTTGACATCATTGATAAACTTTGTTCAACAATATCCCCATTTGTCATTGATAGCAAATATCAGAATGTTGGGCCACCCATGAAACCGGTTGGTCACACATGAAGATATTTCCCCCCTTAGATTGATTCCCCCCCCTTGGAAGATATAGCATTTTGAGTTCACTTTCTCCCCCTTTGAGATTAATGGAAAAAGGTCAATACTTCCCCTTTTTCCATTTTTGATACTCTACATAATCCAAAAACTTGTTTCTAGATGGACTCACCTTGAGTTCATGCTTCACTACTAAAAAATATTCTACAAGACCACCAAGAATTCATGTGGTAGGGAGACTAAGATTTTCCTCAACCTATGCTTCCTCTTGTTTCAAGAAGAGGGAATAATAACTTCGAACTCCTACCATAGAAACTCAAATGTCTCCTTAGGAAGTGGTTTTATTAAAATGTCTACCACTTGCTCCTTTGTCTCAAAATACTCTAACTAAACCTCTTTTTTTGTAACTTTCTCTCTCAGAAAATGATACTTGATTGTAATTTTGTTTATCCTTGAGTGCATTATTGGATTCTTTGAGATATTTATGGCACTTCTATTATCATAAAGAATAGAAATAGGTTCATCAAACTCAATCTTAATCTCCTTCAAATTCTATTTCATCCATAATACTTTAGTGCAACATGATGTTGTTGCAATGTATTATGCTTCTGTTGTATATAAAGAAATCAAGTCCTATTTCTTTCTCAACCAAGATACCAAACTATCACCAAGAAAGAAATCTCCACCACTTGTGCTTTTTCAATCATCTATGCTTCCTACCCAATATTCATTTGTGTGCTCAAAGTGAACTTTTCACTCTTTGGATACCACAATCTAAAATCCATTGTAGCCTTCAAATATGTAAATATCCTATTTACTACTTTGATGTGAGTCTTCTTCAGTGTTTCTTGAATTATAGCTACCATTCCAACTACCTACATTATATATGTTGTAGAGGTTTTCACATACAACAAACTACAAATCATAGATCTATACAAGGTTTGGTCTACCAGAGCAAATTCATAATCTTTACTCAATTTTCATCCTATAACCATAGGTGTACCCACTAGTTTGCAATATTACATCCTAAACTTACTTAGCATCTCCTTTATGTACTTGTTCTAGGAAATGAATATGCCTTTTTTTGATTGTGCAATATGAAACCCAACAATGAAAGATAACTCACTTAGCATTGATATTTCAAACTCACTTTGCATTGCCTTCTAAAACACCTTGCACATGTCATCACTATTACCACCAGAAATGATATCATCTACATAGACCACAACTATCAACATTTGATCACCTTCTATTTTTATGTAAAAATTACTATCTACACTTCCTTTGTGGAACCCTTGTTGCTACAGGTATCCTTGAATACCAATATTTGGGAGATTGTTTGAGTCCATAAAGGGCCTTCTTCAATATGCACACATAATATGGATTCTCCAAATATTGAAACCCTTATGGTTGTTCAATGTAGACCTCTTCTTCTAGCCATCCATTCAAAAATGCTGACTTAACATCCATATAGTATACATTGAAATTCTCGACTGCTAAAAGAGACAAAAACATCTTGATTGCTTCAACTCTTGCTTCTGAAGCAAATGTATCTTCAAAATCTATACATTCAACCTAAGCATATCCTTTACACACAAGTATAACCTTGTTCCAGATCACTTCACCTTCTTCATTTAGATTATTTTTGAAAACCCACTTGGTTCCAATCACATTCTTTCCTTTAGGTCTTGGGACCAGTTCCAAAGTTTCATTCTTCTTGATCTCATTCAACTCTTCCTCAATAGCATATATCTAACCTCTCTCTTTTATTGCTTCTTTATAGGAATTAGGCTCTATCTTTAATAGTAATGAAAAGTGTACTTGCTCATTTTCCTTCTCAAGTCTCCTTTGGGTTTGAACCCCACTTCCTTCATCTCCTTTAATTTGGTCTTCAAAATGATTATTCCAAACATATTTTGTTGGAGTTTTTGTAACTTTTTGAATCTTCATCATTATTTTGGATTGGTTCAAGTCATCATCCTCTACTTCTAGAGTACCAATAGACTAAATTGTTTCATCAACTCTTACATTCTCACTTTCCACAATCCTCTTTACTCTTTTGTAATATAACATCTATATGCTTTACTTTCCAAAGAGTAACCAAGAAAAATACCTTCATCAAATCTGGAATCAAACTTACCCAAATTTTCTATCTCTTTTGATGTAGCACTTGCTTCCAAATATCCAGAGATATCTGACTGAAGCTAGTCTTTCTCTCCATAAATCATATGGTATTTTATTAGTCTTGCACATGATCTAAGATTTTTTCAAAATATATTACATCTTGAATTTCTTCTCTCTAGTACATTTGTGGTAGATTTTCTTGACTCAACATTGTTCTTGCCATCTCCTATATAGTTTGGTTCTTCCTTTCTACAACGCCATTTTGCTATAGATTCCTAGGAGAAAAAATTGTCTATGGATCCCATGCTCCTCACATAATTTTTCATAATTTTTCTAAGTGGATTCTCCACCTCTATTTGATCTCAAAACCTTGATTGTTCTTTAGGTTTAATTCTCTACTAATTCCTTGAAAACCTTAAAATTCTCAAATTCTTTTGAATTCTCTTTTAGAAAAGTAATCCAAGTCATTCTAGTGTAATCATCAATGAGCATCATGAAATACCTATCTCCTTGTAGAATCTTTGTCCTCATAGGTCCGCACAAATATGTATGGACCAAATCCAACAGTTTTGATCTAGAATACTCCTTAGCAAGAAATCTACTTTTTGTATGTTTACCTTCATGACATGGTTTGTAGCTGGTGGATTGAAGCTTATTAATCTTTGGCATATCCTAGACCATTCCTCCTAAGCTAATATTTATAATATCATCAAACTGAATATGTCCCAACCTTTTGTGAAAAATCAAACTTTCTTCTCTCTACATAGTAAGACAATTTTATCATTCAACTCATTGAGATGATATGTCATTGTCTTTCCCGCTTCCTTTTGCAATCAATTCTCCAGTACTTGATTTCCTAATTTCACAACCTTTAGCACTAAAGGACAACTTATAACCTTTATCACACATCTACCTTACACTTAAAAGATTATATTTTAGTCCTTCATACAAAAAATCATGTGTCTTTGTCCTACCACCATCAATACTCAAAGTAACCTTAACAATGATATTGGAAATAGAATTATTTCCAAGAGTCACAACACCTCCTTCAAATTTATTGAAATTCATGAACTTACTTTTATCTCCAATCATCTGGCTTGAGCATCTGCTATCTATGATCCACAAATTCTTCTCTTTTTGAGCACGTGGAGTAGTTTGAGAAATCATTGTTTTCTCTAACTTTTTCTCTTCGGAAATATTCTTCCAGACTTTATTTGATTCATGAATTCTAAATTCTGATCCTTTCCTTCCTATTTTTGGTAGAGGAAGATTCACAAAATTGCTTATGTAGCTCCTAGCAATGTGTCCAAAATTGTTGTATTTGTAGAAAATGATATTAAAATTGTATAGAGGTGCAAATGCATTATTGCTAACAAAGTTATTTCTTCTTACCAGAGCTTTTCTATAGTCCACTTCCTTATGATCAAAACTATTGCAATTAAAATAGTAACCATGAAAATAATAATTGAACCTAGTATTGTATCCTTGTCTTCTGAATATTTTTCTCTTCTTTTGAACTTGAACAAAGCCATCATTATATATTATGATTTCAGAACTTCTACTAACTCTTTTAGATTTTGTAATCCTAGAACCAACCAATTTTGACCTTGCTTTAGTAGGAAAATCATTGGCTGCTCTGACACCTTATTCTTTAGATCATCAAAACCAATTTTGATTTTAATATGTAGAGATCTTTTACATTCCAATATTTGATCAAGATTCTCAATACTCTTTCCAAAATTCATTTGCAGCTACTCATTCACCTTCTCAAGCTATTTTCTTATTGACACAACTTCTGCTTCAAGATTTTCACAGTCCTTGTCTCTTGACAACAATTTTCTAGTCATAACTTCTTCAATCATTTTTTATAAATTATTTTGCATGGGTCTTCATTTTAACAATCACCTTCTCTTCTTTCTCTAGATCCAAAAATACCTTTTCTTTAGCCTTCACTTCTTTTTCAATTCTCTTCTCTAGTCTCTTAATCTCTTTTTTGGCACATAGTGATTCTTCCACAAGATCTACTTCATCTTCATTATTTTTGGAATCCATTTGTGAATATTCTTATGTAGTTTCAAAAGCCATGAATACAACCTTTTATTTTTCATCTCTTGAGATATCTTCATATTCTTCATCAGTAGAGTAATCTTCCTTATTAGAGTAGAAACTGTCTTATTTCCTCTTATCTTTATTCCTTCTTTGAAATGATTTATTTCCATACTTTTCCTCAACATTGTTAGAATACTTATGGGGATACTTAGCCATAAAATTTCCCACTTCACCACAATTTAAACACTTAAAAGGTAATTTTATTTTATACTTATCAGAACCTCTTTGTAGCTATTTGACAAAATTAGCTTCCTTTGGATTTTATCCAATATCAAAATCTTGATTAGATTGCTTCTTAGATACTTTGAATGTCGCCTCTTTCCTATAGAATCCTCACTTTCAAATCTCATCTCAAAAGTAATTAGAATTCCATTTAGTTTAGTCATCTTCAAAACATTTAGATCCTTAGCCTCTTCAATTACATAGACTTTAGAATAAAACTTTCTAGGAAGAGATTTGAGTACCTTTTCTACAACATTCTTTTTTTAAAATTCCTCATCAAGACCTCAGATAGAGTTGAAAAATTCACCAACTTGGAGTAGGAATGGGGTAATATTCTCATCTTCTTTCATCTTCATGCTTTCAAACTAAGATATATGAATATGTAGCTTTTCTTCTTTTACTTTGTCATCACCTTCATAGATGGATTGCAATTTTTCCCATACTTCCTTCATTGTTTTGCACTACATCACTTTCACAAATTCAATTTTAGTCAATCCACATAAAATAGCATTCCTTTCCTTAACATTTTTTTTTTGGGAAGTTTTAGGTTTCTTGGTATTCCCTTTGGCTTTCAAGCCTCCCTTTCCATCTTGTGGTAGGTTGTGATTTCCATAATTGAGAAAATAATCACATAATAGATTACTAAGCCTCTTTCATTAGGAGGGAAATTTCAGGTCTAATAAAAAATCTTGGTTTCCACACATGTTTATTACTCTTCTTTTGGTTTCATTCTTAAGGCTCCTACTTGAATATTAAGAAATTAATTAGGGGCTTCCTATGGGTCTCTTCTTATAATAATAAATGATTGTACCATGTGGCTTGGGATGATTATTTCCTTCTTCATGAATTTGGAGAGGTAATGTTTCTTTCAATATGACACCAAGATTTAACCTTATGTTTCAAATAGATTTTGATAGCCTTTAGAGGTGAAGAAGCCTGGAAAACCATGATTCAAAATTGTATTTCTTCTAGTATGCCCACTAGGTGCCTAGCTTGGAAGGGATTTGAGTTCCATATATTTTTTTTATCTTAAAGGAAACCATTCAAGTATAGGGAAATTTTTTCATCAAAAGAATGATACTAAAGAAGAATTAGAGGTTGAGTTGAAGTAATTGCAATAAAAGCTAGTTGGTGTTGTAATTGTCCAAAATTTGGTAATAATTGGTTTATGAAGAGTTTAATTATATGTGTAAAATTTCTAGATGTATGCATTGCAAAAGACATGAAAGAGTATAAAGTGTTAGACCTAAAAGGTACAAAGGTGCCAATATTTATTCCATAAAGAGCAGAAGTTAGAGTTGTAGGAGGTACAAACCCAATAGATGTAATATGAGCCCCTAGTGATTGTAGAATAACCATGCCAATAGGTTTAGTAGTCACCATATATAAATAGTAGGAACTAGCATAAGAAAAGATAACTATGTGCCAATAATGGTAGAGTGCAAATAATGAATGTACATAAAAACAATTGTATAAGACAAGATATTGTGTCAAAAAATATGTCACAAGCCATGAAGGAAGTACAATCCTTTAGGATAGATGTTTAATACATTTCAAATGGTACCAAGGATAGTGACAACCTTAGAAGAAAGGGCGTCATTGACAATTTTTTTTGAAAATTTATGTAAATTTTGATCTAAGTTTTGAAGTTGAGAATCAAAGGCTTGTAAAACACCCTCATGATCAAAGGCTACAACCATGTGGTGATAAATAGTGAAGTGATAAGTTGGTTGTATGATTATTTGAGGGGGTGATGAAGGAATTCCATTAGAAAATTATTCATGATAAAATTTTAGACTTGTTTTGTTGGGAATCATAAAAGGATGATAATAAGACATTTTATGTGCTTGAAGGCTTCTTATTATTACATTGTCAAAGTAGAGAGATTTGGTTGTAAAACTAATAAATAATTTTACCTCACAATCTAAGACTAGTATTAAGAATGAGGATAAAACATTTTTTATATTTTTTTGTTTAAAAATTTGTGGAGAACAACATATTCACTAAAATGTAGTGTATGAAAATTGACTCTAAAAAAGGAAAATAAATTTTATTTGAGATTAATAACACACATTAAATTAGGATAAAATAGCTATGTTTTCATTTTACTAAACATATTATTTAGGTTTTATGCTAGTTATCCTTTTCTAAAATTTTGACTTAAAATAGAAATGAAGCTAGTTAAATTAAAGTGCTTAAAGCTAGTAAACTAACTTGAAAATAATTTAGAACATGATTATTTTTTTTTTATAACTAAAATATAAATGTAGACAATGAAGAACTTGGAGTGCAAATTTGAAAACCTCTACCTAAGAACAGGTAGTGCAATTTGAGGAAATCTATGTAACACACTATTGTCCTATACAAACAAAAGCCCATAAACAAAGTACAACTCAAAAAATTCCCTTACATGCATAGGAAATTTTAGTGGATATTTTGAATAAACTAGAATGATAAATATAATAGTATTTTTACTAAACCATTATTATGCTGAAAAGATAAAAATTAAATAGATTAAAATTAAATAAAGGATTTTAGAGGGATTTCACCAAATGCAACAATTTAACCTCAAGCAAGCCTACAATAATAGAGAAGAAATAATTCTTTTTGGTGGTTGTTTAGGGGCTTGCCTTAGTCAAACCCTGTATTGGTCTTTCAACCTTCACAATAACCTTATTTTTGATAGATTTTGAACTTAAAAATTATAAAATAATACCAAAAAGAAATGGTAAATAACAATAGTATAATCTAGGTTGACCCCACAATGCAACAGTTAAGTTACAAGGGTAGCAGTTGGGCTGCCCAAGGTTCGAATCCCATAGTGGTTTGTGGGAATGCTCACTGGTGTAGGTGGCGAGCATTGTTGCAGGGTCAACAAAGGAGGAGTTGAGTCAAAGAGAGATTGTGGGAAGGTTGCAGATGGTTGTAGGAGGTGCCAATGGCAAGGCAACAATCAGAGGGTTAGAGGGTCAGGCTAGTGGTAGGTTGGGTGGCAAAATTAGTAGGTACTCAAGTTGACAGAGGTATCGAGGGTCTAGAGGACTAGTGTACGTGTAGGTGGGAGAAGAAGAGATGAGATGGAGGAGAGGAAGAGGGAGAAGTGACGGGGATGAGGTCCCCCAAATGTGGCCTCACTGGTTCATAACTCTAGTCAAAAGCGTTATCGGGTGCTGCCCCTTAGTAGTGATTTGCCGAGAAAAAAATAAAAAAATAGTAGAATCTAAATTGAACACAATCCTAAATGCAAGCATTATTAGTACTTAGGATCCAAAAATTCAACTCAAATAAGAGAGGAACAATAAAGCTAGAATAATATTACTTATAGAGCTTGAAACTACTAAGAAGGATACTATTAGCTACCATAGATTGATGTCACTACACAAAAATTAATTTAAAATGAAAAAAATCTATTTAATGCATACTAGATTGGTAGAAGCTTCATGAAATGATCATGAAGGTAATAAGTTTTTCTTGAGAGAGAGATGTAGCTTTTTTTATAATTTTTCTTTGAAGTTTAGAATGAACCTTCATTTTCCAAATTGGCAAGAATATAGAGAAATAAGGGTCGAGTGACTACTCAAATAGTTCACATAGTCATTTCCTTTTTTACTACTTGTGATGTTAGGGAAAGAATAACACTCAAACAACCAATAAAATCATGAATTTTCATGGGATGCTAGCATGTCATGTCGACATGGAAACGTAGTGCAATCTTGTCTTGAAAAAAATGGATGTAGAGAGCTAAGCTCATTACAAAAATATTAAAAATACTATTCCAAAGAGCTAACATCTCAAATTTAGGAGTTCATATCTAGGCACCAAAATGAAGAGAAGACATAATGTGAAATGACAAGGGTATCTAATTTTTGATATTGTAGATGCAATGAAAAGTATTTGAGTGGTACAATTTTTAGTAAGAGTTGACACAAAACTTGAACTATATATATTTCTATTTGTACTCTCTTAGGAGTTCCATCCATTTCCTACCAAGGGTCTAATCTACTTTGATTTTGCCAAAATATTCAAAATCAAATACATCATTTATAGAAATGACCCCATAACTTTTGTATTTCAAATTCAAATGTTGGGCTAATTTATTTCCCCCACACTTAGTTGTTATGTGTCAACGTAAAGCATGAAAAAAATAGTTGTTCCATTAGATTTATATGTTAGGAATAAATTTAATTCATTTATGAACACCTATAGTCATAAACCACATTAAAACATCTTTTATACATATCAAAGAGCATCAAAGTATTTTATGTGACATCAACATCTGTATTAGCATTCTAGGGCATAATACATGACTATTTGTTTTATCATCGTACATAAACATTAAACCAACATACTGAAAAATGTATGCTTTTAACAAAAATTATGTAATTTGTTTTTTTGAATAACTAGTAAAGTCAAATTGACATCAATCCAAAAACTAAGTATCATTTATTTATTCATTTTAATTTTCCACATTTATTTCAATATGTTATTCTAAACAATCACATATCTCAACTTTAATCAAACTTAATTAATCCACCTAAAAATATAATATAAGAATGCATTTATTTTCTTATAGTTATTCTCCCAATAAATTGTTAACTTTGTTTTGTCAAAGAGGAAAAGTGAATAAATTTTGTGCTAGCCCACACTCACAAAATCATGTAAGAAGTGTAAATTTAAATATCACATTCTTCAATCATAAAAAAATCAATAGTAATTTTACATCTCATCCTTATAAGTGATAAATAATTGTCCTATTGTCGACAAAGTTTACCTTTGACCATTGAACTAGATGATATTTAAGAATAGCTGCTATAACCTAATGAATGCCTAGCATAAATTAACACCCACAAAATGACTCTTTTGTATTTTTCATACAATTGGGGTTTTCAAATTGTAAATAGGATGGGCTAAGGATCACAATAACGACCCAATTAAGCAAAACAATGTTTGTAGCATGATATACAAAGCCATCATTATTAGGAAAAGGGACAGAATAAGCACTATGATAAGTGAGTACAACGAATAGTCTCTCTTCCTCTTCTGCTCAAACGGTAAACACTGTTCTATCCCCAACCATTTTCTCTTCTCTATTTCTTCTTTGTACTTATCAACATACTCGGGAAACAGTTCATTGAAAACAGGATTCTCAGAGTTGTAATGCAAAGTTTTAAGATAATGGGCAGCTTTTGTCCGTGCATCTGCTTGCTTATAAGATTCCCTTTGCCTTGCATTCTCAATAATCCACTCATAAAGCTTTATCAGAAGAGTGTAGACAGAACAATTATTGGGATCCCATGACTGCAAAAAACTGTAAACTGAAAAATCTTCCATATCTACTATGGGAGGATCCATGGGTGTGTAGACATTGATGGCTTGTGGAGGGCTGTTCGGATAATCTGGAGGGAGGAGAATATTGCCATGAAAATTGCCTGAGGTTGACAGAAAAGATGAGTCGCCTAAGAGAAGAAAATGCCATTCTCTTTTATAATGTCGGAGGCGACGTACAATGAAGTTTGGAGGTGGGTTTTCTGTGAGACGAACAAATTCTTCTTCCATTAGATTTTCCAGCTCTGAAGTAGCCATTGTTATTCAAATGCTGATCAAACAATGGGGTAATCAGCTTCGGAATAATGAAAGAATGAACTGCTATCGTTGGAAATATATATGTTTTGGCCGACTGTCAGCCCTAACAAACGTGGCGTATGGACTTAGGAATCGTACTGTTTGGCAAAAGTTCTCGATATTATTATCTTGTAAATGCAAGAAAATAACAAAATCATTGCATGTTTAAATAGTTCTCCTCGGTGGAATTCGAAAGAAAAAGCATGTAATATTTGTAAAGAAATTACATGCTTTTCTTAGAACTCTTAAAGAGAAATTAATTTATTATCATTATCATTTGATATGCTAGGAAAAAGAATTGGGAAAGATAAATATATTGAAATTAAAGATTTATAATTTTAAATAATAAATGTATGTATTTGAGTTTTGGTTTGACGCCGAATATAGTTTTGTTTGATGTGTTAATGTGATTCATCATTATTGTAAAAAAAATTGGGTTTGTTAGTCAAATGAACTAGAATTTGTGAAAATTGTGTTCATTTATCAAAGTTATTTTTGTGATTGTAGAATTGATCTCATGTGTGTGGATGTGGACTAAATCAACAAATTTGATCAGTGTTAAGTTCTAGAAATTTTCTCTCAACTCACCTCAAATTTCTCAATGAGATCTGGATATAAAAACTATGTTTATGTGGTTAAAAGTTTAGAAAAGATAAGCATATTTACTCCTTTGTGTCAAACTCTTGTAAGGATGTCAAGTCAACACCTTGTGAATGGGATGGAGCATACAAAATAGTCCTATAATATTCCCTAGCATGCAAATGTAGTGTTGATATCACTAGATGTTTTTTAAGCCTTCTAATGTGTGCTAGAAGCGGTTCAATTGTTGTATTTGCTAAAAATTCTAAAGGATTTAGAGTTTTTTCATCAATACAACACCTCAATATGTAATTTAACTATTTTATGGTCTAATTCATCTTATTATGGTCAAATGGGGGAAACAAAACTAGGCCCAATTTTTAATTTAATCTTGAAATAAAGAGATCATTTGTGCAAGTCTAGATTTGATCCTTTTTTTTTAAATGGACACATTGGGGATTATAATTAGAGCCTAGGAATGAGGGTAGGTGCAAGAAATTGGGTCCACAAAATGTTCAAAAAGTGAAAATGTGTTTCTTGATTTTATAAATTTTTCATAGTTGAACTAAAATTTTAAGCACTTACATATAGAATATTAAAAATGTCTAGTAATATGAAATGTAGTATTTTGAATCTAGTTTTCAAATATGTAATTTATTTTAATACTGAGACAGTAAAAATTAATTTTTAATAGGCATGTATAAAAACCACTTTTTAAAAGTCATTTTCTTAGGACTGTAACATACACGTGTAGAACCAATATAGTTTGACATAAATAGATCTATTTTTCTAATTTTTTTGGGAAAAAATGTGTATTATACTAAAGATTGATGAGAATGATTTTTTATAGTTTTTTTCCAAATATTTTTTTATTAATTTTTTATTGACTCTAATTGTTGTTTTTGAAAACCCTTCTTGTATGACCACTACAATTTTAGCTAAACTAATCATTTTTTGATTTTTTAAATAATTATTTCTAGATTGATGTCTCATAAGTTTTTTAAAAATAAACTTAAAAAATTAAAACTTATAAGAAATATGAAAACCTAACATTTCATGTTTATGGACCAGTTTCTACATAAATTAATTAAAAAATAGAAAAACCATTCCAACCATAAAAGAATAAATATTTAAAAACTAAACATCCCCATCTATAATGAGTTTTAATTTCATGCAATAAGTCTAAAAAAAATTGTTAGCCATATTTTTAAAGTTTTTGTTTTGAAGTTTTCATGATGTACTTGCAGGTCTAAGGTTAAGGAGTGGATCTCCAAGCCTAAAACAAAAGAAAAGACGTGGGTTTCAAATTTCAAATGTTATGAAACATGTACCTACTCTAAAATGTGTACTCATTTTAAAGTATTATGTAATTAGAAATAGGCACCCTTTTTGAAAAGAAAACTGGATACCCATTTTAAAGATTTAGATCCAATAGCTAAAGCCTAAATAGGTACACATTTTTATGAAACAAGTACAGTCTATTTCTATCGAGATTTTTTCTAATCCTAAAACTTCCCCCATATGTTGAACTTGTTCTTGATTGTACCAATGAGTGGGTATGTGCAGGATCATGGTGGGCCAAAAAGTGGCAATATTATGGGTATTTGTAGGGTATGTGGCTGACGAATTTTTTTTAACCCAAAATTGATGAAATGAAAAGGGTTTCTAGAGGAGATTCTTAGTTTTCCACCAATATAAATTATGATTTAATTTGAATTTAATAAATAATTATTATTCATTTTCTAATAGAATTATGACTAAAGTCTTGATCGATAGGCTGATTGAAAAACATCTATAACTTTCAAATGATATCACATTTTTTGAATCCAGAACATGTGTCACATTCTATGCTTCACATACTATAGGATTAAAAAAAGAAAAATTAAATTTCATGAAGTTTTGACCAAGTTAAGGTGGTTAGACATACGAGTTTTTATATTTTTAAAAGTTGTAATAAAAAAATCATAATTAATTATTTACTTAGAAAAAAATTACAAAAAAAATATGCATCACATCCGGACATGAGTCCTCTACTTATATATAAAATATTATAAAAAAATATTATCATTTTATTATAGTTAGGGTGGTCAGACAGACACCTACTTCTTATTTTTTCCCTTAAATTTAAGTACTACTACAGTGAAATTTAAAATTTTCACCAAATAAATTTTATTTATTTTTAAATAAACCTATTATTTTAGAAACTTCATTCAATTTTCTACAAATTCTATTCTTACATATTTTTGAAATAATATAGATAACTTATTCATTTTTTTATGTCAAGTTGCCTAACACTGATTTTTCTGAATTTTTTGCCACTTAAGGGCCTGTTTTTTCCATGATCCTGCACATACCCGAGTATTGGTTGGAATAAAATCCTAGATCAAGTTACTTGTTGAATTCCACATGAAAATAGTCATTTTTACACATTAGTTAGTACACCAAGGATTAAAAAATTAGTGTGAGTCCAAAACAAAGGGGAAACACACATGGTATGTAATGTTTATCATTTCATTTTTCCTCACTTTTACTTGTGTGAACTACCATGAGAATTATTATTAAATTAAAATACACATAGTTAGTGGGAAAGTAAATATTCCAAACACCTATTAAAAAGATAGATCTATGGGTTGTAGATGTTGTTTCAATATGTGCTCGCTTGTGATTATTTACCTACTTGAAAAAGTATAATAATTAAAAAGAAAAAGTTCAAAATAATCACAGATTTAACTACTAGCTATTTTCCGAGAAAGTAAATGGTACTACCTATTAGTGGCTATATACTACATATATAATTAACATGGTGCTACATAATTAGCTTGATATTTCACTTGAAAACTTAAATAATATTATACTCAGTGTTAGGAAAAGGTGTGTTGTCCACCTTGCATAATGTTATAATACAATATTTATTTGTTATGTGGTGCACTTAGGGGATCTAGGGATGCATGCATCACATGGGTCTAGCATTCTTGGTGCCACTTTATGTGTTGTATTTAATACTGGATTAAATATTTAATGTGGGGTTGCACATGGGAATAATATTTAATATTGGAAAAACTTACTATCAATATTAAATGAGAGGTTAATGGTTTTGTAAGCTCATGGTATTAGTCATATGGTTTTATGTAATACCACTTTGTTGTTTTGTGTGATATTATTTCTATAAAAGCAAACACTTGGGTAGTTGGAAGGTTGGTTATTTGGCAAGTTATCTCTTGTTAGCATTTGTGAGGGTTGAATCATGGCACAGGGATGTGTGGTTACATGCTTGTTCAAATGGATTGCTTGTAGAGGGCTTTATTTTTTAAAATTTTCCATCAAAGAATCTAAAGATGTATTGTACAATATTTATTTTTAAATAATACACGAGTGATAGATGTTTTTAGTGAATAGGTTTTTCTCTCTTGATGGTTTTACTAGGGTATATCTTGTGTCATATTAGATGGTATGTTGTATATTATTTTATATATGGATTTTGAATATTTGTTTGCATAGATTTCTCTATTTGGATTATGTGGAAATTATCTTAGGTGCATGCATATTTCCTTTCATTTGGTATCAGAGCTATGGTTATCATTTTTATAACCCTTGTTGGACTAGATCTGGTTCATAGTTGAATCCAGGGCTTGCATGGAAATAATGAATAAATTGCAAGATATGTGGGTTTTTTGTTGATTTGGAATTTTGAGGTTGCAAATTTTTGATTTTTTTTTTATAGATTTGAGTTTATGAATTTTTGTTGGAAAAAGGTTATTTTATGAATGTTCAGTGTGAGGGCTTTGTATGGGATTTTTTACACCCCTTCGAACAAAAAAAACCTTACCATTGGATCCAAGAGGCCCAAGAGATGAAAAATGACATAAAATTTGACCTATCTTGGTTAATATGAAAACATAGAAAAAAATTCCCCTTCCTTCTTTGTTGTAAGACTATATTGTCGTCAATTCATCTGCATAGTAAAAAAAAATATTTTTACAGTTAAATAAAATTTTTCTTGCACATTTGAAAAATAAAAAAGGGGTTTTTGGGTGGTCAGCAGATCCCCCATGACTTTTGTCATACTTGCAACCCATGGCTGTCGATACTGATAGGCCAATGACGCTATCAACCGACAGAATGGCACTAGTTGGTGGGCTTGGCCCTTAGTTTAGCGGGGTTGGGTTGCTAACTATAATTTTCCCCCCCCCATATTTTTATTAAAAATTCACTGGTGTTTACCAAACCAAAAACAAATAAAATTTAGCATTAATTTCAGGTCTAGAGTAAAAAAGGTAGGTGATACCACCTTGGTGGCACCACTACCACCAACGGGTCATGCCACCCTACCACTACCAGCATTGATTTTATAGCCAAATTGATCAAATTTTTCCAAGGGTCATAAATTTCACCTAAGGTGTCTATTTTTTAGTTTGTTATACTTGTTGGAAAGGTGGTTTCAAGAACTATGCTATGGTATTAGTGGGTTTTCCAAAATTATCTAGTTTGAAAGTGATTTTCTTGTTGGAAGTGGGATGTTCCCTTCGATCTTAGAGAGGTCATAACTTGTGCATACAAAGTCAGATTGTGGACTTCTTATTGTTGGAAATATGGAGTCCTGCAACAAGAGCATGAAGTGTAGATGTGTTGTATTGGTTGTTCCTATATTCCTATATTTTCATTGATGTCAACATGGTGAAAACTATATTGGAAGTTTATTTTGTTTCCTAGAAGCTATTTTCTACCTATAGAAACCTTTTGTGATGAGCTAGTGCATTGGTATTTGAGTTTGAAATTCACTGCAAGAAAATATGTGACTCTAATCTCTTAACCATGTTACGGGTATGTGTAGGATCATCATGGAACAAAAAGGCCCTTAAGTGGCAAAAAATTTAGAAAAATCAGAGTTAGGCAACTTGACATAAAAATTTGAATAATTTATCTATATCATTTCTTGAAAATATGTAAGAATAGAATTTGTAGAAAATTGAATGTAGTTTCTAAACTACTAGGTTTATTTTTTCTTAAAAAAAATCTATTTGGTGAAAATTTGAAATTTCAATGCAGTAGTGCTTAAATTTCAGGGAAAAATTAAGAAGTAAGTGTCTGTCTGACCACCCTAACCACAATAAAATGATACTTGTTTTTATAAGATTTTAGATATAAGTAGAGGATGCATGTCCCAATGTGATGCATATTATTTTGTAATTTTTTTCCAAATAAAAAATTAATTATGATTTTTATTACAAATTTTAAAAAGTATAAAAACTCATACGTCTAACCACCTTAACTTGGTCAAAACTTCATGAAATTAAAATTTTATTTTTTAATCCTATAGTATACAAAACATAGAATGTGATGCATATTTTGGATTCAAAAAATGTGATACTGTTTGAAAGCTATATATATTTTCAATCAACTTGTCAATTAGGTCTTTAGTTGTAATTCAAATAGAAAATAAATAATAATAATTTATTAAATTCAAAGTAAAGAATAATTTATACTGGTGGAAAGTTGAGAATATCCTTTAAAAACCCTTTTTGTTTCATTAATTTTGGGTAAAAAAAAAGTTGTCAGCCACATACCCTACAAATACCCATCGTATTGCCACTTTTTGGCCCATCATGATCCTGTACATACCCTTTAAATGATGCCTCATTTAGGTAGCTATATCTTGGATCTTGAGAAGTTTTAGGTTGTGAGCATAAAGTTATCTCTAACAGAGTTCAAATATGTACTTTATTGTTATTCCTTACTCAACATATTAGTGTGCAAGACTGCATTTTCTTAAGGAGAATATTCTAATGTTGTGATTTTAGTGGTAGTATAATGATAAATTGATGTGATCTAAGGTATGAAAGGTGTTCGATTTGATGATTATATAAATAAGATTCGTTGAAGAGAGAATGTGTGATGCCAGAAGATATTTGTTGAAGAAGATTTAGGGGTATGTGAAGATCTGAGCCTAAATTCTTTATCAGTTGAGGAGTAGAGAAGATTTGTTGAGGGACTATTGTATGAGGTAGTACTTCATATTCAGAGCTTCATTGGAACTAAAACCTACACACTGAAGGTGTATTTCATCAGTTCAAACTTTTGGCAGTGAGCCACTATCTTTGTATCTTGGTGGTTAGCCATCTTTTGTATTCAGGTAGTGAGCCTTTCAAGGATAGTGAGTCCTAGTAGTGAGCCATGTAATATCTTGTATCCAAGTATAATATATTGTGAGTTAACTCTCACCATGGATTTTCCCTTTTTTATTTTTCCACATAAACATCCTAGTGTTCATGTGTGTGGTTGCATTGATTTGTTTCTATAGTGTTGCCACAATAGTGGTTTACAATTTCTCGGAGATCTTGATTTTTGCTGAAATCACATATTTTTAGAAAATATAATGATTTAAGCCTTGAAATGTTTCATTTAAAGGATTCCAATTGAAGAGGGTTTGATCAAACCACCTTAGACCAAGCCCCCTAGGATAGAAATCTGCTAGTTTTAAACTATACCTATAATGGAGTCTCCTTTACACCTATCAAAATGATGATAAAAAACCACTTTTGATTTACCTTTTGGGGAATCAAATGAATTAATTTAAAATTTATTCTTTTGTAAGTATGTATTCCTTATTATAAGCTTCCAAAAAAGTATAATTTTAAGAAAATTTAATTTAATTATTCTATTTATTTTTTATTTCTTGTGAATGTAGGTTTTTCATTGAAAATCAAGCTGTCTATTTTTCACATGTGAAAAAATAACAGATTATCAAAAATAAAATTGAAAAATATGAGTGCACTAGATATTTAAGCCCTTGATCCAACAAAAAAGAAAAAATTGAATTTTGATACATACAAAAAAAGTTGTGTTATACGGTCACGCTATGTCTGAATTGTAATTGGTTTGATTTCAAAACTTGATTAAAGAAAAAATATTCAATAAAAAACATCTAACTAAGTGGAAGCACTAGATATCATAGTTACAAATCTAAATTCAAAAGAATTATAATTTTATCCTTCATGGAAAAAAAGTTATGCATTATATGGTGAGTGTCACTTTTTAAAAATATTATTTTCTAAAAAGAAAAAAAATTCGAGGGAGATGGAAAAAGAAGTGCAATTTGATTCCAAATTTTTTGAAAAAAATACATTTAGAATATATAGAAAAAATCTCATGAAACTCTAGTTTGCATCATCTTCAAATTCCTCACGGTTTAGCCTCTATAGGTTCCTGAAAGTGAAGATTTAGTTAAAAAAACTTATTTCAATGTCTAGTTTGGCCAAAAATTGTAAACCACTATTGTGGGATCATGATGTTCTCTCTTACTGATTCAGTTATAATTATGATAATGGTTAGATGGATTTTATTAGAATGGTTTTATGGAATACTGATTCACCCACCCTCTCAATATTTTAGATGTTCAAAAATTTGTATCAGATCTTGGTTCCTCTAAAGGAGCCTAACAACTTGAGGAAGATTTGAGAATTTGAGAATAAGATTTTTTTTCTCTGGAAGTGATCTCTGCTGGATATTTAGAAGGAATTGAAGAGTTGAAGGAAGAAAATGAATGCATAAAAGATTTAAGGGGAATATTTGAAGATTCCTGTGATCAATTAAGAAGAGAACATGTTGAGATCGCTAGATTGTTGCAACAACTAGAAGAAGCGAAAAGAATTGAAGGATGTCAACAAGTTGAAATTCAAGAGAAAATGGATGAATGTGTCAAACTTGAGAAAGAAGCAGAAATATTGAGATCTGATCTAGAAAAGGAAAAATGTTTTGACGATAAATTTAAGATAAGCTTTGCAATGCTTGATGAGTTGATTACTTCTCAAAAACCATCAATGGATAAAAGTGGTTTTCAGTTTGAAGGTTGGAGTTCAAAAGTGAAGCAATTTTCTGACAGGAAGACTCAATGCAAAAGTGGAAAGATCAAGAACCTAAGAAGCAGTTTCCGAAGAACTCCCATCAAACAACCTTATGCTAAATGGTATTTTTCTTTCAATGGTTTTTGTCATTCCTGCAAGAAATTTGGTCATAAAGAAAAGGGCTGCAAAAGTAAAATGAATGATACTCTATTATTCTTTAGCAAATGTTTTAAGTGCAAGAAGGTTGGAAATAAAGTTAATTAGTGTGAAAATAGATTGAATAGAAGAAATATTGGAAGGAAAAATGTTGTTTGCTATAAGTGCAACAATCCAGAACACCCTGCTAATAACTATAGAAGAAGAAAAAATAACTATCTAGTGAAGAAGCATGAACAAATGATTAATCTGAAAGAATTCAGAAGAGAGATGAACATGATTTGGAGAAAAGAAGAAGAATTCAAGCAAGTTAAATCAAAATCATTAGTCTTATTTGTGCTAACCTCTCGTGCATATACACCCGCCAATTTTTGAGTCTAGTAATAGCTAAGGAGGGGGGGGGGTTATAAGAAAAATTAATAACCCCCCTCACCGATACTTATGTCACATCATGACAAAAGTATATTTAATGTGGTAATGAATTTAAGGAATTTTTCATCAGTCGCATGCGTTAAGAATGAAGTCTATAGAAAGAATGGAGGAACACACAATTTTTAAGGTAATGTGTCCTGCAATTTGAAGCATTTATTGTGAAAGCATTCTGAATGAAGGAAATAAATTCAAACATTTCAAGAGTCATATATATTTTCAGAGAAGCATGCAAAGGAAGTTTAGAGAGAAATCCAAAGTTTCAAGGTTTGAAGGAGAGATCAAGTGGATTCAAGCATACCCTGGAAGCTGGATATCTATCCATTCCTTTTTGGAAATTACAGAGGTATTCCTATTTGCACAATCATTCATTTTTATTGCTATGGATAATTCAAAGGTTGTGAATAGTTTAGATAAAGTGCAAGTAAATTTGAAGAATTTATCAAAAGAGTCAGTTGGTGCATTCTCTTGCATCCCTCCTAGAGTGTTGCCCACAAAATATATCTATGCATTTGTCTATAGTAAGATAGAGGAGATTTCACCAGTTCAGTTATGCATTTTAAGGAAGAATGAATTAGAAGAAAGCTATGATGCCTACAAAGTGAACTAGCTGAGAAGAAATTGGATGTTTGGTGGAAAGACCTTTTGTTTGAGTTCAATAAAAAGCATGTTCAATTTTTCTTGAGAAAAAATCATGATGAATCATTGTGGATTGATGAAACCCATTTAATTACTAGAGAAGAAATTAGAGATGTAACTGATTTGTGTTCCTCCTTACCAGTTCCCAAACAAAAGGCTATGAATTAGCAAGAGACAATTGAGGTAACCGGTGTGACCCTTGAAGTAAAAGAGAGATTTGAGATCAATTATGGATCCAGTCATTAGGTATGTCGCAATGGTTATTGGTCACAAGGTTTTCCTACCTAGCAATGCCCTATAGTTTCTACTACTATTGTAGATACTATTGTTGATATGGTTAAAATAGGTATGGATTATAACCTATGTGAATTACTTTGAATAAATATTTTGAAGAACTTAAGGAAAATAAAGAAGAGTAAGAAGAATACACTTCAGTATGGCAATTTGATTATTTGTTTACTCTTTTACTTCTTGAAAGAATTACTAGTAATAGGAGGAATAGAATGGTCAAATACAGAGCCTATTTCCCATCAAATCAAGAACTTCATGATAATTCTTGGTAGTTTGAATTCTCAAGAGATTGCTCTTGTTGCATTCTTTGGAACATTTCAAATGAGGATGAATAGATGGTCAAGGATTCCAATAAGTGTTACTAAAAGGTAATCTAGAAATATCATTTTCGTTGTGTCTACATATTTCTATCATATGGAAGCAGTTGAATCGAGACTCGTGTGGATATCTGAGTTAGTTTATGAAGTGTTAGAGGCTGAAATTGATTATTATGCAAAAAATATATTGGAAATCCCTAAGAATACCAATGTAGAAGGTTCCTCTGGTAGTGCAACTAGAACATGGAAAAAGAAAGAGTATTTTCAAACAAGAAGTTGCTGAAGGAAGTGATTTAGAAATAGCTCAACATGAGCATGAAAGAATAAACATTCAAGTATCTTTGGAAGAATTGCAAAAGGTTAATCCTAGTGCTAATTTTGATTCATCTATTTTTGTTGTGGAGAATCTCAAAAAGATTTAATTAATTCTTTGAAGGTCTATATCTCTGAACTTGAAGTCCATGCTAGAATTAGGTCTATTGAAGAAAATTCAGAAGATATGAAGATGAAATGTGCAAATCAACATTGTTGAGCGATGGAGGAATTGGAGAGTGTACAAGTTTGTGAGGAAGAGGTGAAAGAATTACTTTATTTTATCCTAAATTGGTCTAGCAATACATTGAACAAAAGAGATAAAATAAGGAATAGTGAAAATCAGATGAGCACACAAGCAAATAAATATAGTTTGGAAGAAGATAGGGATAATCAGAGGTGGTCCTACATTGGTCAACTTCAAGAAAAATTATTTTCCCTGCAAGACCAAAGAACAAAATTTATTGAGAAGTTTGTGGCACTCAGAGAAATGATTAAACTTAGGCGCATTCCTATTTCTAGCACTCTTGGATGTGTTGGTGGTTTATCAAAGATTAATCTTAGTCCCAATACTTTAGTGGATGGTATAAAGTCCTTAACTAAGCTTGAACTATTACACAAGACTCTTGTAAGTGCAAAATGATCATGGGAAGAACGAAAAGCCTCATGGAAGGTCATCCTAAAGAGTCTTAAAGGTTCTTCTTCAGGTTGACTCAAATTTTGTGTGTTCATATCTTTTGGGTTAAGTCTTGATAAATATATACATATATACCAGACCCCATTCTTTTACATTCATGTCAAAGGGGTGGAGATAGGAGAGAAATAGGGGATAGATAGGTAGTGTAAACATGTTTTTGAGAAGAACAATTTGATAGGGGGAGTACTTAGTTGTATTTTGAAAATTTTTTTTGACATGCATGTTGCCATCAATGCCAAAGGGGGTGATTGTTGGAAATATGGAGCCCTGCAACATGAGAATGAATTTGTATTGGTTGTTCTTGTATTTTCATTCATGTCAACATGGTAACAATTGTATGAGAAGTTTATTTAGTTTACTAGAAGCTATTCTCTACTAGTAGCAACCTTTTGTGATGAGCCAATGCATTGGTATTTGAGTCCAAAATTCACCGCAAGAAAATACATGACTCTAATCTCTTAACCATGTTATCATGCGTCATTTAGGAAGCTATATCTTGGATCTTGAGAAGTTTTTGGTTGTGAGTAGAAATTTATCTCTGATAGAGTTCAACTCTATATTTTATTGTTGTTCCTTGCTCAACATATCAGTGTGGGAGGCTCCACATTTTCTTAAGGAGAACATTCTAATGTTGTGGTTTTAATGGTAGTATGATGAGAAATTGATGTGATCTCAGATCCAGAAGGTGTTTACTTTGAGGATTGTATGCTGGCTTAGAGAATCAAGTTCTAGTCCTGGCTAACCTAACGTATGCAATACATTAAGGAGACTAGTTATGCTTTATGGATGTTAGATGACTTGGTATAATGTAGTAAATGGATAAAATATTTTAAATCATATATGGCACTAACAAGAGTTTTTTTATTATTTTGTTTTCATCTAATTAGGCCAACCTAATTAATGAATAAGATATACATGTATATATATAAGATTTGTTGAAGAGAGAATGTGTGATGACAGAAGATAGTTGTTGAAGAAGATTTAGGGGTCTGTGAAAATCTCAGCCTAAATGTTTTATCAGTTGAGGATCAAAGCAGATTTGTTAAGAGACTAATGTGTGGGGTAGTACTTAAATATTCAAAGCTTTATTGGAAACTGAACCCTAAACATTGAAGGTGTATTCTATCAGTTCAAACTTTTGGGAGTTGTTGATGGTCCAAATGGCACAACAACAGTTAAACAAAATATTGCTATTTTGTTTCTCCTGAAAGAGAAAGATAACACATGGATATCTTAGCTCCCAAGGTCTTTGTAGTTGGTTCTCAACTGTGCTGATGTTGCTCAGTGGTGAATGTAATAGTAATGTTCAAGGGGCCTGTTGGTGTGAGCTTCTGGATTGTTCTAAGATCAAGCATGAATTTAAACCTACTCTAACTGGGGGGTTTTCAAGAAATGTAAAAAATGGGTTAGAGCTTTGGGACATAAAGAATGATAATTCACCTCTCTTAACCAAACTTGCTATCCTTCAAGGAATTGTAAACTAAAACTGAAGAACAAAATTAACTTGTGATTAACACACAATTGCATTCATTCACAGTGCTAATTTCTACAACAGAGTACTAGTTACCATTTTAAATAAAGCACCAAAATAACTTTCCATTCCTTGAAGGCTTCACAAATCAAATGATTAACTTAAGAAAAACACTATTCTGAAACATAATCTGAAGTAGATTAAGATCTAGTTGCTTCTACTATTAGTGAAATAGATAAGCAACAATTAAAAATATGGCACAATCACCAGTGTACATCAAATCTATGACTCCAAATTGTTTCCATTTATATTAAGAAAACTTGAAAGATACATTATAGACTTCTGCTGAATCTAATTCCTAACTAAGAAGACAAAAGAAGCTCCTATTACAAAGAATCCGGATGCAATTCTGTCTCCTCTATCTTTCCTCTATTTTCCTATGTATTCTAAAAATTCTTCTAACTTTTTTCTAATCCTAGAAGTTATAACCTTTTCAAAGAGGAAATAATGCCACATATATACAAAGTGTACCAAAAATAATGCGCTGTCCTCCTGCATTAGGGTTTACAAAATATTTGCTTCCAGGAGAGTTGGCTCTCAGATCTTTCTGAAGAGAGTCAAAGTTGCATTCAATGTGAATCCTTGCTGTCCATGTCAATGAGGGATTGTTCCGGGAATCCTCTTAGATCTTTTGCAGCTGCCACATTTACATTAGCCTTTCGTGTTCATCCTTGAACTCCATCAGGGCTGCCTTGAATGCTCTAAAAGAATTTTTCCATTAATACTGATCTGCCTCTCGCCAGTGGTCACTACAACTATCCCTGTGAGTCATAGTTTCTTCGTTCTTCTAGCCTTCTTCATGTTCTAGACTTTTGTTGCATGTTGACCATCTTCTGGAGCATCATCAGGCCTGCCTTGAGATTCAAACATTATCACCTGTGTCATTCCATTTCCCTTTGATATCAGAAGGAATCCATCTAGTTTGAGTTTTTTCTGTATCCTTCAAGGTGGTAGTCAATCAGTCAATGGCCAATAGGTCATTCCTTTAGCTTCTTTTGATTGGCTAGGAATATGCCACGTAGGATTATCAGGTGATCAAAGGTGGTACACATTGAATTGCATGTCGGTGAGACACTAATCGTGTCTCCCTGATGCGATTATGTCTCTTCTGGAAGCTATCGACATAGCATAAGATAGTCAGAAAGACCTTCCATCGAGCCACATAAGTCATATCAATATCCTTTTTTATTGCTGAGACTTCAATTCATCGGCAGGACATCATAGCAAGGAAAAAACTTTCACCCCGAGCTCATTTTGTATCGGCAAGACCCCATCGGGTCGGTGAGACCTAATGGCGATGTGTTCTTTTTCTCCTCGAGATTAAGCTTCTTCTACTTCAGAGAGACTTCTTCAAGTTGGTGGGATGTCACAGCGAGGCCCAGGATCCCCTGGTGAGCTCATTTTTTATGTTGGGGAGACCTCCATCAGTCGTGAAGACCTTGTGGTGATATCACTCTATTCTCCTCGGGCTTATTTCCTTTTGGTGAGACCCTACTGAGTTAGTGAGAATTCATGGTGATGTTCTCCTTTTCTCGCTGAGCTCATTCTTCTTTTCCCATAAATCTCAACAAACTCCTCTTTTCAGTGAGGGCCAATGCCAAATTCACTTCGTGTCGGGTGATCCCATAATAGTGGTTTACAATTTTTGGCCAAACTAGACACTAAAATTATTATTTTTAACTAAATCTTCACATTCGGGCACTTATAGCAGCTAAACTGTGAGGAATTTGAAGATGGTGCAAACCAAAGTCTCATCAAATTTTGTCTATAGATTCTAAAAATATTTTTTTCAAAATTTTTGGAATCAAATTGCACTTTTTCCATCTCCCATGAAAATAGATTTTTTCAGAAAACAACATTTTTAAAAAGTGACGCACAGTATAACGCATAACTTTTTTTCCATGAAGGATAAAATTCTAATTCTTTCAAATTTAGATTTGTAACTCTGATATCTAGTGCTTCCACTTGGTTAGATAGTTTTTAATTGAATATTTTTTCCTTAATCAAGTTTCAAAGTCAAATGAATTACAATTCAGACACAAGTAAATCAGATAACACGTAAATTTTTGTATATGTCAAAATTTAATTTTTATTTTTTTTGTTGGATCAAGGACTTCAATATCTGGTGCACTCCTATTTTTCAAAAAAAAATTGATAATCTTCTATTTTTCCACATGTGAAGAACAAAGAAATTCATTTTCGATGAAAACCTATGTTTAATAAAACTTAAAAAATAAATACATACCAAAACCAAAACATATTAAAATTATATTCATTGGATAGCTTGTTATGAGGAATACCATAATCATTTGAAATAAATTTTAAATGAATTCATTTGATCCCCCAAAATCTAAATCAAAAGTGATTTTTTATCAGCATTTTGATAGGTGTAAAGGAGACACATTTATAGGTATGGTTTAAAACTAGCGAGGTTCTATCCAAGGGGGTTTGATCTAAGGTGATTTGATCAAACCCTCTTCAATTGGAATCCTTAAAATGGAACTTTTTAAGGCTTAAATCATTGTATTTTCTAAAAATATGTGATTTCAGCCAAAATTTGTTCCTCTCAGGAATTGTAAACCACTATTATGATAAGGGTGTGTCGCCAAGACTCCCTTCGGTCGGTGAGACTTCATACTGACTGATGCTTCCTTTTACCAAACCGAGAGCACTTCAGGGAGACCTTAACATATCAGTCAGGCCTCATGGCAAGGGAATAACCCTTCTACCAAGGCCTTCATTTCATGTCGGTTATACAATCCCACATTGGGGAGACCTTTCCCAGAGCCCTTCATGTCATATTCAAGACTGACCCTTTGGTAAGACTTTTTCATTTTGGCCAGACCTTCTGCCAAAGGAAAAATTATTGTCGGGCTCAGACCTTTGGTGGGACCTCCTCCTGTGCTTTGTCAGTGAGACCTGATGCACTCGCCAAGACATCTCTCCACCACAAAAATTCTCTCACCAAGATGCATAGCCTCATCGATGGTCAACAAGACACAAAGCGCTCGGTAAGACCACACGCCGAAGGAACAACTCTCACCGAAGTGTTCACTCCATATGCGTTAGTCGGTGAGACATGAAGCAGTCATTGAGACTTCTTCCTAAAGAAAATTATCTGGTTGATATGTGCATCCCTCTGTCGCTGGTCGGTGAGACCCAAAGATATCACCAAGACCTTTCTCCGAAGGAGACTTTCATGCCGATGGGAAACTCTTAGTCATTGGGACAATGATTGATGTATTTCTGAGCAGTATCTGCAAGTGAATTTTGACTGTTGTGACATCCCTGAGGTATTTCCAATAGGCAACATAGACGTCTATTAAGCAAATGCATTGGTAGTCGGCAAGACATCTACAAGGTCTTGCCAACTTTCTTCTTAGAGGAAAATTATGACCAACTAGATTGAGGAAATACATTCCAACTGAGCTCCCTTGGAAAATATCATCACGTGTGTGATTTGATCCCGCAAAATAGAGTCCCCATCAGTCCTTAGAAGCACACAAGATATATTATCCTAAGATACACTATTTTTTATGATAATTTCATTCAATTTCCAACAAGAAGAAAACCAACTCAAGCTGAAACAAAACCAAAATTTAACAGAACTAGCAGACAACTTAGGAAGAAAATAGAACTCCAAGAGCAAAAGCAAATAACAGAGGCAAAGAAACCAAAAAGAAAGGGGGGACCCATTTTGTTCCAGAATTAAATGGGGTGGTTATGCATGGCATAATAGGAGTGAGCCACTATCTTTGTATCTTGGCGGTTAGCCATCTTTTGCATTCAGCTAGTGAGCCTTTCAAGGACAATGAGCCTTGGTAGTAATCCATGTAATAAATTGTATCCAGATTTAATATATTGTGAGTTAATCCTCACCATGGCTTTTCCCTTTTTGGCTTTTCCACATAAAAATTTTGGTGTTCATGTGTGGTTGCATTGATTTGTTTCTATGTTCTCTCTTACTGATTAAGTTAGAATTGTGAAAATGGTTAAGTGGATTTTATTAGAATAGTTTTATGAAATATGGATTCACCCCCCTCTTAGTATTCTAGATGTTTAACACTTATAGTTGATGGAAAGCTTGTTTAGAGCACTACATAGTGAATTAGGTTTTTAAATGTTTTAGTATGATTCATTTGTTGTTATTTCCATCTAAGTTGTTTATGGGTTCTTTTCACTATGGTGATTTTGTGAGCTTATGGATTATCGTATCTTCACGATTTGACATTGGTGTCATTGTATAATCACATGTACATCTCTAATTACTCTCATTTTACATGGCTATCAGTATATTGTTGGATTTTTATGTTGCATTGTTGTATCTACAACTTGTATAGTGTTGTAGGAGTTCTATACTTATAGGTTGCATTTATGGCTTGGATATGAATTGTCTATTCCAATAGATACTTTAGTGTTGTTATAGATTCATATTTGTGGCTTTGGTTTTATCACTTGTTTTGTTAGTTTGGTTGTCATGTTAAAGAGGAGAGAAGGTATTACCATGTGCAGTCATGATGTGAGACCTATGTATTTGACTGCTTGATGCAAACATCTATGACACAGTTGGATTATGTTGCTGGTACATTTGGTGGTGATCATGGTTTCATGGATTCTCCTTATGCTTTAGGGAATTTTGCATGACATGATTGTTTATGTAGGTTCTTTATTGGTGGTGTTAGATTTATTCCAGTTTGGTTGGTGGTGGTGTATCTTCTTGGCTTAACGATCATGGTTATGGTTGATCTTCCTTGAGGAATTTTTTATCACAATATCATGGATAGCTTGATTATACTATTAAGTGGGAGCTTGTGACAGTGATGGTTTGGTGATATTGTATCTACTTGGTTTGGAGATCATGGTTTGTACTCTTCCCTTTTGGAGTTTAGTGTTGGGTTCTTTAATTGCATTGGGGACATGTAGGATATTCATTTAGATGATGGTTATCATGTTTCTATGGAGATATCCTTGTCATGGTTTAGTGGGAGCTTGAGGCGATGATGTGGATTCACTATTTTGTGGTGAATGATCTTCTACAATGTTTGTTGGTGTCATGGATGGACTCTTGGATCTTCTTTCTGTGTGGTGAAGGTTCTTTAACATCTTGGGTTTTATTGAAATATGATGGTTACCTTTATGTCATTTGGAGATGTTGACATCTTGTTAGCCATGGAGGAATATTTAGTCTTTGGTTGAGATGTCATGATTTGTCACTTGCTATGTGATCCTTTTTTGTTAGGATGGTTATGTATTATGACATGTTGTACTCTTGATTATGCATTTAGAGTTTTGGCATGATACATGTACATGATATATTCATTGGAGCATATGATATTATTTTGAGGAGATGTGAGTGAAACGTACAAAATTGGTGCTCTATGTTTTGGAGATAGAAATAAATGGGAATTAGGGTTCCTCCACCAATTTCATTCAAGTTTCATCTAAGGAAAACTTAAAGATCTCAATCTAGGGATGGAAATGAGGGAAAGAGTGTTGAAAAAGACAATTGAGAGGGCGTGAATTAATTGCACCAATTTCAATCCTTAAAACATTCACCAACACTTACATCAATCACAAATCATTAATCTACTAAATGATTAAACATTCAATGCTAAGGTATAAATTGAAAAGCATCACACATACATAGTAACACTAGATTTACATGGAAAACCCAATAAGGGAAAAAACACAGTGAGGATTAACTCACAGTATAGAGAATGTCAAAACTGATTATAAAAGGCTCACTACTTGATAAGGATCACTACCAAAACAAGGACTCACTGTCCAACAAGGGTTAACCACCTAGAGGGCTCAACACCATAGAGATAAAAGGAAGATAAAAGAGATATGTTATAGAGATAAGAAAATATCAATGCAATAGATATTTTCACCACAAATCACACAACCACTTATAGAAATTCATGAATGATAGAGTACACCTTTAGCTAGCACCACATCTAGAAACTTAGCATTTAGGATTCACACTAATCTACCAAACTTGTATCACACACACTTATTTGCATCTACTTCACATCTATCTACTCTATTTCTTTGTACTTATCTCGTGCACCTCTTTCACCACTAACTCATCCTATATTTACACCATATTCAACTTTGAAACATATCCAAAGTCGACCATCCAATAATAAATTTGAATTAGGCTAGTGCTAAAAAATTATAGGGTAGAATTAGAATGAGGGAAACCCAAACACATGCTTGATGAGGACTCAAATAAGTCCAAAAAACTTCATGAAGTTCAAAGGTAGTGTTTAACACAAGGTCGTCCAAACTAGTGTAGAACACATAGAACAATTATGCACACATAACCCTTAGCACAATCCAATCTTCCTAGATACCAGAATTATATTCAACATGATCATAAAAAATAAAATCTAGAACCACAAGTCATAAGACTCAACCAAAGAGAAATCTAGACCAACAACATTTCTCTTGGACCTCAACCAGATACACAAAAAACCACAGTTCACAATTGGTGAACATAACTCACACTATTCAATGATCTAGAAACCCAAATTCTAGATATTGCAGTTTCCAACTAACATGATCAACATATCTGAACCATACGAACATAGGAGAAAATCCCAAGGAAAAAACCAGAGCAACCACTAAACACCTGCAACCTTTCTCCATTACATATTTGAACCACTAAATCCCTCAACCCTTAAACCCTTAAACCCTCAACCCTCTACCCTATACATTAAATGCTCAACCCTCAATTCTCAACCCTCAAACCTTAATCCTTCAAACCTCAACCCTTAAACCCTACACCCTCAACCACTATACCCTCTATCCTATCCATTGGACCTTCAACCCTAATCCCTTAACTGTATACCCTCAACAATATATCGTAAACGCTCTACCCTCAACCTTAAACCCTCAACCCTCAACCATTAGACCCTAAACCCTTAAATCCTCTACTCTCTACCCCTCTACCCTCAAACCTAATCCCTCAACCCTATAGGTCCTCTACCCTATACCCTCAATTCTCAACCCTCATCTCCCTCTGTCCTTCCCTCCTCTTCTCTCCTCTCTATCTCACTTCTCCCTTCATCTCTCTCACATTCCATCTCTCCCTCTCTACCCGAATCCCTCAACTCTATACCATCAACCCTTAAACCCTCAACCCTCAACTCTTAAACCCTCAACCCTCAACCCTTAAACCCTCAACCTCAACCCTTAATCCATTAACCATCAATCCATAAGCCATCAACTATCAACCCTTAATCCCTCAACCATCAATCCTTAAACCTTAAAACTTAATCCCTCAACCCTCAAACCTTAAACACTAAACCCTCAACCCTTAAACCCTTAAACCCTCAACCCTCAACCCTCTGCCCTCTACACTATACATTAAACCATGAACCCTCAATTCTCAACCCTCCTCCCTCTTTTTCCTTCCCTCCTCTTCCCTCCTCTCTATCCCACTTATCCCTCCATCTCTCCCTCTCTCCATCCCCCCTCTCTACCCTAATCATTCAACCATATACCCTCAACCCTTAAACCATTACACCCTCTACCCTAAAACCTCAACCCTCAACCCTCAACACTTAAACCATAAACCCTCAACCCCTATACCCTCTGTCTTATACATTACACCCAGAACCCTAATCCCTCAACCCTATACCCTCAATCCTCTACCCTCAACCTTAAACCCTCAACCCTCAACCCTTAAACCCTAAACCCTTATACCCTCTACCCTCAACCCAATACCCTCTACCCTCAACCCTTAAACCCTTAAACCCTTAAATTATCTACCCTAATCCCTCAACCCTTAATCCTTCAAACCTAATCCCTCAACCCTTAAACCCTCAACCCTCTACACTCTACCCTCTACCCTATACATTAAATCCTCAACCCTCAATTCTCAACCCTCAAAAATTTATCCCTCAACCCTAAACCCTTAAGCCCTAAAACCTCAACCCCTATACCCTCTAGCCTATACATTGGACCCTCAACCATATACCCTAAAACCTATACCCTCAACCCTCACCCTCAATCCTAAACCATTAAACCTTCTACCTTCTACCCCCAACCCAATACCCTCTACCCTCAAACCTAATCTGTCAACCCTATACACTCAACCCAATACCCTAAACCCTCAACTCTATTGGTCCTCAACCATATACCATTAATTATCAACTCTCTACCCTATACATTAGATCCTCAATCCTCATCTCTCTCTTTCCTTCCTCTCTATCTCACTTCTCCCTCCATATCTACCTCCCTCAATCACCCTATACCCTCAAACCTTAAACCATTAAACACTCAACCCTAGACCCTCAGCCCTCAAACCTTAAACCCTAAACCCTTAAACCCTCTACTCTCTACCCTCAACCTAATACCCTAAACCCTCAACCATAATCCTTCAACCCTATACCCTTAACCTTAAAACTCTCTACCCTAAACCCTAAACCCTCAACCCTTAATCACTAAACCATAATTCATCAACCCTTAAACCCTAAACCCTCAACCCTTAATCACTCAACTCTCAATCCCTAAACCATCAATTGCAAACCCTTAATCCCTCAACCCTCAACCTTTAAACCCTAATCCATCAACCCTTAACCCTTAAACCCTAACACCTCAATCATTAAACCCTTAAACCCTCAACCCTCTACCATCTACACTATACATTAAAGCTTGAACCCCCAGTTCTCAACCCTCTACCCTATACATTGGATTCTCAACCCTCATCTCTCTCTATGCTTCCCTCATTTTCTCTCCTTATCTCTAACTCATTTCTCCCTCCCTCTCTAACCTGACCCCTCAACCCTATACCATCAACCCTTAAACCATTAAACCCTCAAATCTAAACTATCAACCCTCAACACTTAAACCCTCAACCCTCTACCCTCAAACGAATACCCTAAACCCTCAACCCTAATCCCTTAACCCCATACCCTCAACCCTTAAACTATCTACCCCGAATCCTAAACCCTCAACCCTTAATCCTTGAACCCTCAATCCCTAATCCCTCAATTATTAACCCTTAATCCCTCAACCCTTAAACCCTTATCCCTCAACCCTTAATCCCTCAACCCTAACCCTCAACCCTCAACCCTCAACCCTCAACCCTTAAACCCTAATCCCTTAACCCTCAACTCTTAAACTCTAATCCCTCAACCCTTAAACCCTTAAACCCCCAACCCTCTACACTCTATAATATACATTAAACCCTAAACCCTCAATTCTCAACCATCTACCCTATAGATTGGATCCTCAACCATATAACCTAAAACCTATATACTCAACCCTATACCCTCAACCCTTAACCCTAATCCCTCAACCCTAAAACATTAAACCCTAAACCTCATCCCTCAACTCTTAAACCCTTAAACCCTCAACCCTCAAATGGTTAAACCCTCAACCCTCTATCCTATACATTAAACCCTCTACCCTATACATTGGAACCTCAACCCTAATCCCTCAACCCTATACCCTCAACACCTATCCCTCTTTCTCTATCTATCCATATCACCTCTCTCCCCCCTCTCTCTCTCACCCTCTTTAATTTTCTATATCTACTATCTCCCTCTCTCTATGTACCTCTCACTCAATCAATCCCTATCACTCTCTCTCACCCCCTCTATCTCTCTCCCACTCCCCCCCTCTCTCTCTCTCTCTATCTCCCTCCCACTCCCTCGCCATCACCCCCTCTCTCTCCCAATCCCTATATCTCACACTGCTTCTCTCTCCCTATATCTTAGGTCTCTCCATCCCACCCCCCCTCTCTCTCTCAACTCCCTCCCTTTAGCACCCTACCTAGGTAACTCTCTCTCCCCCTATCTCTCCTTATCCCTCCCACCCTACCTAGATAAGTCCCTCTCTCTCCCTCTCTGTTAGGTCACTCCCTCCCACACCCTCTCCCTCTCTCATGTCTCTCTCTCTCACACTACCTCTTTGTACCACCCTCTCTCTCTCTCACTCCCTCTGTCTCTATCTCTCAAGTCTCTTTCTCTCACCTCTCCTTACACTCTCAAGTATCTCCCTCTAGAACCCTATCTACATAACTCTCTTTCTCTCCCTCTCTCTCTCTCCCATCTCTCTTAGGTCTCTCTCTCATTCTCTCTCTCTCTCTCTCTCTCTCCCATCCCCTCTCTCTCCCTCTATCCCTCCCATCCTACCTAGCTAACTCCCTCTCACTCCAACCACTTCTCTCCAACTCCCTCTCTCTTAGGTGTCTCCCTTCCACACACTCTCCCTCTCTTAGGTCTCCCTCTCACTATCTCTCTATCTCTCTCTTTCTTAGGCCTCTCCCTCCCTCCCTCCCTCCCATCCTACCTAGACAACTCTCTTTCTCTTAAAATTCTCCCTCCCTCTAAAGATATACATTACATGCATACATACATACTTACATACAAGAATACATACATATGTACATACATATGTACATACAATCTTACATACATCATACATGCATACACTGATACATACATACATACATAAAGGCATACAAACATACATACATACAAACATACAAATATATATGCATGCATTAAATAGACTATCATTTAACATAAAGTAACACAACACGAGCACATTATAACACACTCGCGTTATGTCTTGCTAGAAAAGTCTTGGGTACAAGTGTCAAAAACATGTCAAAACTATGAAATGAGGCGAGAGCATTATAATGTGCTTGTGTTATTTCTTTATTTGGGAATCCTCAAGCCTTAGGCTTGGTGTTTGCTTTGGAATACCAACCCAAAGGCTTGGAGTGCCTTCCTAATGTCCAAAGATGTGTTTTTGCAAATTCTACAATATTTCACATAATCACATGCATGCTAAGCATTAGGTTTACACGTGTTTCAAGTTCAAACTAATTGAACACCTCCAGGGGTAATGTTAGGCTCTCTCTTAGCTGGACTGAATGGTGTAATTTTTTTCACATTTTTACAATGTTTAGCCTTTGATCTATATTTTCTTTTGTTTTTGTGTCTTTTTTTGGAAAAACCTAATGTTTGGTATTTTGTTGTTATAAATTAACCGTTCATCAAAATTTCAAATAAATTATATTTTTTAGAATCTAGACTCCATTCTACACATATTAAAAAAAAATTATTTTCAATTAGTTTTCAAAATTTATAGGGGTAGCACGACCAAAATTCTATTTTTTAGGAAGCATCCACTTTGAAAATTAGTAAAAAATCAATTATTCATTAAAAAATTATAAAAAAAATCAGGCATAAACTACATACTATTAGCTAATTTCTCACTGAAGCAATTTTAAACATACTAAAAAAAGTTAACGTTTTGAGGGAGCCACAAAAGTTGCTATGTTATATTCTTTTTACAAAAACAACACCAATTTTTGTGGCCCCCTCTTTTGAACCCCTTAATATCTGCTATTTAAAAAATATAGTAGTTTACAAAGTAGACTTATATCACTATGATCCTTTCTTTAGTTGCATCTCAAAATTTTTAGTGTAACTATCCTCGATTTCACACCCAAAGTCAATATTTCCTGATTTTAGAAAAAAAAAGTGGCCACTTAAGACCCCTTTTTGGCCCCCCATCTTTTTTCACTTACCTTGGTGGTAATTATATACTACCTATATTATTCAGTAGATTGGAATATATAATAAGTTATGAAATAATTTAATATGCATACAAATAACCCATTTGATGGGTATTTTACATGGCTCAACTTAGATGGGAATTCAAAATGATCTCATCCATATATTGAAAGGAAATAATATCCTAAAATGAAAAATGATGACTCCAAGGCCTTAATAGTAAGGTCTTGGATTGCTAGATAATGTAGTTGTTTATTGTATTATTGTTCATTGAGGCGTCTTGCACTTATTTTTTGAATTATATGAATAATAGATAGGTATAAATAATTAAGAGATTTACAAAAGAAATTTAAGAAAAAGTGGCAAGCCACTATATTATATTATATTATATATAAAATATTACAAGACATAGTTCAAGAGCTCATACCGGAAGGAAAGAACCAGGAACAAAACCTCTAGTTATAGTTCGACTCGATACAAGTTTACACAAAATCATCCCAATAATAGGGACCTATGACATGATTTTCTACCAAGATTACAACCCATCAATATTTTAAAAAAAAAATACAACAATTGTCACATGTTGATTGACCTGAACTAAGAAAAATCCCAAAATTTAAAACCTAAAATAGAGTATTTTAACTACCCTTAATACCCAAATTAACTGAATTTTCACCTTGACCTTCCACTGCAAACAATTGGACTTGGCTTATTACCTATGCTTGAGAATATACCATGATATTTATATCTAGGACTTGCACATTAGCCCTATTTTCTTATCGTTTTGGCATTTGAACCAATTGATGCAAATCTTGAGCACACTGGTGAGAAAGGAGAAAAGATAGAGCATGGTATTTCTTTTTGAAACTGACAATTTCTTCCTTGTCAAAATTGAAGTGAGATCTGCTCAAGGCTTGGTATAAATAGGTCAGTGACCCAATAACAAAGAAATATTGAAGGCTTCGTAGGTATTGACATACCTCTGCTTGTGATAGAGGTAGTGTCTAGGAAAAAGACCAACGATGAACCCTTCACCATTTGCAAATTCGTAACCTTGAACACTTTGCAACAAACCATTGTTCTGCAAGTATTCTGCCTTGAAAAACTTGTTAGAAATACATCGCAGAGACTTAAAATTCTAAAGCAAATTGATGGAATTCGATAAAAAAATGGAGAGGAGATTTATAGGAAATATTATTCACTGTGACCCAGTGTGCAATATTTCTTCTCCAATTAGGTTTTTTATACAATTTAAAAATTTAGTTAATTTTACCTTGAATACTAGCTACAAATGTTCATTATCAATGCAATATGAAACTAGGAGATCCCACAAATGAATCTCCACTGTCATTCTATAGTTTCTTGGCCAGAATTTTGTTTTATTTGAAACCACCCCTCATCATCCATTTTGTGCCATTTCTGAATAGGAATTGAAATGAACTAGCTTTGTACCCTCAAACCAAAATGCAGAGAAAAACACATAGACTAAGAAAGGCATTAACTTTTGAAGTGACTAAGGATTTAAGCAAATTTAAAGGTAAATGAAAAATCTCATCCTTAATTTGAAATGATAACAATTTGACTTAGCATTTTCGTGATCTTGCATTGTAAATTGAACAGGATCTTATTTTCAAATCCATTTATATAACTTCCTCAAGGTTGCTTGTGGTGCTGCCACCTTTCTTAAAACACATGCAAATGTTAGTACTTAGATAAGAAGGGTTAGTACTAACTACTTGCAAAACAGTAAAAATGGGGATAAATAAAAGCGTATGATAGAAAACCATAATCCTCATTATGTATCTTCATGTCAAACAATGACCTGGATGGGACTAAATTCATCACTCGACCTTTTCCTTTAATTATGAGGTTTAAGTAATATGCAATCATTTTCATGTGACCTCATAATGTTCTACTTCAAATTTTGCATCAAAGCACTTCAAAGGAACAAGTGGTAGCTGAGAGAGATTTCATAACTAGGTTGACTCCTCCAAATAAGCTTTAGGCAAAAGATCTTAATAATCTTGTGAAGCATGCAATGATGAAGAGGTGTGAAATAGATGAACTTTGAATAAAATGAATTTAGTCTCCCAAACTTAGACTTACTTAATTACTTACAAAAAGCCATGAACATCTTGATTTATTAACTCAATTGATTGAGGATAAGTAAATAATTGAACTAAATCATTTATATATCTAATCTCATGTGCCTCACTACCCAGGCCTACAAGAAAATATGCAACCTTGTTACCTTATCTATACATGTGAGAGATTATGGTTTCCTTGAACTTGTCTAACAACACCCATACTTGTTGCAATATATCTAGTGTAGATTTCAATTGTGTATCCAACATTCTTTACATGCATTGAAAATTATCATTGAGTCCCCTTCTATATGAATATTTGAAATTCCCAATTGCAAAGCTAATTCAAGACCTGATAATAAAGCTTGAGCTTCTGCACTATTTTTTTAGTACCATGTTGTAGATGAACTGAAGACATTGCGAAAACTTTCTTGAGTGAATTTCTAATGTAAATTCCTACCCCTGAGTTTCCTGGATTTCCCTTTGAAGCTCCGTCGAAGTTGATTTTTGCAAAGTCAGCTTGAGGTGGGATCCATTTGACTAGATTTTTGTCAACTTTTGGGGTATTTTTTTTAGTAAACTACCATCGAACGATAATTTTATATTTTTCCAATTCTTCAAAACTTGACTATCCCAATTAGTGAAAAACAAATTAGTCATTTTCTCCTTCTGAGATTTACAATGTTATAAACCCTAGATTTAGTGTTTGGGAACTAAAATATGAATATTTATTATTGCTAGAAGTGCTTTATAGCATCTAGATTTTAATACTTGTGACATATTGCTCCTAAATATAATTTTTTTTAATCAAAATATAAAAAATGATGGGTTGAGAAACAAGCAAGGCTAAGAAATCCTAATCTTGAAAGGTTAATTAAATGATAAAATGCATGGATTAATAGATATATATTTTGAACTATCATGAAAAAAAATGATATATTCAATGAAACTATGTGATGCATAATCTTGGCTTTAGAGGTTGGTTAAAAAATGGTACACATTTTATGTCACATTAATCCTTATTTGAAGAGATTTGATGTACTACTTAAAGTAGAACTTGAATAGAGCAATGTAAGGAATTACCTTATATGTTATATCAATGTGGCAAAAATTATAAGAACAACTAAGACAATAATTAAAAATTATAAGGTCAAGTGAGCTCAGAGTGACAAAATTTAAAGTTACTTATTTACATTCCTATTGTTAATGTTTTTACAACTTGAATTTCCTAATTTTAACTTCAAATTGTGAAACTACAATTAAGGATCATACATTTGATATTTTTTACCTTTAGGATATCCTAATGAGAACACCTTACTTATGTGTCAATAAAAATTAAAATAATAAAGATATATCCAATGAAAAGGAAAAACATATTTCAACTTATATAGGAACTTATTATACTTGGGTCCCAAATAAATATTTAGAATGCAATTTTATACACATGGGGAGATGTAGAGATAGAGATGGATAGGAGGGAGAAAGAGAGGGATATGGGAGAGAGAGATAAAGGGAGAGATAGAGAGAGAAATAGGGGGAGAGAGAGATAAAGGATGAGATAGAGGGAGAGGGAGAGAGACAGAGACAAATAGGTGGATATATATATGTGGAGAGGTAGAGGGAGAGAGGTGGCTATATATAAAGATATAGAGATGGAGAAAGGGGAGAGAATAAATAGATAAAATATGGAGAGGGAGAGGGAGAGTCATAGGTAGAGATACATATGGAATAAGAGTTAAAAATATAGAGATAGGGATAGAGGGAGAGAGGGGGAGAGATAGAAATTGTGAGTTAGAGAGAAATATAGAGGGAGAGGAAGAGAGATAGGTAGAGATGGAACAATATAAATAGAGATAATGAGAGATAGTTAGATGGAAATAGGAAGAGGGAGAGGTAGAGGGAGGGAGGGAGACATAAGAGAGGGAGAGAGTTATATATATATACATACATAGATAGAGATGAATAGATAAAGGGAGCTAAGAGAGAGAGAGAGAGAAAGAGAGAGAGAGAGAGAGATGGAGTGAGAGGTGGAGATATAAAAAGAGAGATGGAAAGATGGAGATAAAGAGTGGGATAATGAGAGATAGGGAGATGAGAATGATGGAGAGACATAGAAATAGGTGAAGAGAGAAGGAGAGACAGAGAAAGAGGGAGTGAAAAAGGGAGTGGTAGAGAGTGAGAGGGAAGGAAAGGGAAAGACAGAGGGAGAATGAGTAAAGGTAGAAAGAGATAAGGAGAGAGAGGATAAAGATATAGAGATGGATAGAAAGTACATAGCTATATATGGAGAGGGAGAGATATAAAATGAGAGAACTAGGGAGAGAGTGAGCTATACATAGAGATAAAGAGAACTAAAGAGGGAGATTAGTATATATAGTGAGATAGAGAGAGGGGAATAGGAAGATAAAGAGAGGAACAGATGGGAATAGAGAAATATAGAGGGAGAGGAAGAGAGATAGGTAGAGAGGGAACAATAGAAATAGAGATAATGAGAGATAGATAGATGGAAATAAGGAAAGGGAGAAGTAGAGGGAGAGAGGGAGACATAAGAGAGGGAGAGAGTGATATATATACACATACATACATACATACATAGAGAGAGATGAATAGATAAAGGGAGATAGGAGAGATGGAGATGGAGAAATAGAGAGAAAGGGAGAGATAGATATATGGGGAAGATAGAGAGAGGGAGATAGAGGTAGAGATAAATAGATAGAGATAGATAAGGAAAGATATAAAGAGAGATATGGAGAGATAGAGAGAGGTAGAGATAGAAAAAGAGAGATGGAAAGATGGAGAGAGATAGATAGGTAGAGAGGTAAAGGGATATGGATAGATAAAGAGGGGTCGAATGAGAGATATGGAGATGATAATGAAGGAGATAAATTGAAAGAGGTGGAGAGAGAGGGAGAGATAGAGAGATAGAGAAAGAGAGAGTGAAAGAAGAAGTGATAGAGGGTGAGAGGGAGGGAAAGGGAAAGATAGAGAGGGAAAATGAGAGAATGGTAGAAATAGATAAGGATCAAGAGAGGATAATGATATAGAGAGGGATAAAAAGTACATAGCTATAGATGGAGAGGGAGAAATATAAAAAGGAGAGAACTAGGGAGAGAGTGAGCTATAGATAGAGAGAAAAAGATATCTAAAGAGGGAGAGATGTATATAGTGAGATAGAGAGAGGGAAATAGGGAGATAAAGAGATGTAGAGATAGATATAGATATATAGGGGGATAAAGAGAGGTAGAGAGAAAGGAAGGGTGGAATAGAGGGAAAGAGGGAGATAAAGAGGGGGGATAGAGATAGAGATAAAGATATAGATCAAGGCAGAGATGGATATGAGAGAAAGGGTGGGATATAAAGATATAGGGAGAGATAAATATAGAGAGGGAAAGATAAATAGATAGAGATAGGGAGAGGGAGAGATAGAGATAGATATATATACAAATATTTATAGCTTGATAGAGATAGAGATATAGATAGAGAGATCTTGAAAGAAGGAAAGAGAGGGGATGAAATATTGATAAATACTATACCACATGTTACCATAGTTTTTATGCATTTATCTAATTTGTAGGTGATACACATAACACTTGAATTATATAATGTATAAACACATTATTTATTTAAAATTTGGTCCTATAAAATTTTAAAGAGAGAGATAGAGAGAGAAAAATAGGGGGATAGAGAGATAAAGGGTGAGATAGAGGGAGAGGGAGAGAGATAGAGATAGAGAGGTGGATATATATATATATCTCTGTGTGTGTGTGGAGAGGTAGAGGGAGAGAGATGGCTGCATATAAAGAGATAGAGATGGAGAGAGATAGGGAGATAGAGACAAAGAGGGGAGATAATAGAAAGATATAAATATGTAGAGGGAAGGGGAGAGTGATAGGTAGAGATACATATGGATTAATAGTTAAAAATATAGAGATAGGGATAGATGTAAAAAGGGGGAGAGATAGAAATTGTGAGTTAGAGAGAAATATAGAGGGATATGAAGAGAGATAGGTAGATAGATGGAACAATAGAAATAGAGATAATGAGAGATAGTTAGATGGAAATAGGAAGAGGGAGAGGTAGAGGGAGGGAGGGGGACATAAGAGAGGGAAAGAGTTATATATATATATTCATACGTAGAGAGAGATGAATAGATAAAGGGAGCTGAGAGAGAGAGAGAGAGAGAGAGAGAGAGAGAGAGAGAGAGAGAGAGAGAGAGAGAGAGAGAGAGAGAGAGAGAGAGAGAGAGAGAGAGAGAGAGAGAGAGAGAGAGAGAGAGAGAGAGAAAGAGTGGGATAATGAGAGATAGGGAGATGAGAATGATGGAGAGACATAGAAAGAGGTGGAGAGAGAAGGAGAGATAGAGAAAGAGAGACTAAAAAAGGGAGTGGTAGAGGGTGAGAGGGAAGGAAAGGGAAAGATAGAGGGAGAATGAGAGAAAGGTAGAAAGAGATAAGGAGATAGAGGATAAAGATATAGAGAGGGATAGAAAGTACATAGCTATAGATGGAGAGGAAGAGATATAAAAGGAGAGAACTAGGGAGAGAGTGAGCTATACATAGAGAGATAAAGAGAACTAAAGAGGGAGATTGGTATATATAGTGAGATAGAGAGAGGGGAATAGGGAGATAAAGAGAGGAAAAGATAGATATAGATATAGAGGGGTATAGAGAGAGGTAGAGAGAAAGGAAGGGTGGTATAGAGGGAAAGAGGGAGATAAAGAGGGAGAGATATAGAGATAGAGGGAGAGGGAGAGATGGAGGGAGAGAGAAAGGGCAGGATATAAAGATATAGTGAGATAAATATAGAGATGGAAAGATAATTATATATAGATAGGGAGAGGGAAAGATAGAGATATATATATATATATACAAATATTTATAGAGATAGAGATAGATATATAGATAGAAAGATATTAAGAGAAAAGGAGAGAGGGGTATGTGCAGGATCATGATGGGCCAAAAAGTGGCAATATGATGGGTATTTGTAGGGTTTTTGGTAACGACTTTTTTTTAACCCAAAATTGATGAAATGAAAAGGGTTTTTAAAGGAGATTCTAAAATTTCCACCAATATAAATTATGCTTTACTTTGAATTTAATAAATAATAATTATTCATTTTCTATTTGAATTGTGACTAAAGTGTTGATTGATAGGATGATTGAAAAACATCTGTAGCTTTCAAATGGTATCACTTTTTTTGAATCCAAAACATGCATCACATTCTATGCTTTGAATACTATAGGATTAAAAAATGAAATATTGAATTTCATGAAATTTTGACCAAGGTGGTCATACATACGAGTTTTTATATTTTTTAAAAGTTGTAATAAAAAATTCATAATTAATTATTTACTTAGAAAAAAATTACAAAAAAATATGCATCATATCCAAACATGAGTCCTCTACTTATGTTTAAAATATTATAAAAAAATATTATCGTTTTATTGTGGTTAGGGTGGTTAGACATATACCTACTTATTTTTTCCCGGAAATTTATGTACTAATGCATTGAAATTTCAAATTTTCACCAAATAGATTGTTTTTTTTTTAAAATAAACCTAGTAGTTTAGAAACCATATTTCTATAGATTCTATTACATATTTTGAAATAATATAGATAACTTATTCAAATTTTAATGAAGTTTCCTAACTCTAATTTTTCTAAATTTTTGCCACTTAAGGGCCTATTTTTCCATGATGATCTTCCATACCAGAGGGAAGAAATATAGATAAATACTATATCATATCTTACCATATTTTTTTATGCATTTATCTAATTTGTAGGTGATGGACATAACACTTTAAATACATAAAATAAACGCATTATTTATTTAAAATTTGGTCCTACCCAAGAAATTGAGTAAGTACATAGAAATTGGGGACAAGAAGGGGTCAAAAGTTGCAATTTTTTCTCAAACTGCTGGAAATATGTGCCTCAATCTCACAGTCTGAAACCTCTGGAAGAGAAAAGTTGGTATGACCTTCATTGTGTCTATCCAACTAGTAGCTATGAAACCTTTTGAAATGTTCGTCACAGGATTTTAGTTGATGTCTCGTCGACTAGGGTACAAATCAAGATTTGTATCTACTATAACTTCATCGAGTGGGGGAGATCTCTAGCTGACAGGCCATTTTTATCAGATATCGGGGAGACTCTAGGTGACAAGCAGTGTTGGGGAGACCCTTGGCCAAAAGGATTGCTTCGGTATGAAGTCTTATCAATATGGAAAGTCTCATTGATAAGTATTCACTTGGAGTCTTCGGGGTAACACGGAGGCTTTGCTATGAACTCTTGGCGACATATGTTTGTCTCACTGATGCTCATCGGGGTAACATGGAAGCCTCGGTAAGAAGTCTTTCCGATGGTTGGTTCTCTCATCGATGGTATGGATATCGGTGTAACCTCGGGTGGTAGTGGTAGTCTGCCAGAAAGTGTTCTTTTCAATATGACGAAGGCTTGATCTCTTGGAGATGAAAATGAGTCTTGCCAGTAAAATTAAGCGTCTATGACTTTGGAACGGTTGATGTCATAAAAAAAATCTTTTGAATAAGCGATATAAGTGATGATTATTGGTATGAGGTCTTGGCAACAAGGAGAAGTCTTGAGAAAAGCTTTCTGAACTCGGTGTAACCTCTTGCCGATAGTGATGACTCTTGGTGATATCGATGTCAGGTCTGTGGCATTGGGGAGACATGGTTAGTGTCTCATGACATGTGTAGAAAACATGGTGAGTCCCTTTGACCGAGTGATGACTATCCTACATGGTGAGTCTATGACCAATTAGAGAAGCCGAATGGGAACCATTGGAAGTTAGTCTATTGTGGCTATTCTATGAGGAAGTTCAACAGACAGGGATGACATGAATATATTCTACAATTGTAAATGTTGTACGGTTTGATGGATGTTCGATCAATGTTTGATGCACAATTGGGTGAATAGTTTGAAGGGTGATAAGTGTGAATTCAATTCTAAAAGATTGTAACTTGAATGTTTCTGTACAAGGTTGATCATTGAATCTGCTGCTATAATTTGACATCAGAAAGATAAGTCTGGTCTCTATATGTAATCTCTATTACTATAATACAAAGTGACTTCTCTTAGTGTGGTGGGTTTTTCTCTTGTAAGGGTTTTCCCACGTAAATCTGGTGTTCATCTATGTATGATTATTTCTCTATTTCTGTTATCTATTTCAAGTGCATCTTATTTGGACTGTAATTGAAAATTTAAAAGTATCTCTGCATTCTTCCTTGAGGTTTTGATGTTAGGAGAGTTGTTTCCGCACCTTAGCTTTCCTTACAAGTGGTATCAGAGCCTGGACAGTTGTGTTATCCTTGTGGGTACGTTGGATTTTTTGCGTCAATTTCTATTCACTGGGAGTCTTGCAGAAGTTTGGTAATTCAAATTATAGATTGATATGGCTAGCACGTTAGGAAAGATTGAAATAGAGAAATTAAATGGTAGCAATTTTGTGTTGTGGAAACTAAAAATGGAAGATTTGTTAGTGGATTGTGATATGTGGCTTACTGTGTCTAGAACGTAACCTACAGGCATGAAGCAAGAAGATTGGGACCTTGCAGATAGAAAGTCTAAGGGGATGATAAGGCTCTGTTTGGTAGACTCTATTCTTCTGAATGTGCATGAAGAGAAGACTGCATCTTCCTTGTGGAAGAGATTGGAATCTATTTATTATGGGAAGTCCTTGGTGAATAAACTATTCCTGAGGAAGAATTTGTACACTTTGAGAATGTAGGAAGGAGGGTTTGTAGCTGATCATTTGAACACATTCAACGTGTTGATTGCACAATTAACATCTGTTGGTGTGAAGATTGATAAAGAGGATCATTGTATGCTTTTATTGTGTTCTTTTCCAGACTCTTGGGATCACCTGGTGATGGCTATTGGGAGTACAACATCCAATTTCAAGATGGAAGATGTTGTTGCTTCTTTGTTATTAGAAGAGATGAGAAGGAAATCTTTTGAGATAGCGAAGGAGGCCCTTGCTGTTAGAGGAAGATCGAAAGAAAAAGGCAAGAAGAAGGACAAGAAGTCTAAATTGAAATAAGAGGGGAGATCAAAGTCTCCTAGCAAGAAGTCCAAGGTGAGGTACTGGAATTGTGGGTAATCTGGTCATGTCTGAAAGGATTATAAAAAGGAGAAAAATAAGAAGAAGAGCTCTTCCGACAATGATTCTTCTCATAGTGATGCAGACACCTTCATTGCAGCCTTGGCTATCCAGGCATCCGATGATGTCTGGCTAATTAATTCTAGAGCATCTTTCCACATGAAATCTGATAGAGACTGGTTCATGAATTATGAAAAATACGATGGTGGAAAGGTGTATTTGGGAAGTGATTATTCATTGGAAATAGCTGGTCGTGGAAGAGTTAGAATTCAATTCCCTGATGGAAGAGTGAAGGGAATCAATGATGTAATGTATATACCAGGTCTGGCTTGTAATTTACTTTTTGTTAGTATGCTGGATGATATTGGGGCGCAAGTCACATTCTCTGGAAATGGCTGCAAGATGACTAGAGGCTCAATGGTGCTAGCAAGGGGTGCTCATATCAGTACCTTGTATAAGCTCAATGCAATAGTGTCTTTGCCAAGTCACAGAAAGCTACTCATGGAGGAAAAGAGGAAGAAATTCCTAATACTGTAAACTCTATGGAAGTTAAACTTCCAGTAGAAAAGACTATGCTCTGGCATCATAGGCTAGGCCACATTGGTGAGAAAGGTTTTAAAACCTTGAAGAATAAAAACCTGGTTGACGGGCTTGAAGATTGTAACCTCGAATTTGAATTCTGTGAACATTGTATATATGGGAAACAACACCATGTTTCATTTTATTCTAGTCCTCACAAATCTTTTGGTTTGCTTGATTATATACATTATGATGTTTTTGGTCCAGTGAATGTTTCTTCTCTATCTAAGTCAAGGTACTATGTATCGTTTATTGATGATTATTCAAGAAGAGCATTTGTTTATTTTTTGAAAAGTAAATCAGAAGTGTTTAGTCAATTTAAAGAATTTAAGAACCTTGTAGAAAATCAGAATGGAAGAAAAATAAAATGTTTAAGGATGGATAATGGTGGTGAATTTTGTTCTGATGAGTTTGAGAGGTATTGTAAAGATCATGGAATTAAAAGAAATAAAACTACACCTTATATTCCACAACAAAATGGAGTTGTAGAAAGGTTCAATAGGACAGTGATGGAAAGAGCACGAAGTACGTTGAGTAGTGCTGAGTTGGAGGAGAAGTTCTTGGCTGAGGTTATTGCTACTGCATGTTACTTGATAAATCATTCTCCAAATTCTGCTCTTTTTGAGAAAACACCTTTGGAAGCATGGTCTGGTAAGAAGCCATCTCTAAGACACATTCATGTTTTTGGCTGTGAGGCATATGCATATGTGCCAAATGATAAAAGATCTAAGTTGGAGAACAAGGCTATCAAATGTATTTTCATTGGCTATAGTGCTGGCATAAAAGGATACAAGCTTTGGAATCCTGATATGGAGAACGTTCTATACAGTAGAAGTGTAATATTTCATGAGATGAAGCCTTCTACCTTGGATCCGCAGTCAGAGACAAAGTATGAAAACAAGAAGGATGTAGTTGTAATTCCTCTGACACCTAAGAAAGAGGAATTCAAAATTCAAAATGTACCTGAAACTGAGGAGAGCTCAAGTAGTTCTGAAAGTTCAGAAGAAGAAAAACAACCTCAACCTCAACAAGTGAGGAGGTCAACTCATGAAAGAAAGCAACCTGATAGGTATGGGTTCTCGTTAATAGATTCTACTTGTGCCTATGCTTTAATCTCTAACATTGATGAGCCTAGGACTGTGAAAGAGGCATTTAAAATGTCTGATTCAAACTCTTGGTTGGAAGCCATGAATGAAGAAATGGCATCATTAGAAAAGAATGATACCTAGAGTTTTGTGCCCTTGCTTGAAGGTAGAAAACCTATGGGCTGCAAATGGGTATTTAAGAAGAAAATAGGTCTATATGGCAGTGTGGAAAAGTACAAGGCAAGGTTGGTTGCGAAGGGTTATTCCCAGGTAGAGGGAATTGATTATGGGGAAATCTTTTCTCCTGTAGCTAAGCTAACATCTATCAGATTTCTTTTGTTACTTGCAGCAGTGTATGACTTAGAGATCAAACAGATTGATGTGAAGACAACATTTCTTCATGGTGATCTTGAAGAAGAAATCTATATGTCCTAGCCTGAGCACTTTGTGGAGAAATGTAAAGAATACTAGTTTACAAGTTGAAAAAGTCTATGTATGGATTAAAGCAGTCTCCTAGAATGTAATACCAAAAGTTTGATACTTTTGTATTATCTTTGGGATTTCTGAGATCAAAATCTAATCATTGTGTGTATTATAAAGCTGAAAGTGATCAAGTACTTATTATTGCTCTCTATGTTGATGATATGTTGTACATATACAATAGTAAGTTAATGATTTCTGATCTTAAGTCTCAGTTGTTTGCAAAGTTCAAAATGAAAGATCTTGGTGTAGCAAGGTATATTCTAGGAATGGAAATAACTAGGGACATGAAGAATAGAAAGCTTTGGCTTAGTTAGAGTAAGTATGTTAAGATTGTTCTAGCAAGATTTTGTATGAATGATTGCAAGTAGCTAATTGTTCCAGTTTTGCAGGAAACGAAGCTATCTGTTCAAGACTGTCAAAAATATCCTATTGAGATGGAGGACATGACCAATGTACCCTATACTAGTGCGGTTGGCAGTCTGATGTATGCAATGGTCTATACAAGGCCAGACATTGCCCAAGCAGTGGGAGTACTTAGCCAGTTTATAGCTAATCCTGCAAGGACACATTGGGATGATGTCAAGAGAGTATTCAGATATTTGTAGGGAAGTTCAGAATATTCTTTGTGTTACCATGGGAACTTTGTTGAAACAAAGAAGACTCTCAACATTTGAGGTTATGTGAATTTTGATTGGGCAGGGGACATTGACAGTAGGAGATCCACCACTAGATACATTTTCATGATGAATGGTGGTGCAGTGAGTTGGATGAGTAAGCGGTAGGCTGTAGTCACTTTGTCCACCACAGAGGTTGAATACATGGCAGCTACACATGCCTATAAAGAAGCAGTTTGGTTTAAATGTTTGTGTTCTAACATTGGTTTTGATTCAGGGAAAATAGCTATTTTCTATGACAGTTAGAGTGCAATTTTTCTGGCAAATAATCCTACTTTCCATGCCATGATGAAACTTATAGATGTATAGTATCATTTTGTATGAGATATGGTGGAGGATAGAAAGGTCATTTTGGAAAAAGTTGGTACTCTAGAGAATTTTGTAGATGCATTGACCAAGCTAGTGAGCACAGACAAGTTCAGGTGGTGTGCCAATTCGATGGGCCTTAGTTCCCATGAATTGTAGTAGTTTTGTTGTGCTCTACAGGTGCCTATGTGATCTTCGTCAAGTGTGAGATTGTTGGAAATATGTGCCTCAATCTCACAGGTTGAAACCTCTAGAAGAGAAAAGTTGGTATGACCTTCATTACGTCTGGCCGACTAGTAGATGTGAAACCTTTTGAAATGTTCTGGTCGCTGTGACTTTGTTGATGTCTTGCCGACTGGTGTTGTCACTATGACTTATGGTGTTCGTTGTAACCCTCTGCCGATTGGAGATCTCTGGCCGACAGGCCATTCTTATTGGATATCAGGGAGACTCTAGTTGATAAGCAGTGTTGGGGAGATTCATAGTGACTGGAGTCATCAGAGTAACTCATATGATTTAGTATGAATTCTTATTGATATGGAAAGTCTCACCGATAAGTATTCACTTGGAGTCTTTGGAGTAACACAGAGGCTTTGCTATGAACTCTTAGCGACATATGTTTGTCTCACTGATGCTCATTGGGGTAACATGGAAGCCTCGGTGAGAAGTCTTGCCAACAGTTGGTTCTCTCATCGATGGGTATGGATATCAGTGTAACCCCCTGGCGATAGCGGTAAGTCTTGTCAACGAGTGTTCTTTTCGGTATGACTTGAAGGCTCGATGTGATCTCTTGGTGAATGATGATAGTCTTGCTGATGGAAATGAAAATGTCTATGTGAATTTTAAACTTTGGTATGATGTCTCATCGAAAATGATGGTCTTTCCGAATAGCAATACAAGTGATGATCATCGGTATGAGGTCTTGGGGACAAGGTGAAGTTTGAGCGACAACTTTCTGAACTCGGTGTAACCTCTTGCCGATAGTGATGACTCTTGGCAATATTCTTCAGTCAGGTCTTGCAGCATCGGGGAGACATGATTAGTTTCTCACCAACATGTGAATACATTGTGAACGCCTTTGACCGAGTGATGACTATCCTACGTGGTGAGTCTACAAACAATTAGAGAAGATGAATGGGAACCGTTGGAAGTTATTTTGCTGTGGTCATTCTATGAGGAAGTTCAATAGATGGGGATGACATGAATATATTCTGCAATTGTAGATGATGTACGGTTCGATGGATGATCGATCAATTTTTGATGCATAGTTAGGTGAATAGTTTGAAGGGTGATCAGTGTGAATTCAATTATGAAAGATTGTAACTTGAATGTTTTGTACAAGGTTGATCATTGAATCTGCTGCTGTAATTTGACATCAAAAAGATAATTCTTGTTTATGTATGTATCTCCATTACTATAATACAAAGTGACTTCTCTTGGTGTGATGGGTTTTTCTCCCATAAGGGTTTTCCCACGTAAATCTAGTGTTCATCTGTGTATGATTATTTCTTTTTTTTTGTTATCTCTTTCAAGTGCATCTTTATTGGACTGTAATTGAAAATTTAAAAGTATCTTTGCATTCTTCCCTGAGGTTTTGATGTTAGAAGATTTGTTTCCGCACCTTAGCTTTCCTTACAAAAATAAGGTAAAGTTAAAGTTATCCTAGTGATTCAAGATATGTATACTCAAAATTTGAAAATATATTAATGTCAAAAATTGTGTCAATCTAAATATAGATTCTAAAATATAAAATATTTCTAACATTCTTAAGGTTAAGGGAGTGAAATGCTTATTGCACACAAAATTGTTTCTATTGTTATCACAAAAATATAAAATAGTTTCTTATTTGCACCATCCTATTTTTTTCTACATTTGATAATTTTAAAAAATATGGATATAAATATAGCTAATACTGAATACTATAAGTTGTATATATATTTTTTGTGAATTTTTTAAGTCAATGCATCCTAAAATTGCATCACTAAGTTTGTGTGTCACATAACCTGCACAAAAGTAATTAAAATATAAATTTGTTTTTTGAATATGTATAGAATAAGACATAGAACAATCTTATATAAGTTTTCTTAAATTTGGATAAGTAGGTCAAAAGTATTAAAAAAGTTCAATATATATGTACTTGATGAAGATGAAGAAACTCTTCAAAGAAAATAAAAATTAACACCTTAACTTAGCTCAAATATTAAAAGAAGAGTATGGTTAGAAAGATAAGAAGTGGCTCTTCCTTTTGGTGGTTTTCTCATAAAAATTTATTGCAAAACAAATAAACACGATGAGGTTGGAGTTTTAATTCAAAATATTTTATATTAAATACATGAACTTAAGATCCACAAGAGATTAAAACCCTTAGGCTGTGAAATACAAGCCTAAATGGGTGGGATCTTGTGCTAAATTTGAATTCAAGGTATTAAAAATGTATACACACTAAAACACATTCATATTATATTTTTTCATAATGTGAATATGTTTTGCTAAAATTATCAAGGTTGTCAACTAATGCCCCCTATTTCCATACACTTAAAATTTTTTAGGATTAGAGTAGGTTTGGAGGCCAAGCCTAATGGTTGGACATCAATGATAACTCAAGAGGACATGTTTTTCATAGTCAGTAATAATTTTAAACTTCAACATCATCAAATTTACTAATTCTATGACAAATTTGATAAAACCACTTGCAAAATGACATGCATGTCTTGAATTTCTAGTTGTACACATATTTTTAATATTTTAAATAAGTTAAGGTATTTAATTTTTCTTGAATAGTTTCTTTATTGTCCTCAAATACATATATTGATTCCATTTTATAAAATTTTATTTGATTATTCAAATTTCAAAAATATAGGATTGTTCTACACTTCACTCTACACATTAAAAAAATATATTTTTAGTTATTTTCATGTACTTTATTTGACAAAACATGCTCAATGATTAAATTTTTAAGATGCATAAACTTAAAATAATAAAAAATAATTTTTTTGTTAGAAAGTATAGAAAATACACAAGTTGTAATACTCACTCTTGGTTGTATTTCTATCAATTAGTTTTAAAAAATACCTAATACTAAAAAAGGCGGGCACACACTAGGTAATATGTTAATTTTAGTGATGAAAAATAAAACCCTTTTGTGTACACTTGGCATTTCGTCCTCTTAAAATTAGTTATTTTTATTTTTTGATAGTTTAGAAACTAGATTCATAATACTATTATTCTTGTCATTATCATATCTCCAAAATTTGAGTGTACAAATGTCAAATTATTTTTCCAAGTTCAAGATTAGTTGATTTAGGCAAAAAGTGTCAACTTTTGACCCCCTTTTTTTCCCCCTTTATCCCATATTTCCATGCACTTAATAAGCAATAGACACTAATCCATACATGCACCTAAACAAATATATTTGAATATTCAATCAAATGACATATTTTATTTCATAAAATATTTTCTTCTTTTACATGTAGGGATTTATGCTTCCCCTATTCACACTCTTATATCCTTTGTTGGACTCTAATCTTCAACCCTCTCCTTTTCTCTTCAGCCCCCTAGTCTCCCCTCACACACACAACCTTGTTATTCACACACAACCTCTTCTTCTCACATTGTTGTTACACATATATTCCTCAATCTTGTTGCCCACATGTAGATAATCATCCTCATGTATGGCCTCTCTTTTTCCTCAACCTTTCAACCCCAATATCTATACCTAGCTTCACAAATGATAACAAATTTGGTTGAATGAATCCTCTAACCTATTCAATACCTACACATCCTCCTCTCTACCTGTGCTATAGAAAAAAAGGACCTCTTGCTTGACATGGGAATAATTCATGATAAAATGGAGTTAATGAGGGCTTGATTCAGGTGTTGTGAGGAATTTTATGCATCCACACTAGGTCTTGGATCCTTGCAAATTGAATAACATGCTTTATTGAGGTCTTGTAAAGGTGTTGTAAAGTTTTGTAATGGACTTTCATGCTTTTCTAGACTTAATGAACCCATTCCCCCTTAATTCAACATTATAAAATGTATTTAATTGCATCTTCACATCAACCTAGAAGGTTTTTGAATTAAACTTAATGATAAACTAGTGTTGTAATGTGTCTTGCATATTGACATTGGTTCTTGTTCCTTTCTAGGCTATGCGGACCTCATTTTAGTGTTGTAAAGTGTGTTTAATCACACTTTCACATTGAATTCTATGTCCCAAGCCCTAATTGACCTTTACATCATCACTAATAGGCCCCTATTAACCCATATTATGCATCCCAAGGCAATATTTGATAAAATACCATTAAAAGTTGCAATTTAAACCTTATTCACTTATCTCTTGGAATCTTAGCTATCAAAATGGCCCCTGTGGGACCCACTCACCATCCATGGTGAATTAGTCCCATCTAATTGGGACCCATTTGCCATGGGTGGTATTTGGCTCATTTTTTACTTTTGAGTGGGAAAAAAGTGAAATTTAAGTTTATTATTTCTTCATTTCGGCATGTGGTGAGGTATTAACAGGTAAAATAGGTGAAATGACTATAAATATAAGTCTTTTAACCCTAATTCACATCTCAAGTAAAGAAACTTAGGGTTTCATCATTTCAAGGCATCAAGATATCAATTTTTAGACATTCAAAGGCAGATCCTTCATGTTTTGTTGTAGATATTCAAGACTAAACATCATGGTAGGGTAGTCAACTCCATTGTTTCATGTTTCATTACATTCTTTCTCTATTTTGGTTTAATTACCTAAAAGGGGTTTGACCAAGGAAAACCCCATGCCCTAACATTCAACATTTCTCTCTCTTGTCTTGTGTGTTTGCAGATTTAGGACTATTGGAAGCTTGTAAATCATTGAAGACCAAGTTACAAATTTTTTTAGGTCTTCTCTTCATTGACTAAGCCAAAATATCAACAAAAACCCACTTCTAGGTTCATAAATTATAGTTTCAGAAGTGAACACTTGTAGAGAATCAAAGTGCAGAACGAGAGCTCCATATTCCACCTTTGAATATTTAGAAATTCAAAAGTGGTCTAATTCACCATAGGTGGTGAATGAGTCCCAATTCTAGGTCAATTTTTGGATTTCTGCATTTTTAGATAGCCTTTTGTTCGAAACAGGTTTCAAAACAGTTTTGTAGAACTGGGTGTGATTTGCCAAGAATGGTGAATGAGTCCAACCAGGGCTGAAAATCAGCATCAACAACTTTCCAAAAGACATTTCTAGTCTCTATCCATATTCTAGGTGCACACTTTCAGTTTTGTCAAGTTCTGTTGCAATTTGCATTCATTTCTAGGTGTTTTTGCATTACACGGTGTGTTTTCAAACAAGTTACATTTCTAAGGTTTTTGCATACTTAATGAATCAATCTTATCAAATAGCAGCATCTAGAACATTGAATTTAGTCTAAATAACATCATAAATTTCATAATTTGAGTGAACCACCTAGACTTTTGAGTGGGTTTTATCTCTCTTCTTTTAGGTGAAACATCCTAAGAGTGCAAGAGTAGCCTATAAATCCTACCCAAAAATCTACGGTTCACTACCATTAATGCGAATACCTTTAAAATTTGTAGCATTTTCATTATATTTATCACCTACCACTCATCTTTGACATTAAATTTTAATCTCTCAATCATTTGTTGCCATCCATTTTTCCACCATTGTACACTCCTTCAATAACCTCTTCATTATTTTGATGGTCTCCTTTTCCACCTAAACTATTCATATGGTCATTTTTTTTCTCTAACATGGTTTCTAAATTCACCATTTAAGCTTCCTCTTCATTTCCTTTGGTCAAAATTCCACTACTCGACCTCCTTGTAGCCTCTTGGGATCATTATTAGTACCATTGTACACCTCTTTGACCTACAATCAACTCCACAACCTTTGTCTAAATTTATTTGTAGTCAATAAACACTTTTGAAACACCCACAAACTCCTCCTACAACTAGAATCTCATCCACCTTAGCAAAAAATACTCTTTTGAACTCCCCATATTCAACTATCTTTCTTCTACTTTTCCAACAACTACTAATACACTCACTAGTATGGGTAACCTCCAACGTTAGTCTTGTAGCCTTCCATCTCATCATATGAACATTCATATAGTGTGCTTTTGTTGCATATTTCATTGAAAGAGTATCACTCCGTTTTATGACTCCCAATCACCTTGGAAACCTCATTATTGTTGTAAGTGTGCTTACTCCCATAACACCTCCTTCCTTTTTCTATAAGTGCCTAATCACTCTATAGAAAAACCTCTAGTTGCTATGAGCAAGTCTTTCACCCATTCTAGTTCTTTGTTTTTGCAACTGAGTCAATACTCACTCTCCCTTTGTTACAAATCATTAATCCTATGCTTGTAGGTGGCCACCCTCTTTGTCGCTAGTGCATTCTACACTATGCCAACTCCTTCACCAATGGCTACAAGTGCATGATCACCCTTGAATGACTGATTCCACACCTCCAATGCATGCAAATTCGAATGCTTAGGGATACTATGACATCGCTACATTGATCAATTTATGTATCCAAAAGTTTAACTCTATACATACAAGAAACAAGCATTGCTTGCAATAAACTCAATACTTCAAAGACTAAATTCACTATACCAGAAAAATATAACTAATAAAGAAAAGTAAAAGAAAAAATTAAATAGTGTAAGGAGGAGAAGACATTTCCATCCTTTACAAACAGCCCTAAATCTCCAACTGATAAGTGTGTAGTTATTCTATAGCAAGCATTAGTAATCCACTCATATCTCACAATGCGTCTTCACGGTCTCTTCTTTAGTTTCAGCTTTACTCTTTAATTCTTGAACTAATTTCAGGAACGCAATTTTTTTAACATATAATCTACTACTGAATGATGGTTTAAACTCCCAAGACAGGAAACCAAAATACAAAACCTTAATAGAACCTCTGGATCCTTAAAAGCCTCCTTATCATGTTTCTGAAAGATCCCCATAGTATTACCAATGATTTCTTAAAAAAATAAATCAAATTGCGAATAATGCTTACTTCTTAAGATCTTGAACATGCAGAAAAATAATGTTTGTTGGTAGACGAATCTGGGGGCACTACATCGACGATTCCTTCTGAAAACCAATCATTTTCTCTTCATTGAGAGCATGCACTTTCGTCCTACACATTGTCTTCGGTCCAAACTTATTAGGTATTTGATTATTCCTAGCCTTACGTAAAAACATAGAACTATCTTCTCGCTGCCTAACCCACTAAGCTACTCTATTAGGGTTTTTAAATCCAGACAAGAAAGACCAAAAGTTCTTCCTTGGCACAGGAGGGGCACCTTGGAATCCCGTTTGCTTTGATACAAACAATTACGCTCCTTTCCCATATCAGCAATGTCATGATTGCCACGGTGACCAAATTGTTTCCATCTCTTTTGGTGCAAATGTTCCACCTGGTCCCCACTTCTAGATCCATGTCTTTGTCTTGGATATGAGAGAAAATTTCCTTTCTGCCAGATCTATTATTATTATTATTATTTGACAAATCTTTGCGGACTACATCCACAAATTCAAGTGACCATTAGGCTTTGGTCTAAATCTCATCATGTTATGTTTATTTTTGTTAACTTTATTTTTATTATTCAATAAAGAATAATGAAATAAATGTTATCAATTATTTCAACATTTATAATGAAATTTCAAATTTTGAGTATTAAATATCAATCAACGAGTTTAACTTTCACACCTACAAGCATTATTTTAGTGGGTGCAATTTCAATTTAGTGTGTGGACTTAATCTAAAGTATGTGGGTCTAATCTAATAAAATATGGTCTAATTTAGATTTTTGTCTTGATCCTGATATCTAAATTGATATAAGGGCTAGTGGTTTTTGTGAACATCTTTGAAGAATCTACTAGATCCCAAGTTCATGTTCACCTAGGTTAAAGATTTTTATGAACTAAAGGTACGATAATTGTGGCGGCATAGAGAAGGAAGTGAACTGTTTGAAAAAATGCCTCAAAGAAATGGGGTCTCATGGTGATGGAATGACATTACAAACAAATGTGTCGTGGCATTCCATCACCATAAGATTTTATTTCTTTGAGGCATTTTTTCAAATAGTTCATTGCCTTCTTTATGGTATTTTGTTGGGATGGGGTGGATGGTATAGTGTGGTCTTCATTATGAGATGAATGGAAATCATGACATGAAGAGGGAGGGGTGGGGACATGAACAAGTGGAATAAAATGTGGAAGGTTCCATGGATTGGTAAAATGAGAATGAGGATGGGGACCTTGAAAAGAATTTGGAGGGGAATTTTGGCTAAAGGGTTGGTTTCTATTCTTCTAGTGAGTTGTTTGAAAAATGTCGAAATGTGTCTCATGGTGATGGAATGACATTCCATCACCATGAGACCAAATTTCTTCAAGGATTTTTTCATACTACTCATTGCCTTGACTATGATATTGCTTACTATTATGCTTTGATAGATTTTTTCCAAGCATTCATAGTTTGTTGGAAAGCACCTATTTTAGGCTTTTAGCCATAGTAGCAAGGAAGTGAGTGGTTTGATAAAATGCTTTTATACAAATGTATGGAAAATGTGGTAGCATAGAAAAAGAAATGAGTTTGAAAAATGTCTTGAAGGGTCCATGGTGACGCATTCCATCACCATGAGACACATTTCTTTGAGGAATTTTTTCAAACTACTCACTGCCTTGTCTATGCTATTGCTTACTATTATGCTTTGATAGATTTTTTCCAAGCATCCATAGTTTGTTGGAAAGCATCTTTTTAGGATTTTAGCCATAGCAGCAAGGAAATGAACTGCTTGATAAAATTTGGTAGACATGTATGGAAAATGTGGTAGCATAGAGAAGGTGGTGAGCTGTTTGAAAAAATGCCTCAAAGAAATTGGGTCTCATGGTGATGGACATCACCATGAAACCATATTTCTTTGAGAATTTTTTTCAAAAAACTCATTGCCTTGTCTATGCTATTGATTACTATCATTCTTTCATATATGTCTTCCAAGCACCCATAGCATAGACAAGGTAGTGAACTATTTGAAAAGATTCCTTAGTAAAAAGTGGTATCATGGAATGCCATGACAAGCAAATGCAATTCAAAGATCCTCCTACTTATTACTTATGCTATGTGAAGTAATTGCATCATTACTTATGTTGAGTTTATAAAGAACTATATTGTATTTGAAATTTTGTCATCTATCAACATCTAATTATTATTTATGAAATGTGAAGTAAGGATTTGAGTTTGAAAGATATGCAATGCAATGTAATCAACGATATGAATATAAAGTACAGAAATCTATTAAGTATAATTCATTAGTTAAACTCTTTATTTTATTACCTGCATGTAGGTTTATCTAAATCTACTGGCACTAGGAGGTGTTCCCTTGAAACATCCAATATTAGCCTATTCAACATCCAAAATCAGATATTAGAATACCATTCATATAACAATGCTATTAACATGTAGTTAATTTATAATTGTTTACTAGTTACATACCTCAACAGTAGATGCAGTGGAGTAATAAGCAGGAGTAGGGCCGGTGTATCCAATATCAACACTATGACCTTGAAATTTAAATAAATCCATAAAACTAAATTAGTTAATCTTGCATTTCAAAATTGAAATTTAATAAATTGAATTTGGTGAACATGCTAACATCTACCTAAGTATCAATGCCATAATCCTCATTCAAAATGCCACTTTCCCTCGCCATCTCCATAGATGCAAACGTATCCTCTGTAGCAGCCTCCTGAGTGTCGGTGGGGTCATATGAACAAGTCACCCCATAAGCTTGACACAAATGGGATTGAAGCCCACCACTCACAGACTCCCCTAGATGGCATTGTAGTATAGGGATGGCATGCTAGATGACACTATGGATAAAAGAGCTGATGGCCCGCAAAGTGTCTACCTCAACACTATTCTTCGCAATAGAAGGGATAATAATGTGCTCATGAATCGACCTAGCGAGAGGTCGTCTCACTTTCCGCCTATAATACTATTGTGCACCGGGTCTATCTTGAGCCAACTCTCGACCTCTCCCATAGAAGTCCCTCATATAAAAATAACTTAGGATTTGGTTCAAGATGAACTCACAGTATAGTTTCTTGAGGAAATATTGTGGGACTTCGCAATTGTTACATGGTGGGTAATAAAAAACCATGTACCACCTATCCCAAAAAATGTTCCTAATATGTTAGTGGTGGCACCGATGAATAGGAAACCTCTTCGCATTAAGGCTAAGATTTTGATTAGTGTGTGGGTTGGTGAATAATGAGCACAAATCTAATTTTGTAGTTTTTAGATCTCTTACATTTTTATATGATAATTTATCCTGGTAAAAATTCCTAGCTACCTACCTCCTATCTTGCCAACCACTTAATTGTTTGTTGATTGCATCTACATGTTTTAACATTTCTCTAAGTGAATTTGCAAGTGTTTTTCTTTCCATGATTGAACCTACTAGATTGTTCAACCTCATGATTAAATCATCAATTTGTTTTTATTGTTTTCAATTTCACCCATTAAATTTTGCTAAGTGCCAGGAGGATGTTGAGGGATTGGTTGAGGAGATTGTTGTTGCTGTTGTTGAACTTGAGGATTCTTTTCATGTTGCTGTTGGTCTAGTTGTTGAGGATTTTTAGGAGGGTTTTGAAGAGGGTTTCCAGGATCATTATCATTTCCTATAAATTCAACAAATGAATATAAAAATCAACCTAAAACTAACAAATTCACAACAAAAAACAAACAATCATTACCTCTTTGACCTCCTCGTTGATGTGGTGGCATCCTAGCGATGAAATAGCAACAAATTGATGAAAAAATTACAGATTGTCTCCTCCTAGAATGCGAATGTGCAAGAGAAAGGCTTTTGGCCACAGATAGTAGAAAAAATAGTCACAACCAAATGAATTTGATTTCCTTTTTTTTTTTTGTTTTAATAGCTCATAATGTGAGTGTGATATTCCATGCTTCCATTATAACACTAGCATGAAATAGGCTCAGTGTGGCTGAGCCTTAGGCTTGGTACACCAAGCCATAACATGAGGGTGTTATAATGCACTCGCAATATGAGCTATCAAAACATTTTTTAAAGTTTGGCCACAATTTGGCCACCCATATTTTTGCACCTTCCCAAGTGTCTTTGGGTTTGGTTAGGGTTGTTGTTCAGACTAAAGTTTTTTCTAAGGTCATGGTTGTAGTGCTCATGACCTTGCAGCTTTTGGCATTTCATGGGTTAGCTTCCATGGAATTTCCCATGGTGTTAACTTTTTGTGTGGTGGTCATGAGGACTTGTTTGTGTTTGAGTCCTTTGTTTCTCTGTAACGATATGTTTTCCCTCCTTTTGCGGGGTGTTGGCTTTTGGTTCTTGGTGTCATTCCTATCTTGGGCCTCTCCCAGTTTCTTTTCTTAGTTGTCTTTCTGGGTGGCTGTGAAGTTTGGTTTTGCACCTTGGGTGTTGGTGTTAGTATTTGGGGCCTACACTTGGCGTTTGGTATTCCCCTAGCTAATGCATGTTGAGTTGTTTCTCCCGCTTTGAGGGATTTGTTTTAGTTTTTGGGATGGGTTGTTTCTTTGCCTAGTTTTTGAAGGTGTTGTATTGATTGGGATTATTTTTCACTTGTAGGATTTTTGTTTTTCTGCTCTTTTTGAGCTTCTTCTATTGACTAGGTTATACCCATAATTTGTTTCTTGGGTCAAGTTGTTATCTAGGTTGTTATATGCTCTTTTTAAGACCCAAATATGTTTTGTGTGGTTTTCAACATCATTTGGGCTGAGAAGTTACTATTTGGTATTGATAACTCTCTGGAGGTTGTTGATGCTTGTGTTATTTTCTTTTTTCTATTGGCTAGGCTGCTCCAAATACACATTCTGAACGCTCAAGGGAGTCTATTTTTTTCTTTTGGCTGGGTGCTTCCAATGGCTTCATTCATGTACCGGAAGCTTGTGTTGCCAAAGGATATGGTGACAACCATTTCTACTAGAGTGTTGGATTGTTTTTGGGTTCTATAGTTGGTGTCTTCTATTGAGGTGAAGATTGCTCATATTGAGGTGGATCCCTCTCCTATTGAGGTGGAGTTGGATATTGTAGTTGTGGTGGGAATTTCTCTTTTCTTTTGTTGGTTCCTTTTAAGGTGGAGCTTGTGTGTGTAAGAGAATGGTGGGTTTGATGGTAAGGGTTCTCATATTGTCCTCTCTTATAGAGGGGAGCTCTCTCCTATTGAGGCAGAGTTTGGGTGGGTGTTTTAGGTAGATTGGGGCTATAAGATGGCTATTGCTTCTTAGTGTTTTGTTGTTCTCTCTTACCCCCTATTGAGGTGGCGATTTTGGATGTGCTAGACCTATTATAAATTAAGGCTTTGTTGTTTGGGTGGTGTTACTACCTTTGTCACTGTACGTGTGAATAAGTAATAATGAAAGAGCAACTAAAACACTTCTTAATGAAATATTGTATCAAGATTAATCATGAATTAAACTAATTTAAAAACATAGAAAGTGTGTCATTGTCTCTTATCTCCAAATATTTATGAAGTTACAGAGGCTCTCAGATTTGTAAGCATCATAACTATTTAAAATGACTATCTAGAGAATAGAATGGATGCTAAATACAATGATGTGATGATTGCTAATGATTTCTAGATGATATGATGCTACCGTAAACTACCCTGACATGAAACTCGCTAAATGAAGCTACAATAAAAAACTAAGATGCTATTGTGATATGAAATCCTACTGATGCTATGATGCTAATTCTATTGCTATGGTTGCCTAATTGCTTGATTGCTATGATTTCCTATTCTTACTGAGTAATTTTTCATAAGTTGGGATCCACTTCCTATGAAAGGAAGTTGTATTTATAGATTTTCGCTAGCAGTTTTGCATAGGGGTACAACAACAATGGCTTAGATTCAATCTGGAGAATTGAGGGGTGATAGATTGAGAAGTTGGAGTTGATGAGGGGGATGGTTTCTCCCCATGAAAACACTAGGAAATATGATAGGAAATATCAGAGGAAGAATATTTGAGAGATTTATTCAAATTTGTCTCCACAGCTTCTCGTGAATGCCAGTTGAAATAAGGGTATGTGCAGGATCATGATGGGGCAAAAAGTGGCAATATGATGGGTATGTAGCTGACGACTATTTTTTTACCCAAAATCGATGAAACAAAAAGGGTTTTTAAAGGAGATTCTTAGCTTTCCATTGATATAAATTATGCTTTACTTTGAATTTAATAAGTAATTATTATTCATTTTCTATTCAAATTATGACTAAAGTCCTAATTGATAGGTTGACTAAAAAACATCTATAGCTTTCAAATGATATCACATTTTTTGAATCCAAAACATGTGTCACATTCTATGCTTCGCATACTATAGGATTAGAAAAAGAAAAATTGAATTTCATGAAGTTTTGACCAAGTTAAGGTGGTCAGACATATGAGTTTTTAATATTTTTAAAAAAGTTGTAATAAAAAATTCATAATTAATTATTTACTTGCAGACAAATTACAAAAAAATATGCATCACATCAGGGCACGAGTCCTCTACTTATATCTAAAATCTTATAAAAAATAATTATCATTTTATTGTAGTTAGGATGGTCAGACAGACACCTACTTATTTTTTGCCTAAAATTTAAGTACTAGTGCATTGAAATTTCAAATTTTCACCAAATAGATTTTTTTTTTTTTAAGAAAACCTAGTAGTTTAGAAACCACATTCAATTTTCTACTAATTCTATTCTTACATAGATAACTTATTCAAATTTTTAGGTCAAGTTGCATAACTCTGATTTTTTTGAATTTTTTTACCACTTAAGGGCCTATTTTTTCCATGATGATCTTGCACATACCCATAAATGGGATTTTGGAATATCAAATTTGGTAGGTGAGTGAATAGAGGAATTTGATTTATGCCTTTATTTAAATATTTTTGATTTATTTAAATTAGCAAAAAGGGAAATAAATAATTTAATAAAACAAACTATATAATTTGTTTATTAAATAAATATAGAAGGGATATGATAATTAAATAAAAGAATTTAGGATATCTTTATTTAATTAAGAAGAAATGTGATTAGATAATTAAATAATACCAACTATTGAAGTTGTATATTTAATTTAAGATAGATTTAATGGATAAAGTATAGAAGAAATAATAATGAACTTAACATAAATAAAATTTTCTATTTATTTACTAAGTAGATGAATTTGGGATTAATTAATCAAATAAATCATATTTAATTAATTAGATTCTCTAGACTATTTTTAGGTGTCTACATTTTGCCCCTCTTTGAAGTAATGTGTTTACACATTGCTTCAAATTTTTTTTTGTGTTGCTGCTACTAGTATCAACGATTTTTTTTTAGAATGCACTAGACATGATTTTTTAGGTGATTGATGGATATATGCCCCCGTAGGAGATAAATTAATGATTTTTTGTTTTTTTTGGATTTTCTAAAAAATTTAAATTTTAAAATTTTTTTTTTGATGATTTGATGTAGATTCGATGAAGATTCAATGATGAAATAATTTATCTCCTGATAATTGATGTAGAAAGTTGCCTTGGATGAATTTCAATTAATCTCCCCTTTAAAAAAAATTAAATCAATCCCACAAAAATCCCCCCTTCAATAACCCATAAAAGGTTATAAAGGTCCTTTTCAACTTCATTGTGTATTTTACTTAAATTGAAAACTTTGTGAGAGATTTTTGTGCCACTTGGAGCAAGATGTCTATTCCCTACCATAATCATCAGTTTGAGCGTGTGTAATGTCACCAGTGACCGACCACCTATAGACCTCTGGTACGTACCCATGAATCCTCGTTTTTCATGCATTTCCTTGTTTTTAGAGCCTTTTTTGGTTTTTAAAAATTTCCTTCTTTTAGCACTTTTGATATCCATTGTAGCACTTAGGTTAGCTTTTTTAGTGCTTAGGTGTTCTATTTTAGCGCTTAGGTTAAATGAATTAGCTCACTTCCATAGTTTTAGTGCTTAGGATAGGAACTTTAGTGCTAGGACTCTCTATTTTAGCGCTTTGATTAGTTTAGCACTTTGACCAGATGTTTTAGTATGCATTGACCCAATAAAATAATGCTTTGGTAAAATGGCACTTTGACCACCTGTAATAGCACTTTTAATTGATGAAATGGCACATATCATGGTTTAGCGCTTTGAGTTCCTATTTTAACACATTCAAATCAAATTGATAAAGTTTGTCAAAATTTATCCTTGACTTTGTCAATTTTCGATTGTGTCAGTTGTTGGTTTGATATGATTGATGATCCTAATCAAGTAGATGATGTTCAACCTCATGATAGGTGAGGTTTCATGTTTGATTGATGATAATTATCCTCATGTTAGGAGAGGAATAATTATAGTTTTAATTGATGTACCTCATGATAAGTGAGGCTGATTTGATGTATTGATGATTGACCCCATGATATGCAAGGTTAATTTGATGCATTTGATGATTGACCTCATGATAGGTGAGGTTCAATGATGCTTGCTCACGAGATTTGATCAAAATTCTCACCAAGAACTGATTTCATTTGATAGGATAATTATTGTTTTGATGATTCAACAAAGAGTACTAATTTTGAGTATTTCCTGATAATAGGTATAGTTGGAGAACCTTTAGGTTCGAGAGAAATTCACTTGGAAATTTGATCTAATTCCTCAGTTAATGTAGCCTAAGATGACATTCATAGTATGATGTGGTTTGGATTCCTTATTATTCATGCCCCAAATTAGGATTAATTGGGGTTTGTTGATAGCGTTAGCCGAGAGATGGCACAACAAGCACAAGACCTTCCACCTTCCTACCGGTAAGATGATAGTCACCTCCGAGGATATTTGGTAGATTCTTCAAATTCCAATTATTGGAGAGGTGGTCATTTATGATTCTATAGAGTAGGGTGGGACTGATTCTCTCCACAGAGTGTTCCAAGATGATTAGATTTTAGGGTATTGGATTTCTTGGTGTGAGATGGTAGATGTGTATGCCACTCTTCTTGCAGTTCTAGCTAGTTTCATTTGAGGATTCCTTTGTCCTGATTGCATGTGAAAGGGAATTTCTGTTGGTTGGGGCTGTGTACTTGAGAACATGATTGTACATTGGATGAGGTATGCTTGGGAGCATGTGTATACTTTCTCATTTGTATCATGATTTGCATTCAATAGTTTACCTTCGAGGTCAGAGTTTGTCATCTGAAGCGACATTACTATAGGTATGGGAGTGGGAGAACATAGCTGTCACACATCTAGTGCCAGTGGGATAAAGTCCTATGATGAGACCATATGTGTTTAGATATGAAAGCTATCTTACTTAGTCCAAACTGGGTAAGTTAGAGTATTGAAGGAGAGTGATTGATGATATAGAGTCTGTGACGTGGCGTCCCTACCTAGATTGCAAGCAGTGGGGCAAGGATGATATTTAGGTACCTTATCTCTATCAGTCAATACTGTTGATTAGATAGACTCATTGGATATTGGATAGATTTTTGATTAGGCAAGTGTTAAGAAAGAATGTGATGGTTCAAAGTATGCCCCAAGGTGTTGCTCATTATGCCTATTGTCAGTCAGATACTATAGATTGGGGGCCTGTTTTGTCATATGGTGTTGTTGTTCAAGAGTATCAGGCCTTGCAACCATTTGAGTGGGACATTCGTCCAGATATTGTTGAGCCACCAATTACAACAGATTATGTCAAGCATTCGGCTTTGCATCCATTTCCACATCTTACTATTCTTGATGAGCCTACCCCATTACCTACAGAGGAGGATGTTGTTGTAGCATGTGGTCATAAGCGAAGGACAGAGGAGGTTCAATAGTGGAGAGTAGAGTAGTGGAGATTTGATAGTGGAGATGTTGCAGGTGGGTCAGGCCCTACCTTAGATTTTCCTATGGAGACATTACCTCATAAGAGGCAGGTAGTGATTGATGTTGTAGATTAGTAACAGATAGTGAGCTTACATGTACAGTTAGAGACTATACATGAGTAGCTTATTCAAGCTTAGGGTTTACTAGAGTAGACGTAGGCTTAGATGCAGGCACAGGCCCAGTCGCATGTAGAGGCTTTAGCATCAGTGTAGGCTCAGTTGGTGAGGACACAGTCATAGATCATAGCTTTGACAATCAAGAGGGATTCTACTAGGAATACTACAGGGTTATCTCATGCTTAGATTGCATCCTTAACAGTCGAGAGGGATGCCGCCAGGTTTATAGAAGAGAGTGCTTAGGCCACAACTGAGAGATTGCAGAGATTGGCAGATGGTACTTCCCTAGCAGATTATATGTGAGAGGTTGCCTGTATTGGTGGGGAGGTGGAGTACTACAAAGGGAAATATTATGATGCCATCTCTTTTGAGCAGAGAGTGAGCTACAGGCAGTCCTGATCTAGTAGGACTCATTCTAGTACTATGAGTGCATGTGTGACACAACCTCTTCAGAGAGATCTGAGAGATCCTGGTACATTTTGTGGTGGTAGAGGGACTAGTCCTACAATTCCCGTGCTATCTGGAGCTAGTAGTACCTCTATTCTGATGTGATTCCCCTGTTGTATGATGAGACGATGATGTACATTCCAATTATAGCCATTTTTTGATGATATATCTCTTTTCCTTTCAGATATCACTATGTACTTGGCATTCATGTTTTTTAGATCTATATATGATATGCAGTGGATTTTATCAATGCACTATGTGTTCTATATGATATGTGTTGGATTCATTTATTTTATATATTATATTCTCCATGTGATGATCCTATTATGATGTTATGGATGCAACTTATAATCATGATGATATTCTTATGATTTATGGTGTTCTATCTATGATGTTTTATTCTGATGTTGTATTATGATGATGTATGAATGTAATTTATTTTTATGATGTATGTAGTGAACATATGTCTGAAATAGATGCTTGATAATGTGTAGCTATATGATAATGTATCTATATGTATGATGATGGATATGTTGTTTTAATGTTAATGATGTATGATGTAAATGGGATATATGCACTTTATACTCTTGTGATTTGAAATGAAAATTTATAATGTGATGAATGAATGATGATTTTCAGATGATATGATATTTTATGTAATGAATAGATAAATGAAGATGCAATTACCTAATGATTTGTTTTTTATAGTTTTCTAATGCAATTTTATGATGTGATGCACAATTTTAGAAATGACATGGTGAATGCAAACTATATGATATAAATAATAAAGATGAAATGATAATTAAACGATTCTAATGCATGCAATGCGATGATTATGCAACTATATGATAATGATGATGTTTTTGTTAATTTCAAGTATACTTAATCTATTATTTGATAAAAGATAACGTCATATTTGAATGATTCACTAATTTTGTAACAAATACTCTGCAGATGTAATACTATCATGAATGCATTATATTCTACCATGAAAATCTACATGCAAACATAGCCATTTTAACAGTCTTTTTATCATGCTTTATCATCATGGAGCTTTAAAAATGTTGAAAGTGAGTACAAGCATCAATGGTATAATGTAAACCAATAATGAATTGAGTACTAATTTCATGATTTTTGATATTGCAAGCGAACACAAGCATCGAGGTATAATTAAACCGAGATAACCTAAGCATTTATTGCATAAAATAGAGAAGAATTAATCACTTTCCTAAGCGAATTGGAATGTCATCAGTGACACTTTGTAGAGAATTTCTCATGACATTTCACATAGTAATGATGATTAGCTCATAGTCGACAGACAAAGAAACACTCATTCTTTTCCCTAGGTTATCTAGTTCAATACATCATCGAGTTGCTCCAAAGAAATGATAACAATGATCAAAGTACAACATATCCAACTTTTTCTTAAAGCATTTCAATCATTATTTAGATTAGATCATCCATCTTGATTTTATGATGTTTTTGTGTTTTCTGAGAGTTTTGACGAAAGAACTAACCTAAAGACCTATCCTAGGGGCCTCAAGGTATGATCAAAGATTAGCATTGCCTACGTTATACTTGCAAAAGACCATGTAGTTTGACTGATATAGACAGACAAGATTAATTCTAATTTTTTTGATGTGCATGATGATTTTCAACATGTGTGGTAGTGCATGTGATAAACCCTAATGGACTGACCTAGTGAGGCCTTGGGGGCTCATCGATTGATGGTCTTGCCTATGTTATACATGCAGAGACCACATAGTTTGACTGACACAAACTCATGTTTTTGGATTTTCCGATACTGATCTTTTGACTTGTTTTTGGATTTTGTGATGTGAAATGGATGTTTGATGCATTTTTGATGATGTTTGATGTTCTATGTTGGGTTGTATTTATGATTTTTGTGTTTTGTTTCTTTTTTCTTGTCGTTATTTTTCTTTTTGATTAAGCTCAATGTGTTATTGCCCCTAATGATGTTCAGATGTTGCCCCCAAGCTAGGGTGAGACATGACCACGTGATATGATATGATAATGGATGTAAAAAATGATGATGGAAGCAATGACCACGACATGTGTCCAAATAGATGGGAGAGCTGATTTGAATCACAAATAGCACCTATTTCTAGGTTTCCACTACATTTTTTATTGCACTTTTTTAGTCTTTTTTATTTTTTTGTATTTTTTTAATTTATTTTTTATTTTTTGAATTTATTTTTTATTTTTTGTATTTTCTTGTTACTGGGACGCTTTTTTGCCAAGTTTTCATCAAGTTAACCATTTTCAAAAACTAATCCATGCACTGATAGGTTCATCAAACAAATAGGTTCATCAAACAAATTTAGGTATAGAACTTTCTAAAATGGATACTATTGATAGGTTCATCAAACAAATCCCCTTCAGGTGTAGACAATTGATATGCTCTTGATCCATACACTGACATGATTACAAAGGGACCTAGCTAGTTAGGTTCAAATTTCCGTTTATTTTCTCTATCCTACTGATTCCTAGGGTTTTCTTTTAGGACCAAGTCTCCAAGTTGAAAGACTCTTGATTTTACCTTGTGATTGTAGCTCCTTGACATTCTTTGTTGGTATGTCATTAAATGATTCACAACTTATTCACGACGCTCATCCAGTAGTTCCAGCTCTTGGAGTCTAGATACTCTATAGTCCTCATCAATAATGATACCTCTCAGTGAGACACAGAGTGATGGAATCTCAACCTCAATAGGTAGTATAGCCTTTGATCCATATACCAATGCATATGTTGTAGCTCCTGTTGGTATTCTAATGCTAGTTTTGTAGGCCCAAAGAGTAGGATTCAATTGAACATGCGAAACACATCCAACATCATTAACTAGTTTTTAGAATTATTTTGTTTGAGGCCTCTGCTTGGTCATTTCCCTATGGATAGTACAATGTTGAGAAACAATGTTGGATATGAAATTTTTCACACAATTCCAGCACATCCTGGTTCTTAAAAGATCTTCCAATGTCTGTGACAATGGATTGAGGTATGCCATCCCTATAGATGAGGTGGTTCAATATGAAAGACGAGATTTGCTTCCTAGTGATTATTGTTAAGGGAATCGCTTCAATCCATTTTGTGAAGTACTTTGTTGCTATGATTATGAACTTGTGTCCATTGGATGAAGAAGGATTGATTTTTCCTACTAGGTCCAGTCCCCACTGACAAAAAGGCCATGTTGATGTAAAAGGATGTAGCTCTTGTGCCAGTGCATGAATAAGATTACCATGAATTTGGCATTTCTGTCACTTTTTAACATATTGATGAGACTCCTTCTCCATGTTCGGCCAATAATACCCTAAACGAAGGAGTTTCTTAGCTAAAGTTAGCCCACTTGAATGGGTCCCACAAATACCTTAATGGAACTCTCATAAGGATATTTTAGATTCATGATGTTCTAGAAACCAAAGAAGAGTACCATCTAGACCTTGACGGTAGAGGGTGCCAGCTATCAATGTATGTCGGGAAGATTGATAGATAAAGTTACACTTTTGGTTTCTAGAGAGATCGAGGGGAAGGATATTATATTTGAGGTAAGTATAGATCTCTCCATATTGTGAGTTTTGAGTTTCAGTTATTTGGCATATGGTCTGTGAATTAGGATTGTCGTATGTAGGGTTAGATACTTGTTCTACCATAAACTCATAATGACTATGCTTTTTTGGTAATTGCAAATGGAAGCAATTGTCACCATGGCATCCATAGCTTTGTTTTCTACTCTTGGTATTAGCTCAAACTTGATATCCATGAAATATTTTTTAAGATCATCTATCATTTTCTTATAAGGCATGAGCTTTTCATCCTTTGTCTGATACTCGTCATTTTCCTAATAGATGACAAGTCGTGAGTCCCCATACACTTGTATTTCTGTGATTTACCATTCAATAGCTATTTTGATGTCGATAATCAATGGCTCCTACTTAGCTACATTCTTGGTACATGGAATCATTAGCCTATAAGATCTTGGGATGGTGTGTCCATGAGGTGTGAAAAATAGAATTCCTGCACCAAATCCTCTTTGTGTGTATGATCCATCAAAATAGAGCCTCCATTGTTGTGTTGTATTTAGGATGTCTTCATCTAGAAATTCAATGTTCATTGGATGGCGATCCTATAATGGAGCTTCAACTTCTTGATCCGCTATTACCTGTCCTTTGATGGCTCTCCTGTTGACATATTGGATGTCAAACTCGCTCAAGGTCATGACCCATTTTTCTAATCTCCCTATTAGAGCAGCTTTATTGAGTAGATATTTCAATGGGTCTAGTTTTTCTATGAGCCTGACTGTATGAGTCAACATGTAGTGTCGCAATTGTTGGGTTGTAAAGACCATTGGAAAACAAGCTTTTTCTATGAATGTGTAGTTTATATCATATCCATTTAGAGTCCTACTGATGTAGTAAATAGCTTGTTCTTTTGCTTTAGAATCCTCCTATGCTAATAGAGTTGGGTATGTGCAGGATCATGATGGTCCAAAAAGTGGCAATATGATGGGTATGTGGCTAGCGACTTTTTTTAACACAAAATTGATGAAATGAAAAGGGTTTTTAAAGGAGATTCTCATCTTTCCACGAACATAAATTATGCTTTACTTTGAATTCAATAAGTAATTATTATTCATTTTCTATTCGAATTACGACTAAAGTACTGATTGATAGGCTAATTAAAAACATCTATAACTTTCAAACAATATCACATTTTTTGAATCCAAAACATGCGCCACATTTTATGCTTTGCATACTATAGGATTAAAAAAAGAAAAATTGATTTTCATAAATTTTTGAGCAAGTTAAGGTGGTCAAACATATGAGTTTTTATATTTTTTAAAAGTTTTAATAAAAAATTCATAATTAATTATTTACTAGGAAAAAATAAAATAAAATGCATCACATTGAGACATGAGTCCTCTACTTATATCTAAAATCTTATAAAAAATAATTATCATTTTATTGTGGTTAGGGTGGTTAGACAGACACCTACTTCTTATTTTTTCCCTAAAATTTAAGTACTACTGCATTGAAATTTCAAATTTTCACCAAATAGATTTTTTTTTTTTTTACACAAATGGGTATGTACAAGATCATCATGGAAAAAAGCCCTTAAGTGGCAAAAAAATAAGAAAAATCAAAGTTGGGCAACTTGACATAAAAATTTGAATAAGTTATCTATATTATTTTAAAAATATGTAAGAATAGAATCTGTAGAAAATTGAATGTAGTTTCTAAAATACTAGGTTTGTTTAAAAAAGAAATCTATTTGGTGAAAATTGAAATTTCAATGTAGTAGTACTTAAATTTCAGGAAAAATAAGAAGTAGATGTCCGTCTAACCACCTAACCACAAAAAAATGATAATATTTTTAATAAGATTTTAGATATAAGTAGAGGAATCATGTCCTGATGTGATGCATATTTTTGTAATTTTTTCCAAGTAAATAATTAATTATGAATTTTTATTAAACTTTTAAAAATATAAAAAAACTTGTATGTTTGACCACCTTAACTTGGTCAAAAATTCATGAAATTCAATTTTTCTTTTTTTAATCCTATAATATGCAAAGCATAGAATGTGACACATGTTTTGGATTGAAAAAATGTGATATTGTTTGAAAGTTGTAGATGTTTTACAATTAGTCTATCAATCAGGACTTTAGTCATAATTTGAATAGAAAATGAATAACAATTACTTATTAAATTCAAAGTAAAACATAATTTATATTGGTGGAAACCTGAGAATCTCCTTTAAAAACCCTTTTCATTTCATCAATTTTGGGTGACAAAAAAGTCATCAGCCACATACCCATCATATTGCCACTTTTTGGCCAATCATGATCCTGCACATACCCAAATCTAGTAGTTTAGAAACTAAATTCAATTTTCTACAGATTCTATTGTTACATATTTTTGAAATAATATAGATAACTTATTCAAATTTTTACGTGAAGTTTCCTAACTTTTATTTTTCTAAATTTTTTGCCACTTAAGGGCCTTTTTTTCCATGATGATCCTACACACACCTAGCTCCTAAAGATATGTTAGTAGTTGCAATATACAGTAATAGTGGTATTTTTGCTATGGGCGGCATGAGTATTGGAGGAGACATCAAGTATTGCTTTATCTAGTTAAAAGTTGGTTCACAGTCACGATCCCACTTGAATGAAACATTCTTATGAAGTAGATGATTAAATTGGTGACTTTTGTCTGCCAATTGGGAGATAAATCTCTCGATGGATTGTAACTTGCCTTGTAGGGACTGTAATTGACTGATATTTTTAGGCAAAGGCATCTCTATTATTGTTTTAACCTTAGTTGGATCCACTTCAATACCTTTCTCTAACACTATGTAACCAAGGAGTTTTGTTGATGTTACCTCGAACACACATTTCTTTAGGTTCAACCTAACATTGAACTTCTCTAGTCTAGTGAAGATTTTATCAAGAATCTCTAGATTTCCTTCCCTTGTGTATGATTTTACTAAGATTTCATCCACATAATATTCCATGAAAATATGCATCATGTCGTGGAAAATAGTGGTCATCACCCGCTGATATGTTGCACCTGCATTTTTCAATCTGAAGGGCATGACATTCAAACATAATGTACCACAAGAACAAGTGAATGGTGTCTTTTCCTGATCTTTAGGTGCTATTTTTTTTTTATTATACCTTGAGAATCCATCCATTAAAGATAACTTGGCATGTCCTATTGTTAGATCAACAATTATGTCAATGTTGGGTAAAGGAAAATCATCCTTTGGGCATGCTTTGTTTAAATATCTAAAATCTGTGCATAACCTAATGCTATTATGAGGTTTTGATACTAGAACAATATTTGAGATGCATTCTGCATAATCTATGGACTTGATAAATCCTGCATCCAACAATTTCTTCAGCTCAACTTTAACCATCAGGGCAATGTGGGGATGCATCTTTCTCAATTTTTGTTTGACTGGTTTGATTCCTTTTGGTAGTGATAGATGATGCATCATGAGATCTGGATCTAATCCTAGCATGTCAGAATAAGACCATGCAAAATTGATGTGTCAAGTGCTCCTCAAAGAATTTGGTGAATGCAGGCTTCTCCTGTTCTGTTATGGATGTTGTCGAATGTAGCATCTTTTCCTTTTCAGTTGTTCCCATATTTATAGATTGTGTCGGTTCTACCAGTATTGATTATTTGTCATGGTAATGCTCTGGGAGAGTTTCAAATATTTGATCCTTTATTGCCTCATAAAGGTTTTCATTGTTGGATACGTTCTTTATTTTTTCTTTTTCAAAATCTAATGCTACCTCAAAAAGGTTTTCACCATTAGATTTATTTTTTCTATTGTCATTTTTGCAATTGGAAGATTTGGCACCCTCTTGTTGTGAAGCATTGTTATGAGTGTTATGGATAGAACTCGTATCGGGTTTTTCATTACAAAGATAGTTTATGATGGCATCATCATTTGAAAATATTGGTAAATGAAAATGCTTGGTGGGTTCCCAGTCAATAATTTTTGGATGTCTCAAGGGTAATAAGTCACCAGTTTGAGTAAGCTCGATAGTTGTAAGTGCTCTAATAGCTAGGTGGTCAAAGTTGTTGGTAGGAAGGTTGAGGTCTATGATAGTACTCACCTCCAAGTTTTTTCTCTCACTCGATGTCCAATTGTCCTTACTTGAGTCATTGATATTTGTGGGTCCTATTACAAATGTTCTATTTCCTAAATTTTTTCCTTCCTCTCATAAGGGTGTATATGTTTGAATGACATCAATTTTTTTTCCAATGTATGATGTAGCAAATAAATTATCCCATTCATATTCATTGGAATTTGTGTCAGAACCATCTCTCATTTGTAGTATCCTTTCTACCAGTTTCTAAGTAACTACCTCTTCCTTTGATTCCCTTGTATATCCTAGTCATGTTTTATCTTTACACTACAATGTTAAGGGTGGAATAGGTTCTATAACACCATCCTTTCTCTTTCCAATTGGTCCTTTGCCTCAATAGCCCATTTTCTCTAAGATAGAATTCCCTTTTCCATACTAATCTATTTTGATGATGATACTTGTTGATGTTGAGGCTTCTTCATCCTTGTATAGCCAATTATTGAGAATGGCTTTGTCCTCTGATTCATCTTCAAGGGTACTTGTTTTTATGAATCTTTCATTCAAAGCTATGATTGGTTGTGATGAATGTGGTGTATTTGATGTGGGTTCTCCATATGATTTTGGTGACGGTAGAAATTGTGTTTGACACAAAGATTGTTCAAGAGAATATTGTCCCAAGCCTTTGTCTTTCAACTGGACCTTGTCTACAAATTGTTGTGATAACTCATCTATAGGACCTTCAGTGTTTGATAAAGTTGTGTTGGAAACATTTTTTTCCTTTTCTTGATCCTTCTTCTCAACCCATTTAGATATGAAGTTGGGTTGTCTTTCACCAATGGATGAAGTGGAAGAATTGACTTCTCTATTGTGGGGTACCAGAGTGTCTTGATTTGCTTTTATCATGTTGCAAGTTTGTGGATTATTGTTGTCAACTGACATGGTGACCTCTTGTTTGTTGAATGGAAATTTCAAACATTGATGGTATGTTGATGGTACCGCTTGCATTTCATGGATCCATGGATGACCCAAGAGTATGTTATATGTTACGTCCTTGTCCAACACTTGACAATGTTTTTTAAAATCAACCCTACTTGAATTGGAAGTACAATCAACCCCTTGGAAGACCTTTCCTCTTCATCATATTCCTTTATTGTTATCTTTCTTTTGGCATCAATGGCATTGTCAGAATAACCTAGTGCATGAATTAGTTTCAAAGTACAAATATTTAATCCAACTCCACCATGTATTAAGATAGGTTTGATGTGGTGTTTATGGATTAGAACCACTATATGCAAGGCTGCATTGTGTGGGTGATTTGGTGACACATCATCTTTTTTCAGAGAATAGCAAAAAATGAGGTTTGGCAAGATGTTCCACCATTGCTTTGAATTGAAAAAAATCCAAATTAATGGGCACCGTTGTAGCTACTAGATCTTGTTCCATAAATTCTTTGTGTGATGGTGAAATTTTGAGAAGTCCTAAAATGGATATTTGGGCGGGTATATTTTGTAATTGATCCATAATGTTGTATTGATGTGATTGGGGAGAAGTGTTTTTGGATGAGACTCATTTTAGTATCACCTTGGACTGCCCCCTTGTCATTACATTGGCTTGTTGATGGTCTTGTGTTTCCTTGATCTTTAGGACATTGATTTGATTGGCTGACGTGTTTGTACTTGGTATCATGTTCAAGGATTCAATGTCATTGATGTTTGTGTCATTTGTTTGATTATCAACGTCATTTTTCTCAACCTCAAAAAGGCAAAGAATGGTGGTGTCATATACATAGTTTATACTTTTTCCTTTACCACTTGAAGAAGACTCCCCTTTTTCGTAGTTGGGTAATGGATTTGTAAATGTGTTGTGATCATTGTTTGTTTGATGCCCTTTGAAAAATACCTTCTTTGCTTCGATTAAGTCTTGTATCAAATTTTTTAATTGGATACAGTCATTTGTTTTATGTTCCTTATTCTTATGAAAGTTGAAATAATCAACATCATTCCACCAAGATGGTTTTACCTTCGGCTCCCAATTGCATGCTTCGCGTAGAGTAATAAGTCTATTTGCAATGAGCTCTCTCATTGCTGATTCCAAAGTTTGTCCTAATGGGGTAAATCTCTATCGATTGGATTGTCTTTGATATGACAATCGAGATTCCCCATTGTTGGTGTTATTGTTTTGAGTAGTGCTTTAAATAATTATTGTTCTAATTTTCATTTGGATTTGTTTTGATAGTTATTTTTGTCAACTTGAATACTGGTTTTATATTTTTCATGTCGATTGTAGCATCATTGCTTCTAGTATTTTTGTTTTTTTGCCAAAATTTTGGCTTGTTGTTACTTCCATAGTGATTTGTATTGTTTGGTGTATCATTGTAGTGTTTAATCACTCCTCCTTTGACTAGGGATTCTTTGATTTTAAGTCCATTTTCAATCACCTTTTGAAAGGTTGGGGTACATTGTAGATCTAATCTATAACTCATTTCATCAGTTAAATTTTTGATAAATAATTCAATCTTTTCCTCTTTATGAATAGATTAAGGATATCTAGCGAACAATTTTTGCCAACGTTTTAAGAATGGTAGGAATGTCTCACCCTTTTTCTATTTCATGTTGTATAGATCCTTTATGGTTATGCCATGTTGTATGTTGAAGGAGAACTATGAGATAAATCGGTTGACCAGTTCTTCAAAGGATCGAATCCCTAATTGTAATTTGGAGAACCATTCCATGCAATGGGCTCCCAAACTCCTACAAAATAACCTCATGAGGTATGTATCTTCTTGTGCAAACTCAAGGCTCATTGTTCTGAATTCCCTTACATGGTCAATCAGGTATGATTTGTCATTGTATTTATCATATTTAGGAAATTCATAGTGTCTAGGGAAAGGTATCATATCCACACTTTGATGAAAAGGGTAAGGACAAATGTCATGTAACAAATATCTCTTGGTGGTTCCCGTTTGCATATTCTAAATCTATTGTTGCAAAGTTTGCATTTGAGTTGTTAAAGAAACCACTTGATCTGTGTCCTAGTTGTGGTGTCATTCTGTTTCTTTTGTTCTAGGTGTTTCCTTCAACCGATTGATGTCAAAATATTTTGGAAGTTTGGCACCTAACTCTACTAACATCAAGAGATATTTCTCCATGTCTTGTTCTAAGACCTTTTCCATAAATTTATGAAACTTTGGATCTTGTTGGGCGTGTTGTATATCTTGTTGTGTTATTTCATTGTTTTCATGTTGTTGGAATTAGTAAAAGCGGTTTTCTTCAGTCATGTTTGGATTTTCAACTTCTTTCTCCTTGAGTTTTTGTTTTTGCAACCTTGTCAAGATTGGCATACAAATTTTGGTTTTTTTTTACTAGACTTGGATCATCTATGTTGTGATTAGTGTCAATTTTATTTTAATGAAGCCAAATAGAATGATGTATTCTATTGATGAGGCTAAGTTGAAAATATGATTACCGAATTTTGTTTCATGATGTTAGGATGCTAGAATCCTGATGAGGAAACTTGACTTAATAATCTAGACTTGTTTTGATAATTTGACACTTTGTATTTTGCAAGATCTAGGTTTATGTTTGAAAACAATTTTGACTTGTACAACCTACTTTTTTTTAGGTTTTAGGACACTGTTTGAACTGTGAAATGTTCCTGACTGGTAAAAACCTGAGTTTCTAATGGCATCCAATCATTTCCAAAAGGTCTATATTTTTCAGTGTTGTGGAAGCACTAATGCAAAGGGTAGAAGTGTTGAAACAGAGTGTCAGAGTGCTAAAAGGTCGGGTAAAAGTGTTGTGAAATAGAGCAAAAGTGCTAAAATAGAGCACAAATGCACTAAAGTACTATTGAATTCTAACACTCGTAATATTTTCAAACACTGACAAAAGTGCCATAAATTTAATCAGAAGCGTTGAAACAAACAATGGAAGCGTTATTTTGTACTAGGTAAGTGCTAAAAGATGGCACATAAGCGCTAGAATAGTCTGTAGAAGTGCTATGACACTAGTATTTTTGGATCACTGATAGACTTTGGTTTGCTATTTAAAGAAGCACTATAATATTTCCTAGAAGTGTTAAAATAGATGGTAGAAGTGCTGTAATTTTTTTTTTCTTTATTTCCAAGCAGGGGGTGGTAATATGGGTCTCTCAGCTACTATGTCTACTTTCTCTTCTTCTTCATCTAAGACTATGGATGTTGTGATAAATTGATGGGGTGTTTCATTTTTCTCATAAATGAATGTTCTCAAAGTACTGATGATGTCAGTTTGGGTACCATCAATGTGTATGTTACCTGGTTGAAATATTGGTGTGGTTAGCTTTGGTTGTTTAACGGGAGTTGAGGGTCACCAAATGGTCATAAGGTATGTTGTATGGTGGTTTCACTACCTTATCATAATGTCGTTCACAACCTATTGTGAAGTAGGAGGTAGTAACATGGGTCTTCCTACTGCTATGTTTTCCTTTTCTTCTTCTTCATTCAAGATGATGGATGTTGTGAGAAACTGATGGGGTGTTTTGTTTTCCTCAAAAATGAATGTTCTCAAACTATTGATGATGAGAGTTTGGGCACTTTCAATGTGTGTTTAAGGCTAGGTTGTATAATTGGTGCTATAAGGCCTGGCTATTGAATATGTGTTGTAGGATTCCAAATGGTCATAAAGTGTGGTGTTAATTCCCTTATTTTGGATGAAAAACCTAATTTTTCTAAGATTTGTCAATTGTAAGAACTGATCAGGTTTGTTGGAGTATTCTATGGTAGGTTGCGGGATGGAAGATTGACGAATAGGTTGACTATAGTTAGGTTACTATGAAAGAGCTCTTCTCTGAAAATAGGCTTGTGAATATAAGGGCTCTATAGCATAATCATCAATGTAACCCCTAGAGAAATCATGAAACCTATGGATGAAATTTCTATGATGAAGCAAAATCTTCCTACTCTGATACATAAAATGTCTTCTTTTCAAAAGATTTCTATAACTAAGTGGTTTCTTTGGTTTCCTGATTCTCTTGGAAAGATATTTTTTGACAAAATTTGTGGTTTTCCAATCTCTAATCACGTATTTCCCAGTTTCATTTTTTCCAAGTTTTTGTACTTTTTAGGATGTTCTTTTATCTGGATTTTAATGATTTTTAAATACACATCAATCAAATGAAGATAGTATTTTTTAAGAGCTATAATCTAAATAGATAGTGTATACTCAAAGAACCATGCATGGTCCTATTTTCACTGGTTTGATAACAAAAAAACTTCAGATAAACTCACTCTTAAGGTCAAAAGGTCATCGTTATACTCAACAACCCACAACTTAAAATTGTGTCAACTCACACAGCTGTGTCACCCCCTAGAGGGTGCTCGTGTTTTTATCTTTTCTAGGTGCATACTCAAGGTTATATTTCTTGATCCCCTAAGCAAATAATCCTTGTAAATTATATGGTGAGTGTCTTGGGGGTAGATTCTTTCCTCCCCTTGCACTTCAAGTATTACAATGTCTGGTTATTGACTCAACTGGATACTACACTATGGTTCTCAGAAAGGGTTTTCGTTCAGAGTGATTAGTGATAAAATATCTTAGGAGACCTCTCAACCTTAAGAAAAAAGGCTTTGGGGATGGTTATCTTGCACACTTCCATTAAAGGTGGGTTTCCCCAAATTTACTTTAAATTTTAGAGTGGGGTGGAAAAACCTGGCTTTGGTTTGAACCCACTTAGGTCGTTCCTGTAGGGTGAGTACTTTTTCCCTCTACAACAAGCCTTCTAAAAGATTTAATAAAGCTTGAAAATGCATGAAATAAAGGATGAGTTTGGCATTTTGATCACCTAATTAAGGTGAGAGCAGATTCCTATCACCACACAAACACAAAAATCAACTTGTTCAATTTTTAGAGCCCAAATGACAATTTTCTATCTATGTGAAGATGTTACTTCACAGTGAAGATATTGCTTCACAAAAATACATGGTGTTCACTTTTTAAATCCAAATTGAAAAGTTTGGTGACTACCCTAGATTAATAAATTTTAGTCCAATTGAAAATGTGACTATCCTATGATTGATTCATTTTTAAACCAACTGAAGAAGTCTCTATCCTAGATTGATTCATTTTAATCTAACTAAAGAAATGAAGTTTACTGGCTATGGTCACGTCGGATCTAGATAACGAATTACACAGAAGTCCTATGACAAAATCTTGGAATTGGTGGATGTGCTGAAACTTATTTTTAAATTTGATAGTTGAATTGTGTTGAAAGCTTTTTGGTGAAAGCGCTAAAAAGGTCCTCCTAAGTGCTATAGTTTTTGTCAAAAGTAGTAAAATAGGAAGAAGCACTATAGTTTGGGTTAGATGTGCTACAAAATCTTCCGATCATTATAAAAGAGTTATGCCAAATTCCTATATGAAAGCTTTTCAGAAAAAAAATTGTTAAAAACATGGGGTTAAGCCCTACAGTGAGCGGCAAATTGTAAGTGTGAATAAGTAATAATGAAAGAACAACTAAAACACTTCTTAATGAAACATTGTATCAAGATTAATCATGGATTAAACTAATTTAAAAACATAGAAAGCTTGAAAGCATATCATTGTGTCCTATCTCCAAAGATTTATCAAGTTACAAAGCTCTCAGATTTGTAAGCACTGCAACTATTTAAAATGCCTATATAGAGGATGGAATGAATGGTAAATAGAATGATGTGATGATTGCTAATTATTTTTGAATGATATGATTCTATCGTAAACTATCCTAGCATGAAACCTGCTAAATGAAGCTACAATTAAAAAAACTATGATGTTGTCATGATATGAAATCCTACTAATGGTATGATGCTAATTCTATTGCTATGGTTGCTTTATTTCTTGATTTCTATGATTTCCTATTCCTACAAAGTAAGTTTGCATAAGGTGGGATCCATTTCCTATGAAAGGAAGTTGCATTTATAGATTTCTGGCAGAAGTTTTGCATAGGGGTAGCACAACAATGGCTCAAATTCAATCTAGAGAATTGAGTGGTGAGAGATTGAGAAGTTGGAGCTGATAAAGGGATGGTTTCTCCCCATGAAAACATCAGGAAAGATGATAGGAAAGATCAAAGGAAGAAGATTTGAGAGATTTATTCAAATTTGTCTACAATTTGTCTCCACAGCTTCCCGTGAATGCGAGTTGAAATAAATTGGATTTTAGAATATCAATTTTGGTATGAGAATGAATAGAGGAATTTGATTTATTCCTTTATTTAAATTAGAAAAAAGGGGAATAAATCATTTAATAAAACAAACTATAGAATTTGTTTATTAAATAAATATAGAAGGGATATGATAATTAAATAAAAGACTTTAGGATATCTTTATTTAATTAAGAAGAACTGTGATTAGATAATTAAATAATACAAACTGGGTATGTGTAGGATCATGATGGGCCAAAAAGTGGCGATATGATGTATATGTGTAGGGTATATGGCTGACGACTTTTTTTTACCCAAAATTGATGAAACGAAAAGGTTTTTTAAAAGAGATTCTCAGCTTTCCACCAATATAAATTATGCTTTACTTTGAATTTTAAAAAATAATTATTTTTCATTTTCTATTTGAATTATGACTAAAGTCTTGATTGATAGGTTGATTGAAAAACATCTATAGCTTCAAACGACATCACATTTTTTGAATACGAAACATGCGTCACATTCTATGCTTCACATACAATAGGATTAATAAATTAAAAAAAATGAATTTCATGAAGTTTTGACCAAGTTAAGGTGGTTAGACATACGATTTTTTTTTTTTTTAAATTTGTAATAAAAATCTCATAATTAATTATTTACTAGGAAACAAATTACAAAATAAGATGCATCACATCTAGACATGAGTCCTCTACTTATATCTAAAATATTAAAAAAAAAAATATAATCATTTTATTGTGGTTAGGGTGGTCAGAAAGACACGTACTTCTTGTTTTTTCCCTGAAATTTAAGTACTACTACATTGAAATTTCAAATTTTCACCAAATAGATTTAAAAAAACCTAGTAGTTTAAAACTACATTCAATTTTCTATAGATTCTATTCTTACATATTTTTGAAATAATATAGATAACTTATTGAAATTTTTATGTCAAGTTGCCTAACTCTGAGTTTTTTGATTTTTTTGCCACTTAAGGGCCTATTTTTCCATGATGATCTTGCACATACCCAACTATTGAAGTTGTGTATTTAATTTAAGATAGATTTAATGGATAAAGTATATAAGAAATAATAATGAGCTTAATATAAATAAATATTTCTATTTATTTACTAAGTAGATGAATTTAAGATTAATTAATCAAATAAATCATATTTAAGTAATTATATTCTCCATACCATTTTTAGGTATCTACAGTCATTGTATGGATTTTCTTTCTCTTATAAAGGTGGGGAGGCAAGTTGGTTGATGGGGTTCTCTACTCCATCAACATTAGTATTTTTTATGGCTTAGAAAGTTGGTTCTTAGAGCGATAGGTTTGCCTCATGATGGCAATCTCAGGAAGTCTTGATAGGCTCAAATTTTCTAATAATATAAATGTTCTAGTGGGTTGGGTTTCAGGTCCCATTAAAACCTACATGTATTGGTTTGAAGTATGGGTTATCTTGTCCACCCTTTGGGTGGTTGTTGTTGAAGGCTGATGTTTTGTAATGTTGCGGGTGGTCTATTGGCCTGTTCCACTAGAGTCATGAGACTTGTTTTAACTTTTCTAGTGGTTTGGTTTTCATGTCCCTTTAAAACCCAAATGTAATGGTTTGAAGTATGGTAATTTTTTCCCACCCTTGGGGTGGTTGCTATTGAAGACTATTGTTTTGCAACTTTGTGGATGGCATGTTGGCCTATTATACTAGCTATGAGGCATGTTTTACTTTGTCTTCTTTGTTTGGGTTAGATCTGCTAGTCGTGAGGCCTATTTCATGTTGATGTATGGGATCAAAGCCCTAGACATTACTTTTTTAATAAAAACAAACCTTTGATGTTCATGAATTTGAAGAGATATAAAAATGTCCAACCTTTCAACAATAAGATAAAAATTGTTTTTGCAATTCATCCAAGTGAAAGAACCATTATTTGGAGGACAATCCAATAAACCATTTTCATTTATGAAAGAATTAAAATATTCAATTATTTTGAGGGAGAAACAATGCTCCCAATTTTCTCATTTTGATTGAAAATTACACTGAAATCACCACCTAATATCACATTTTCATCCTTGAGCTAATCCAAAATAAGGGATAAAGAATCCAATAACTTCTTTCCTATTGTATATTTTGGGTAATACACATTAAATAAAAGGAGTGAACCCTCAAAATGAGTTAATTTTACAAGAATCTAGTGTTGGAATGATGCAATCAATTCCATTAAATTGAAATACCTTTCCGAAGAACTACTAAGCCCCTAGATGTACCTAGAGTAGGGGAAGATAAAGAGCACCATTTGGACAATTTCTAAACACACCTATTTTACTTGATCCTATTAATTTTGTTTCTTGTAATAATAGAATATCTAAATCAATTAAATATAATTCACGCTTGATTAAATTCCTTTTTTAGGGGCATTAATGCCCCTACATTCCATCAAATGATCTTCATTTCCCTCGATGAGAGCAACATTGTCTCCTTAGCCTCAATGATTTATCTAGAGTGGCTTGAATACATACCTAAATTTTCTCCTGGAGCTTCAAACTTTTATAATTTCTACCTCTATTGGAAGGAGTTATCAGATTTTTTTTCCCACTTTTACAAACTGATAAATAGCAAGAGTTTCAAAAAATTCAAAATCCATATATTCATTAAAAACTTCATATTTTATGTTTTCAATAATTTTAGACACTAATTTATTAATGATATCATCAACCATGACCTCCAAGTCTCCTTTATTTAACACTTTATATACATCTAAACCATGAATATCTTCCAACATACGCAAAGAAACACATCTCTAGACCTTTTGCAATTTTATTATCTTCTAAAAATCCTATTTGCATATTAAAATCATGTTCAACCATATTCTTTTGGGTTAAAAAAGCTTGAGGAGAAGTGGGCTCCAAATCTCGAATGGAATATTCATAAGTATTTTAACTATTTCCCCTTCTTCTGGAGAATCAAAAATATCCTTTTCAGATTGATACACCCACAATCGCTTTTAGGATTAAGATTATCTACATTTTTTCTTAATCCCAATTCCTTGAAATTGGACAACAATTTTTTTGAAACCTATTCTGATTCTCAAAAAAACCCATAGAAATTCCATTACTAAAACAATTCCCAATTTCCTCATTAACCATTACAGGCTAAGGGTTGGATTCTAAATCATTAAAAACCTTGTTGATCTGCTTATTACAAGGACACCTACTAGCCAAGGACTATGAGCTTTACAACTAAAATTGTGTCATAGAAAAATGGCCCCTTGTCATTTTCATGGCCTTTTAGCTCTTGTTTCATGGTGTTGGAACTATGTTGCTTTGATTTTATGTTGTGACATGGCTTGAACATGATTATTTAGGTACTAAAACTCAAAGAATGATGTCTTGTGAAGGTGTTGTGAAGTGTTGTAAGACATTTCTACATTCTTCTAGACTCTATTAATTACAATTCACTAAAAAATAACCTTTTTACACATCATCAAGTCATATTTTGAAGTGTTGGAAAGTCTTGTAACAAGATTTTATGCTCTTCTAGGCACATAATCATGATTTATCCTTTCTTATGACTTATTTGACCCCTTTATTCCCTCATATACTTTATTAAGTGTATTTTTGAGCATTATCTCAACAAACAACATTAAAAACAACATATTTCTAGACACATATTTTTTAGGTCCTATGTAGGGCCCATTCACCATGGGTGGCGAATGAGTCCCCCTTGGCCCAAAATTCAAAATATTTTAAATTTATTTTCGGGATTTTATTCAAAATCACTTGATGTCAGCTTGTGATGAGGTATGAACAGGTTACTAAGGCACAAGTTTGTAAAAATAGACAATTTTCACCTCATTTTACATCTCCTCACTCATTCAAGCAATCTCCTACAATTCTCCAACATTGATACATCATATTCAAGTATTCATGCATTTTACAACATCCTTTCAAGCATTATTCAAGCACTTTGAAGTAGCCATTGCCATTACTTTAGATTTGCATAATCAAGGGTTTGGTAAGTTAATAGAAATTGTATGTTGTTAGTTTATCATTCCTTTTCATTTCATTATTTTATTAAAGGTTTGATTACCAAAACAGGGGTTTGACCAAGGAAAACCCCTATTCACTAACCTTAAACCATTTTTCCCTTATTGCATGCTTGTTTGTAGACCTAAGTATGAAAATTTGACAAGGTTTTTGGTGTTCAAGATTTGTTTATAAGTCAACTAGTTTCTTAAAGTCAACTTAAGTCTATTTCAAGCTTGGAGAAGGTTTACTATCTATTTCTTGCAGAATTGACTTCGACAACCTCACAAGCAGTGATTTCCAGATCTGGTGTTGCAGAGTTGTCTCTTGATTTTTCAGAAATTTTACAGTGGACTAATTTTCCACCTATGGAAAATGAGTCCCACCTTAGGACTGAAAATCTAAATTTTGTCAGATTTCGGATCCCAACAAATAGAAACTTGCTTCTAACAGTTTTTCACTAAGAGGAGGACTAATTTACCACCCTAGGTGAATGATTCCCACTGTGAAAAATTAGTGATTTCAACCAGCATCCAAAAAATTCTAGATTCATCATATTTTACTTAGGTGCACTCTGTTTCTGTCTATTTCTTTCTGTTCTACATATTTTCTTCATTTAGTTCATTGTTTGCATATCATAGTGTGTTTTCAAACATAGCTTAAATATCAAGTTTTCATTCATTTTAATTCATTTAAATCAGTCAATTTCATTTAGTTAACTTCATTTAGGTTAGAAAACATCAAACATAACATTATTTGAATGAACCATTAGCATTTTTGCTCCTATCTCTCCCCTTCTAGGTGAAAAACCTTAGAAGTGCAAGAGTTGGCCATAGGAGCCAAAAACCTACAGTTCACATTGGTGAGCCTGACTTTTAAGCACTTTGCATTTCTGATTTCATTTACATATTGCATCCTAGTTTACATTTGCATTAACATTCAATTAGTATATTATTTTGTTTTTGCATTTTAGGACATTTTATCTTGCATTAGTGAAAATTTCATTTAGATTTCATTTTTGCATTGCATCTCAATGAAAAAATTAAAAATTTGCATTCTGTGTCCTTGTTTGCATTCTGTAGAACATCAAAACCACATTAAAAATTCTGAAAAACACATAAAAACATCATACTGGGACTCATTCGCCACCCATGGCAAATCAGTCCCTCTGTATTTATTAAACAACATTTTTAGTATTTTTCTGGCATTTGCCTATATTTCTATTTTCTATAGTTAGATCCTAGTTACAGTTAGCAACATTTCTATTATTTGTATTTAAAATTCTTAGATTAGTTTACATTTTCATTCACCCCTCCTTTGTGGTACTTGCATGAGTGTTTGGTGCCCCATACTTTAGTGAGAAGAAGTTTTAAACTCATGGCCTCCTGCAATAGCACTTTCATTGTGGACCTTGGGATCTCACGAGCTCCTAATCCTAGTATAGACAATGGTGCATTAGGCCCTGATAATACCACTTCTATGCCTTCTACCTTCCTATTTCCATCCAATGAACGTTGACACCCAAAACAAATCTCTTCCTCAAGATAATGTCATTAGTATTCATGAAGAATTTGCACATTTACAACAAGACTTGTCACTTGAAAAAATTTCCCAAACTATCATACCTACCATTGATAATCTTCATCATTTGATTGAAAGTGATGATGGCATGCAAGTGATGAAGAAAATTGCTGAGATTTTTAATAAACATGCCTCTTCTAATACCCAATCCACAAACATTCCTGTAAGTGAAGGAGGACATCAAGTTCCCTGCCCCCCCTTCAACCATAGCATCCATACCAACTTACACAAATCCACAAGTCACTACAACTATGCAACATGTTAGCTATCTAAATTCTTCCTTCACAATTCCACCTATCATTCCCACTTCTCTTGTGGTATCGCAAGTCCCTTCCGCCACCTTCACACCCCTTAGTATTCATTTCACTTCTCCTAACATCCCTTACACTCCATCACCATTTTTCCTTCCATCCCAACCCACATACCTCGATCCCCTTCTTACACAACTCCTTACCACCGTTTCATCCATGCAACATCAACTTTCCACCATTAGCCAAGGTTAATATGCTCTGCCTACATATCATGTCCGTAGTAGTCCCTTATCCTTAGAAATCTTATGTACCCCGATGCCACAAGGGATAAAAATGCCTCAGTTTGAAAAATATGGAGGAAAAGGAGACCCTATCAACCATGTTAATGCCTATACAACTTTTTGTAGTGACTTTGTCCTTGATCATAAACTATTATCCAAACTATTTCCAAGGACCTTGAAAGGAACTTCCTTAGAATGGTTTTCCAACTTGCCTTATCATTCCATCCATTCATTCAATCATTTGGTGCATGCTTTCATAAGTCAATTTCAAGTTCACATGACACCTAAAATGAAAATGGATGACCTTATGCAATGTAGACAAACACATAGATGAAACATAGATGAAAAAGTAATGGATTTTATAACACAATACCAATTTGTGTATGCTCAAATTGATGTCAAGATTCCTAATGCACATCTGCAAAAGATGTTTATCAAAAACTTGTACACGCATCTTTAGGATAAATTAACAATGATGAAATTCCCTTTGTTTATGCATTTATGCACAACCTTGTGTGAATACCATAATTAGATTTGAAGTCATGATTAAAAATCCACTTCTAACCAATCTGACAAACTTGAACACAACCGTAAAAAAAAAATAACACACACAACTTCCGCAAAACAAATAGAGGATTTTTATAGCTTAATTTTCCTCCTCAACGTCAACCACAACCAACTCAACCCATTCCAAATCAAGTGGAAATTGTTAAAGCAATGATGCCTTACACCTATGGGGACCCAAAGAGACAGTTCACTCCCCTACCCAATACCCTTCATAACACAATGAACCAATTAATTCAATAACACCTACTCACTTTCCACCCATCCAATAGCTTGATTCAAATCAACCTTGACCACCCATCTTCAAACCTAATGCTTATTGTCATTTTCATCACCAAAATGGACATGACACTAAATATTGCAAGCATTTAAAACATTTAGTTCAAGACCTCATTGATTTAGGCCATCTTTCCATTATGGTTGTTAATGATCAAGCCAATAAGTCTGTTGCACCCCCTAACCAAAATTTGCAAATTTTCACTAGTCCCATGCCTAAACATACTACCTCATTTTTCAAATCTAGCGAACCTTCAACCTATGATGTAGTGACTGTTTATACAAATAATGAACAACATGATATAGCTCCCTAGTGTTAATACAAAAAGTCCTATGGATGAACTCGTAGCTACGATAGATGTTATCCCTCATAAGGGCCAAACCATTAAGTCTCTTGATATCAGTTTTTCTACTAAAGACATACTACAAAATCTTATCAATGGTCCTCTTTACATAGCTGGCAAAATATATAATAAACCCACTAATGGGATATTAATAGATCCCGCTTGTGGCGAGAATGTGTGCACAGAGGAGTTTTTAGTATTACATGAGCTATATCAAGATGAATATAATAAACCCACTGCATGGATTAAGCCACATATTGGTTTTGCATGCCCTACGATCCAATCGATCGTGCTACCTTTACAAATAGGACCTAAAAATTTGGAGGTAACATTTTCAATTATTCCACAATCTAACCAATTTCGTTTGTGGCTAGGCCACCCTTGGATTCACTTAGTGAAAGCAGTCCCATCAGTTGTTCACAAGTGTTTGAAGTTTCTGCATGGAAATGGTGTATTTATTGTACACCATAGTGGATTTAATCCCCTATCCTCTAAAGGAAATTTTTCCTTAGAAGCCTTTTGGCCCAAACCCATGGAACCTATAACACCTCAAAAGGACTTGTTTTTCGTTGCATATCAAAAGGTTATAGCCAAAAAATAGCTGAATTGTTTCCCTCATCAACGTCCGCACCTCCTATCATAGATGAAACCATGCTTGAACTTGAGTCAGACATTGAGCAAACCATACAACCTCCTACCATCATTTAAACACCCATGCGACAATGAAACCAATCCTGTCATACCCCCTTGTGTTAAACAAGTGTATAAAGAAAAAGAGAAAGTAGTTGATCTGTCTTCCTCAATTTCTTCTATTCTCCCCCATTCAGAAGTACAAGAACCTATGATGACTCAATCCCCTCTTATAGCTCAACAACTCCAAAACAGAATTAAACAAAATTGTGGTGGTAGGGAATGTAGGCGTTGTCATCATCTCCTTGATCATCAGTTTGGCCTAGAAGAAAATAAAGAGAATCAACCTCAGCCTTTGATAGAAGTAATGGATGACTGCCCTCCTCTTGACCCACCACAAGATAGTCCTATACAACCTTCAAAACAATATGAACCAATCAAACAACAACTCTTCATACATCCATCTTTAGAAATAACCCTTTTTACTCCTATTGTCATTAATCTTTATGATGATGATGATGTACATATTGCCAAAATAGATAAAGAAATACACAATAATTTAAACTCTTTATTTTCGTCTACATTGAGCTTAAATGATACATCTTCTCCATCAAGTAAAGAACCGGGTACCAATCCTGATTCGGTGCTTGTAATTCTTCCTTTGGATAGTCAACCACCTTCAGATTACACTGAACATGATTGGGAGGTAGATGACTTGTTAGATGGTTGACTAGCATTCGCCTAACTAGCCTTTTTCTTTTATCTTTTTTCATCTTTTTCCCCTTTTTGTTTTCCTTTTCATGTGTGTACCATGTTCCCCTATATTGTGCATTTTATGTTTTACCTCTCTTTGTACACTTCTTCTATTTGTATCTCTCTTCTTCTATATGTCATAGGTTTTTCTTTTCATTTTTGTTTTGTGTTTTCCTTTTGTGGATGAGGCAAAGTGTGGAGACACTCTATGTCTCTTCCATGTTGACAAAAGGTCCTTGTCTTTTTCATTTTTGTTTTTTGTTTTCCTTTAGGGGACGACACAAAGAGTAGAGATGCCCTATGTCTCTTCCATGTTGACCCACAAGGTCCTTGTATTTTTCTCTTGTTTTTTTGTCCTCCTTTTTGGGGATGATGCAAAGCATTGAGACCAAAATGTATCCTTCATATTGACCCAAAAGCATTTTCTTTTTCTTTTTCCTTTTCATTTTCATTTCACTTGTGTTTTCCTTTTGGAGATGATGCAAAGCATCAAGACCACAATGGCTCTTCCATGTTGACCCAAAATGGACTTTTTTTTCTTTTGTTTTTCCTCTCTTTGTGTCATTCTTCTAGTTCTATGTGCTTTGGGGAATTATGATAGTTCTACGCTCTTTCATTAACACATTGCAGCAACGAACATACTGACCCCAAATCTATAGATCCCTTATGTGTTTGGTGTGTTTTCTTTTCTAGGGGGCAATTCCCTTTCTTTTTTTTTCATTTTTCCTTGACATGATGTAGCATAACTTTGAAACATATGACATGATGCAGCCTAACTTCGAAACATATGACTTGGCATAGGGCTTTCTAGTTTGGCTCTCATGTCTTGTTTTCCTTTTGATTTTTCTTTTCTTCTCTACTTGAAGGTAATTGCTCACAAAACAATGTGTAGCAACCTCTTTAAAGTGGGGGGCATACATTACCATCAATTCATTTGCATTCTTGGATCCTAGTGTAGCCTTGTCATTTACACAATGTGTTTGTCACTTTATGTATGACATTGGGTGTGATGTCCTTCATAAGTGTGATCTATCTAAGCTTATTACATTCCTCTTGGTGACTTGATGTGACACACTGCATCCCCTAAGTTGTGAATATACTATTATTTGATTGGTCCTCTTTTGGAGACATTAGACACAATGTTCCCTAAGTTACTGACCTTGCATATACTAAACAAGACTCATTCAAACATTTTACACTTTTACATTTTTGCATTTTTACCTTTTTTTCCACCTTGCATAATGCAACTTGGATGACCATGGTACCTTTCCTTTTGTTCATGATTTTTTTATTTGTGGCGCCTTGTTAAATTTATTAATGGGTATAAATTTAATATGATTGAGCAGGAAGCCCACCTAGCAGCATGACTTTTCCCCATAGCCATGTTTGTGTTTTGTAAGTTCATACCAACTAATGTATGTATCTTACCTTTTGGGCTTTCTCACCCTGCACACAACTAGTTTTGTGGCCCCAATGTGAGTACATTTGCACCTTCTCACCCAGTGGACCGCCATGTGTTTTTTCACCACAAAGTGAGTACATATTATCTTTTTCAGACAATTAGCCTAGATCTAATCCACAACTAGTTCGATTGACAATTGAAGCTTCATCCAATTTATCTCAACACTTGTGTGTTCCTTTGTTCTTATGCTTACTTTGCTATGGGATCTTCATCTTAGGGGCTTGATCATCCCTCTTGATCATTCTAATTCCATCTTGCTAGCGTAAGTTCATTTGAACCCTTCCCTCAATGTTCATGGCTACTTTAGCATGAGTTTGAAGCAAGTTCATCCTCTCACTAAAGTGGGGGCTAAATGTACCATAGAAAAATGCCCCCTTGTCATTTTCATGGCCTTTTAGGTTTTGTTTCATGGTGTTGGAACTAATTTCCTATGATTTTATGTTGTGACATGGCTTGAACATGCTTATTTAGGTACTAAAACTCAAAGAACGACATCCTATGAAGGTTTTGTGAAGTGTTGTAAGACATTTTCTATGATTGTGTTAATATGTTTTTTTACTCCATCTTTACAAATAAAAATATAAATGTGCTCAATACGTCCTAAGTTAATTCCAAATGAATGAATAAATGTCCTTAAATACAACAATGAAGCAAGTAAATCAACATAACCTATGTTAAGTTGACTCACAATGGCTTGTGAAAAAGTGGTTGATGTAATACTTTGAATTTTCAATTTTAGAAGTGTAGGATTTATGTCTAAGAATACCTAAGTGTCCAAGTTCAAGTTTGCACTAGTGCATAGGATCCAATGTAGTGAAAAATAGGATTGGGTATAAGGGATACAAATCAAGGGGTTAATGATGATGGGATTGAGATATGTGATGTCATAAACCAATTCCATACATAACTATGCCAAGTGTAAGATAACTATTATATTTATAATAATTTAATCAATTTAGAACTAAAATATAAGGAAAAATGATATGGGTATACAAATTTTACCAATACACTTGCACCTATTTTGATACACATATGAACTATAAGGTAGATGCATGCCAAACTAAACACGCACATGTAAAACTGAATATGTTTTAGATAGTAAAATGATATCCAATGTATATAAAGTAACATATAGTTCTTGGATAACTATTCATGACTTTAAAATATCTTTTCCCCCATCACCATTCAATCTTAGCAATTGGTATTGATCCCTAGATCTGCCATTTGTCACCCTAGATAAAATGTATATGTGATAAACTAACCTAAGTCATTTCCACAATCATTTATCTTTAATCGTCAAATTTTTAAAATTTGAAATTCAAACTTACACCATTGTTGACCTTTTTAGTACTCATTGTGACCTAATCTATTACGCATTTGTATGGATTTGCATTCTACTTTTTTCTATTTAAGGATATTCTATATTCATTTGCAAATCATCTAGGAGATGGGGAATACTTAGAAGAACATTCACATGAGACCATCCCAATTGAATCATCATCCTAAGCATGTTGTATTCTTCTATGTTATCTTCAATCTTGATCCATTGTTATTGAATTGGTCTTCCTAGAGGCTTTACACCCTCACATAGCAAGTTCTTGAAGGATGTTTATAAATGCCATGACATTTTAAAGGTAGCTACAATAAGCTATGAAAAATTTGTTACCATCATCCACACATTACTAAGTCATTTTAATGAGTTTTGGTTAAATTGCACATATCATATTAATTTGGAAAACGATGGGATCACTTCCACATGTATAGATCTAAACTAGAATAAAGAAAATTTAAATTTAAATTATGTAATACTTATTTAATCAAAACTGTAATTTTTAACACATTGATAAATCAACTCCTAATATTATCAACAATATATTCTTCCATCTAAAATACAGCTAAATTTTGTATTTTATTTACTCAAATTTCATAAACTCAAATCTAAATTAATTATTCTAATCCTAACTCCTAGATCATTAGTCAGTCTTGAAATGATTACAAAGATAAACAATCCTATCATGTGTTTCCTTAATCACAGCTCATTCTTACACAAAAGGATTACCAAGAGGGGAAGTTTTTCTCTTTCACCTTTTTTAATTCGTCATAATGCTCCTCAATCAGACAGCTATGAAAAATATTCAGGAAGTGGGCTCGCTCCATTGAGAAGACCAAAGCAATCAGATCCAGGCGAAGGAAACTTTCACACTAAGGCCACCAAATATTGTTGATTTCATAAGCATGAAGTGACATTTGATAATCAGATTTTGCATAAAATCTTTCCAATTTAAGTTTAGTGTTCATCATCATTCTTCCCTTTGCATCAAATATAACAAAACCCAGCCACAACTATTCACTATTACTTCTGGATGTTTGAACTGTAACCATCGGATATGGTGCTGTCTGGAAGTATTATGTCTATACAGTATCCGAGGAAATGCCTTCAATTCTGACCAGCTATACTCTTCATCTTCATTCAACTTCCACATAGAAATATCTATCAGATACACCAAAACCACATTCCTATCATGTCCAGTTAATTTCCAAAAACAATTTGCTGGAGTGCATTTGTAATACTCTGCATCATGTCTCTGTGGTTTCCTAATAGTATCCCAATGCTTTGCTGCTACATCAAAGAATGCAACGTCAAACCTAAACATTATAGTCCTGCCCTGAGCCAAGCGGTTAGCATTGATCCAATAAAACCTCCCTCTAGAATATACCCCCTCTCCTCTGGGACAAATCGATATGGGTATACTCATCTCCAATTCGGTCCATGAATCACTTTCTGAATCATACATCTTTATCTCCATATTGTTTCTCACTCGATTCATACAATTGTTCGGTCCTATGACTAAGATGAAGGTCCTTGTAGACGCATCAAAAGTGAATCCAACGAAATCAAATCTATAAAGAGAAATAAAGGGCAGAGTTTTGAATGTCCTGGTCACGGGGTTGCAAATGACTAGAGCACTGTTTTCCCTCATGGGACCAGAAAAACAGAGAAAAGACCTACAAGAAGTCATTACACTTTTTAATTCATATGGGCAAAAATTTAGTGAAAGCCTGTACATACGAGGAGAAGGCACTACTTGCAATAGACTCAAGTCTTCTTGAACCAGGTTCCGTATATCAGAGAAACGTACGCCGCTGATAAGAAAAGCAGGGAATGAAGACTGAACAACAGTCGATGATAACATTTGACAAGTGTAGGCTGGAGAAAGAAGATGCTTCCATCATTTACAAACAGCCCTGAATCTCCCACCGAAAAGGGTGGGCAGCTGAGCTATTACACGCATTAATAATTCTTGTGGAAGCTTGCTCCATATCTGAGAATGCATCTCGACAGGCTCTTCCTTTCTTGATTCTTGATTCTTCAACTCTTGATCTAATTCAAAGATTCCCGTTTTTAAGTCGGACATATATTCTACTGTGTGATAAGAAAATACTCCCCAGACCTTATGCCTTCCAACAAGCTCAGACTACAGTGCGATCTATTTCTCTGCCCTGCTACGATTATAGATAAGAATGACTTATAACAGTTTGTTACTCACATGCTGAATTCAGGTCGTGAATCCCAATAGATTTTTTGAGAGCGATATGGCCCTTGCGAATCCTATATTCTTGTTCACACCATACAACTGTGGAAGTGTCTTATTTGGAAACCTGTGAAGCCCGCAGAAAGCGATCACTCGAACCCGTTAAAAATATCAATATCAGGTCTATTTCTAAAACAAGAAATGATATTTTCAATATTTCACAAAGTATTGTAACGATTTCTTATGGATTGTCGTTTGTCATTTTGGAACGTTTCTTTTGTATTGTTCATGTTTATGTCCCAAGTTGCTTGAAACATTATTTTTCTTTTTCTTTTTGTACTCTTCTTTCTAACCCTAATATAACTAGCCTCTCAAATTATCTTTATTTTCCTTTAAATACGAGGGCTAACAATATTTAATTTGGGGAACTTAAAATATATGTATTTAGCAGCATTTTATCTTATCCTATAATTAATTATTAATGTTATGTTTAATTTCATATTATTAGTTTAGTTATTATTTTATATAGTATTGTTCTTATTGTATATATATTATTCATAATATTGACACTCTCATGCCTTTGTCAATGGTGCATTCTCTCATTGACCCACTCACCCCTCATCCTCTTTTGATTCTTTGTTCTCTCATCTTTCAACTACCACTTCCTTAGACTCCACCAACCATGTGGTCCGTCCTAATAACTCTCTTTCCTCTTCCATTTCTACCTCTAATTTCACCACCACCTTTCCCTCCACTAATGTTCCAATCACCTCTCATGGACCTCCACATCTATTCCTATCCATGTGGCTACTAAAAATATCCCCTACACCTATGTTCCTTATACTATTCCTCCTTTTAATTCTCATAACCACCTTACCTTATAGAGAAACTTCTCCTTCTAATAGCATGACATTACCTCTTATCGTACATCTTTTCCATCTTTTATTTTCTATGTGACACATGCCATTGCTATTTCCACCTTTACCTTGGATACACTATTGAAGGAACTTGATTAATTTAATAAGAAAGTGGATGATATAGCTATTAGCTATGAATATATTGTGTACAATCCTCCATATAACATGCCTCTTACATTTGAAGTCCTAGAACATTCATTTCCCACTAGATTTGCATCACTTAGATTTGAATTATACTTTGGAAAAGGAGACCCTAATGTTCATTTACAATATTTTAACTTTACATGCGTAGATTTTATATATAAAAATAAGTTAGCCAAATTATTTCCCTAAACCTTAAGTGACCATTTTCTTCAATAGTTCTATTTTTATGTCTTGCTCCTACCTTATTTTTCATGAATCAATCACATCATTCTTATGGTCCACTTCTTTGTCAATATGGGTTTGAAAATAATAGTGACTAATTTAATTAAATATGCCAAAGGACATAATGAACCTATCAATGAAAGTTATGCCATTCACTTCCAATCTTTATGTGCTAAAATAAAGCATCAACTCAATGATCTAATGAATTATAATACATATTTCCTTAAAGTCTCATTCCTCTCATAAAAAAGTGATTTTACATAAATAGTTTTGCATCTTTTATAGATTTAAGTACACATGTGAATTGATAACCATAAATTAGTAAAATCTAATGGCTTGAAGTATGCATCACCTTATAACACTTTCACATTTTCATATCCTTTTAAATTGTAAAATAAAAAACATAGGTTTAAAAAGGAAATTACAAGAAATAATCTATACCATGTGCCAACAAGGTGGACGTTACTTCTAGTGGTATATTTTTAAAACCTCAAGGGTTTATAAAATTTACAAATCTTAGCAAACCAGTGGATAGTTTGCTTCAAAACTTACTAAAAATTTGACCACCATTCCTCTTTTTCATGCTTTGGTTCCTTTTAGAGAATTTCGTAAAGCCTATAATACAACTAATTTTTGTAATTTCCAAAGAATTAGTGGACATAACAATCCAATTATTTTGATATTCAAGCATAAAATATAATGTGTAAGATTCCCCTCGATCACTACAATTTTTTATTTATTTTGCATCAACTACCAACTTGAGTGACCAAGAATATTTCATCTAAGTTGGAAGTAGTGATTTCAAAAGTTCTTCATTCACTGAGGTGACAAAAAAACAATGTTATTATATGAAAATACTCAAAATGGTTAAGCTCCTACGATTAGGGTCATCCCTAGACCAAAATATAAACCTTGAGAGTTCATGATGACACTGCCTACATATCTCATTATGGGAGAGAGACTTCATAGTTCACCCACCAATGTTAGAGAGAGTTCATTCTCTCCTCTTACATGAGATATTTAGTCTCACCTCTAAACCATGAATATTCATTAAGCATAAGATATCAACTTAGTCCAATTATACTTAAATGATAATAATTTACTCCATCAAGTGTTGGTTCCATATGAAATATTACTAATCCTTAATGTAAAAAAATAGACAATTACATATGGTAATATGATACCATAATACCAAAAGACCATACACAATGACCGTCACAAACATACCTCACATATACACAAGCTGAATAGCTCAAATACATCACAAGTACAATAGTAATCGACATATATGCACATCAAAATGCAGTAATGACTATCTCATACACACATCACAAGTAAAATAACGACTGGCTCATATGCACATCACAAGTACAATAGTGCCTAGCTCATATGCACATCACAATTATAATAGTGACTAGTTCAAAATACATCATATATATTCAATGTGGCAATCCACACAATACATCATATGATTGTGTAAGATCAATTGGTAAAGTTTGAATGGTTTCAACCTACTACATGCATCATCCCACTACCTAGTTCATAAACACATAAGATCCTAAGTAGATTTTACTTGGAAACAGAATGTTGATGCATCCCATATTAAACTATGGATCCCATCCTTTTCCCAAACCACTAGTTAGGATATTAATAACAATGTACATAAAATCTAAGACCATTTACACAATGAATGTTTGAAACATCTACAATGGCTAACTAACACCTATTAATACTGCATCCTAGATGGAAAAGGAATGTTAGTGCATTATGTACTACACCATGGTTCCTATCCCTTTCCTCGGTCTTCTACATCATCAAGAAACTAGGAAGATGATTACTGCATCCCATACTACACCAAGGGTCCATCTTCCATCCCAAAACTTTATGCAAGTAGTCAACCTATTGAGCTTGGTGGATTCCAACTTCAATACCCTATAGGTTATCAATGACAAGTATGTCCACCCAAGAAGTAGTAAATTTGAACAAATACCACTTGGCATTGATCACCCTTGTGCTATAGGTGACTACTAATGATCCCTCTTGGTATAATGGTTAGATTTTTTTATCATTATTGACATGGTAGTGTGATTACCTGTACAACTATTGTCGTATCAAATCTCAGATAGCCCCTAGCAATCCACCTTAGTGAACCAAATAAGTGTTGGCTAATCTAAATGATACAATAATAACTCTAGGCATCCACCATTAGCATGGTCCAATGAAAACCTACTAATTGTTACCATATCATAACTAGAGTGGCCCCTAGCAATCCACCTCCATGAACCAAGTGAATACCATCTAATCCCTAATAGTAGCCCAAACTTTGATCATTGGAATGATCCAATGACTTTCTATCACTTCTTATACACCCTATATGTTCACACTTGTGCAAGTCATACATAGCATGATTCACAATATTGGTCAAGTGACATAGAAAATTAAATCTTAATCAATAGATCCAAGAGCCTATACATAGGGATCTCTAGGTAATGGATTTGAGCTTCATAAATATATAAGAATTACACAAAACCAACATGAGATGACATTTAACCATTATGTACATATAATTCATACCCATCTAGTACTTGTTTTAGCCTCAAAATGAAGCTTGTGATGGAGGAAAAGTCAAACAAGATAGGAAAAAACCCATACCTTATATTTATCCTCACTTAAAGTGTCCCCTTGAGAACATGAGGTCACAAGAGAATTCGTTTCCCAAGGACTACCTGCATACCCACTTCCAAATGAGAGCGAAGTTAGACATATAATCAAGGTTTCATTAATATTTTCTTCCATTATTAGTTTAGTTAAAAATAGTTAGGAGATCATCAATAAGTATATAAGTTTACAACCTATACTATAACACTTCCATTTAAGGATATCAAGGTCCTGAATTAAACTCCACCCATTAATATTCATAAACCAACTTGAATGTCTTTTGGTTTGTCTTATCAACATAGGTGCTAGGCTTATTACTCAACATGAAATTACATTAGTTCACTCAAAACCATAAGAAAATTCCATTTGAAATTGACATAATAGATTCAATATTGAGTTTCTTAAACTCAAGGGATCAATAGATATCTTTTAAGGACATCCAATATTGTTTATAATCTTATTTTAAGTATATAACCAATGCCTAAATCCTACTTAAGAATTTTGGAACCACTATATCCTTGGATCAACATCCAAATATATAAGTCCAATAATAATATATTATTTATCTCTTAATATCCTTTATTATTTATGAAATTCATTGCTTTTATTAAAATAATCTTAGTTCATGAAATATGATAAGCTCACTCTAGCCACTTATAACTAAATATGAAATTATTGGCAAGCAATAAGATATCATATTATATTATATGACTGCAATGTATTTCTCTTAATCTCTACAAAACCATAGAAATAAAATGATATTTTATTCTTTTTAATCATGCAACAATTTGATACAAGTATAGTTTTAGTTTCATTATTGAAGTCCTAATCACATACATTATTAAGTGATTGTATACCAAATATTGTATTAGTGTATTTTTTTCTTGGATCATAATATAAGTTTTTTTTTTATTACTAGAGATTTAAACTAGACTTCCTTGTCATCTTGTTCACTTGGATTCTCAACATAGAGGTATAATGAACTCAAGGTAGGATCCTCTTTTATCTCCCACTATTATCTACTCAAAATTCCACACATTTACATTTAGACATTCAATAATTAACACTTGGCTATAAAATATTCCTTATTTAGGAATTTCTCATAATGCCAACTTTCTCATATCAAGTATTCTAGTGTTTAAGATCTTGATAGACCTACTAGATATTAGTTACCGCTAGATCTCAATTTCCCAAATAGTCACATAATTACATGCATCTTGATATCTTCTTAACATAACTCTACATCTAATATTTTTAATATTACAAGTATGTAAACCCATAGGTTTATGATATTAAAAGATACAATGGTATCAAGTTGTAGTGTAGTAAAATGCATACCCTTGCATTCTATCACTTGTTTGGGCCTACCTTTCTTTATTTACACTTCTTTATGGCTTAATTGGTCCTATTTTATGTCCACAATCCCTATGAATAACATATTTTTTTTGGTTAATCCTCACATTCTCCAATATATAAATATTAATTTAATGACACCATCAGTGTGTCCTTGATTTTTGGGTTGGTACTAAAATTTCACCTAGGACACCTTAGTCCCCCAAGGCTTTTGGGAGCTTGATTTTGGCATCTTCGGATTGGGCCCCTTTTTGGTGTCTATGCCCCAAGTTTTTAGGACTTGGGACTAAGATGCCACCTAGGGCATCTTAGTCCTCCTTGACTCATTTTTGAGGTTTAAATTCAAATTATGGCGAGATTTAGCTTCCTTTATTCATTGAATTCATATGTTGGCTTGGTGTGATATAATTTCAGGATATTAAGCATAAATAAGTATAAATACAAGGTTCCTTGATTCATTTCAACCCAAGTCTTTTGTGAGATCTTTCATCAGAGCATAATTGAGTTCACAAGAGCATTCAAGAGAAAATTCATCAAGCATTTGAAGCCATTTTCAGATTCAAGCATCATATCAAAGTGTTTTCTTGCACCATGTGTGTTGTTGTGCTAACTTTTGTGATGTAGGGTTTTGATTCAAGCAAGAAATTCAATCATTATCTATCAAGCATTCAAGATCCATATCCATTGCATCCATTACACACAAGTTTACAGACTTCAAAAGGGTTTGGTGAGTTGTAGCATTGCATGTTGTTCATTCACCATTTCCTTCATTATTTCTATTTCATTTCAAGGTTTAATTACCAACAAGGGTTTTGACCAAGGAAAACCCCCATTCACTAACAAACAACAAGTTTTACCCCACCTATCCTGAAAAGACCGAAACCTCAAACCAAAACACTTACCAACCTTTCCAAATAAATAATAAGAGTTTCCTTCAACTAAATTCCACCTCTCAAACTACCCAACAAATTGATTACCAAGTAGCTGCCATAAAGAAGAGTAATACTCATATCTTTGGGGATCTACAAAGATAGTTTAATCCCTTACCCAAAACACTTCATAACATTACGATCCATCTCTTAAAAAAAAGCATGGTTACCTTACCTCTTGTTCAACCCCTTACCCCTAGCAAGCCATTGCCTCTGAACTTTAGACACAATGCCTATTGTGCTTATCATTGAAAAAATGGACATGATACAAAACATTGCAAGCATCTTAAACATCTTGTGCAAGACCTCATTGATTCTAATCATATCCAATTGGATGTGTAAATGAAAAAGGTAAAAAAAATTTGGCTCCTCCCAACCAAAACTTGCAAATATTTACCAATCCCATGCCCAACCATAATATTTTATTTGTTAAGGCTAGTGAGACTAAGCCTGACGTGATGAAAGTTGACATAGATGATGAAAATCTGAGCAATCATGAAAAAATTCCTATTGATACTAATGAACAAAGTCCTATTGATACAATGATAGGAGTGGTTGACATTGAGCCTTGTAAACAACAAACCATTGAAATTACTTTCTCTTCAAAAGAAACAATTAAACATGCACCTGATGGTCCTCTTTACATAGCCAGTAGAATCAATAACAAGCCCACTCTTGGGATTTTAATTGATCTGGTCTATGGAGAAAATGTGATCACAGAAGAACGTTTATATGTGAATGAACTTACTCAAGATAGATACGATAAACCGAAAGCATGGATTAAAACACATGATGGTTTTGATCATGCTCTGATGGGATCGATCACACTCCATTTACAAGTAGGACTGAAGAAATCAAATGTATCATTCTCTATCATCTCTAATTCAGACCAATTTCATGTGAAGTTAGGATATAAATGGCTTCACTCCATAAATGTGGTCCCATCCATTGTCCACAAGTGCTTAAAGTTTTCAGTCGACAATGAAATATTTAGTGTGAACCATAGTGGCTTTAGACCCCCATCTTCCTATGGAAATTTTTCCTTAGATTATTTTTGGCTTGAACCTATGGAACCTATAAGACCCCATGGAGACTTCCTTTTCCTCTCCTACTAGAAATTCAAAGTCAAATGCATAGAAAAACTATCTCTTGAAAACTTTCCTCCACCCATGATTGAACCTCCACCCATGCTTGAACCTCCACCACCTAAAGAAAACAATGTTGAGTCTACAATCCTTCCAACAAACCAAGACTCATCCACCAACAATCTCTTTCCTATTTCCTCTAAGAGACCTATATAAAATCAAAGAAGTCTTAATCCATAGCCTAAGAAAATTTATAGAGCCAAAGAGAAAGTGGTTGAACACCCTTCTATGGTTTCTTATGTTCTTCCTTCACAAGAAGAAAAGGAACCTATGGTTGACAAACCCTCTTTTGCAAAAACACAACTTGAAAATCGTAGTAAAAGAAACTGTAATGCTAGAGAGCATAGGTGTATACATCATGCTATTGATCAAAAGATGAATAATGATAACAACATTGAAAATCAAAATCTAAACTTGATAGAAGCAATAAGCAGTGACCCTCCTCTCTTACTAGAACAAATAGAATCTATACCTTCACCAAAACAAGGACCAACAACTTCTATGGATATTATCATTCATCCTCCTGTTGTAGTTAACTTGAATGATGATGAGGAAACAACTAAAATTGATGAGAAAGTGCATAATGCGTTAAGTTTTATATTTTCCTCTTCTATGAGCTTAAATGACAACAACCATGGTGATACTCCTAAATCAAGCGACTCACCATGTGTTGAACCTATTGATTCTCCTAGTACAACACTTGATGTTGTCCCTCTTCCTAGTGATCTACATTCTGCATATACTGAACAAGACTAGGATGTAGTTGACCTGTTGGATGGTTGAATCACATGTGATTTACTATTCTTTTATCTTTTCTTTTTGTTTTCTTGCATGTGCATACTATGATCCCCCGTGATGTTCTATTTGATGTATCTCTCTCTATGTGCATTCCTTTATTTGTACCTTCATTCTTCTATATGTCAGATACTTTCTCCTTTTGATTAATTTTTAATATTTTCCTTTCATTTTTGTTTCTTGTATTTTCCTTTTAGGGATGACACAAGGCATCAAGACATTCATGTCTCCTTCATATTGACCCAAAATATTTTTAATTATATTTTATCATTGATACATTTTGATCAATTTTTCGATGATCGGTCGTCAGAATTATGACGGATGTCAGGTCAGAATTTTGACATTTCAAATGTTGTTGAAATTCCGATGCAATAACAGTCACAAACAACCATCATAATTTCGACAACTGATCGTCAAAAAATTGATCAAAATGTATCAATGTATTTTCCTTTCATTTTCCTTTTGGGGATGACGCAAGGTGTTGAGACACCGTATGTCTTTTCCATGTTGACCCAAAAGGCTCTTTATTTTTCTTTTTTTTTTCCTCTCTTTGTGTCATTCTTCCAGTTCTATGTATTTGGGGAATGATGATAGTTCCAATCTCTATAATAATATTTGTAGCAAAGAACATACTAGTCCCAAATCCATAGATCCCTTATGTGTTTGGTTTTTTCATTTTGGGGACAACCCCTTTCTACTTGGAAACATATTACTTGGCATAGGGCTTTCCAAGTTGGCTCTCTTGTCTTCATTCTTGATTGCATTTTTATTTTTCTACTTTAGAGTAATTGCTCACAACATGGTGTTAGAAATTTCTTTAAAGTGGGGGCATACATTTGAATTATTTTGACATGATTTCATTTTCATTTTGATTTTGTTTTCATTTTTCCTTTTCATGTTATTTGATGATATTTTCTTATTTCATGTGACATGTTTTCCAATTTTTCATGATGTTGGGAGTAATGTACTTCGATAGCATGATCTATCTTAGCATATTATATTCCCCTTAGTGGTGATGTGACACACTGCATCCCTTAAGTGGTGAATCTTTTATTCTTTGATCAGTCCTCTCTTGGAGACATTAGGAATGATGTCCCCTAAGATTAATACCTCACATAAACTAATCAAAATCCCTTTGAACATCCCTCTTTCTTGTTGCATTTTCTCTTTGTTTTTATCCTTATTAAAGTCATGGAGGTATGGATTTGATATGGGGCTCACCTAGCTTCACTAGCTTGTTTGAGCATGTATTTTTTTCCTTATTAAAGTCATTCATGGAGGTATGGATTTGATATGGACTACCTTGGGGCTCACCTAGTGAACACCTAGCTTCACTAGCCCATGTGAGTGTGCTTGTTTGTACCTTATTAAAGTCATGGATGTATGGCTTTGATATCATCCCTTGGGGATCACCTAGTGGACAACTAGCTCCCAATAGCCCTTGTAAGCATGAATTTTTTTTCATAGTGGACATCACGTTCCACTTGTAAACCTTTTTGGAGAAATAGCCTAGACCTGGTCCACCGCACTAGATGACTAGTTGAAGCTTGATCCATTGCAGTTTTTCCTTTTCCTTTTTCTTTCCTTTGATGGTGTATGTTTGTGATTTGGTTATGGCTTCATATATCATCCACAAGCGTCTTCCTTTATGCTTATGTTGGTTTTTCTATATGATCCTAATCTTTGGGGCTTGGCCACCCTCTTGATTATTGAGATCCTATCTTGCTAACATGTGTACATTTGAACCCCTCTTGATTGTGTGGTGGGCTAATTTAGTGTGAGTTTGAAGCAAGTTCATCCTCTCACTAAAGTGGGGGCTAAATGTAGTGTATTAAAATGCATACCCTTGCATTTTCACACATTTTTTGGGCCCACCTTGCTTTATTTATGCTTCTTTATGGATTAATTGGTTCTATTTTATGTCCACAAGCCCTATGAATAACATATATTTTTTTAATCCCAACATTCTCCAATGTATAAATTTTAATTTAATGAATCCATCGATGTGTCCCTAATTTTTGGGTATGGACTAAAACACCACCTAGGACATCATAGTCCCCTGAGGATTTCAGGACCTTGATTTTGGCATCTCTAGATTGGGCCCCTTTTTGGTGTCTGTGCCCCAAGTTTTTAGGAATTGGGACTAAGATTCCACCTAGGGTATTTTAGTCCTCCTTGACTCATTTTTGAGGTTTAATTTCAAATTCTAGTGGGATTTAGCTTCCTTTCTTCAATGAATTCATATGTCAGCTTGGTGTGATATAATTTCAGGATATTAAGCATAGATAAGTATAATACAAGGTTCCTTGATTCATTTCAACCCAAGTCTTTTGTGAAATATTTTATCAAAGCATAATTGAGTTCACAAGAGCATTCAAGAGCATATTAACTAAGCATTTCAATCCATTTTTTAGATTCAGGCATCATATAAAAGTGTTTTCTTGCATCATGTGTGTTTTTGTGCTAACATTTGTGATGTAAGTTTTTTATTCAAGCAAGCAATTCAAGCATTATCTATCAAGCATTCAAGATCCATATCCATTGCAGCCATTACACACAAGTTTGTAGACTTCACAAGGGTTTGGTGAGTTGTAGCATTGCATGTTGTTCATTCACCATATCCTTCATTATTTCTATTTCATTTCAAGGTTTAATTACCAACAAGGGGCTTGACCAAGGAAAACCACCATTCACTAAAAAACAAGAAGTTTTTCCCATTTTGCACATTTGTGATTGTAGATATAGGTTGTGGACTTGAAGATCATTTGGATTGTAAAGTTACAAAAGTTTCAAAGTTGCATCAGAAAGTTTTCATCTTCATAGAAACTCACTTACAGGCCTTATTCAAAAGTTTCAGAAGCTAAGACCGAAAGGGAAACTAATGCAGACCTTGGAGCTTAGGATTCTATTTAGAGTTTTCAAAAATTTAGAATGGGACTAATACACCATCTTGGGTATCTTAGTCCTTCGAAGCTCAATTTTACATATTTTCAAAGTTTTCGTTACAAGATCTGGAAACCCCACATTTTCCTCTAAAATCAATAATAGGACTAATATGCCATCTTGGGCATCTTATTCATCCACAACATATTTTGGTAGCCTATTTTCATTTCAAGAATCTTCATGACATCTCTGGATTTCCCACGTGCACACATACCATCTCCCTATTGCGTAATTTCGTTTGCATCTTTTATTTAGCTTGCATTGCTAGTTTTAGGTCATTTTACATATCATAAAGTGTTTTCAAACATTTTCCTTTCCAAGAATTGGCTTGGTGGTGAAACCCATAGAACTTAAGAAAACCTTTCTAGGACCCTCCTAATTGTGAATTGGCTCACCTAAAGAGGTTGTTAGTCAATCCAATTAGGACTCTTAGGACATTAGAGAATGGTTGAATGAGAAAAGTTTGATATCGCAAAAATGTATCCATTTTCCCATTCATCACAAACATAGAAAATATGAGTAAGAGATATTTTCCTTTGATATTATTTTTGAACTAATGACATTAGAATCCTCAATAATATTTCAATTATTTCCAATCCTACTAGGAACTCTTCACAATATATCACAATCTAATTTCAAGAAACAGGTTAAGGTCCAAGACACTTTTCCTAGCAAAATGATGATAAAAAGTATCAATTAGACAAATTTTTTATGCCCTTAAAAATTATAATATTGTAGGTAAGTTTCATGTTTTCCAAGATGGGAGCTATCAAACACTTTATTAACCTACATTATGTATCTTTTAATTATATTGATATAATGTCATGCTTGCAACATCTACCATTAATAGGCTATATAAAATTGACTAATAGAAGTGAAACCTTAATAAGAATATAAAACACAAGTTTCTTTACTTCTAATATATTGAGCATACTCAAAAATTCTTGAATTTCCCACTAGTACATGTGGATTTAATCTACTAACACATAATTCATTTATAACCATGTATTATAAAATATTTAAAATGGGACACTGCAATCCCTTAAATGTCATAGGTCTTATTGCATACAACTATGAATGTTGGTAAAGGGAAAATAGATCCCATCATGTTGTTTTTATAGACACCTACTTATAGTAATTTCAACATATATTACTACCTAGAATTGTTGAGTGAATACCATGGTAAAATGTATTGCAATCTTTACACCCAACTATAGAAATATTTGAACTTTATTTTATTAGCAAAAAGATAAGAAAACTAAAAGAGATGTTGTAATTCAACATTGCTTAAACAAAATCCAGATGAAATTTTAGCAAGGGAATGGACCAAGGGATTTATCTAACCTTTTGAGCACTAGGTAATCACATATAGGATTATTTCCAAAAATGTCATTGTAGGCTCCTATTCCATCATGTAATCTTCCTTATTTATCTTTCCAATAGCTTGTTGACACTCTTTACATCTCTCCTTTGTGCTTGACGAAAGTCTACTACCTATTCCAAAGCTCCTATGTGAGCATAGATAGGGAGAATGTGGGAAAAAATTGTGGAATATTGATTTACTCCTACCAATTACAACTACTTCAATTTTTTGAAAACCTTTTTTAATAAATTCATTTCATTTATATCTTGCTACATGGACATGGAAAAAGTATCCCTTTTTTCTTGCTTGATTTGGGATTAATTAATGATAAATTGGACTTAATGAGGCCTTGATTTAGTGTTGTGAGGTGTTTTACACATTCACACTAGGTCTTAGACCCTTGCAAATAAAATAAATGCATCTAACAATGTCTTGTAAAGGTGTTGTTAAGAAAAAATCACACCTCTCTAGACTTAATGAACCCATTTTCCCTTAATTCAACAATGTAAAATATCTTTAATGGCATTATCACATCAATCTAGAAGGCTTGTAAATTAAACTTAAAATTAATCTATTGTTGTACATAATGTGTTCACATTAGATTTCATGCCTCTCTAGGCTATGTGGGCCTTATTTTAGTGTTGTAAAGTGTATTTAATTGCACTTTCACATTAAATTTTGTGTCCCAAGCCCTAATTGACCATTACAACATCAGTAATAGGCTCCTATGGCCCCATGTTTTGCATCCTGGGGCATAATTTGATCAAATAACTGACAAAGTCACCATATAAACCTGATTTCCTTACTTCCTGACATTCCAGGTAGCAAAATGGCCCCTATGAGACCCATTTTCCATTAGGGGTGAATTAGTCCCTTCTTGGTGGGCCCAATTTTCCCTTGATGGTGAATGAGTCTCATTTGAGCCATTTTTGGGGATTAAGTGGGAAAAATTCAGTTTTAAGTTTAATTTCTCTTAATATCAGCCTTGGGGATCAAATTAATCAGAAAATTAGGTGGATTGCCTATAAATACAAGCTTATAAACCCTAACTTATCATTCATTTACACATCTAGTCATTCATTCATCATTTATCTTCTATCTCAAGTCAAGAAAGCTAGGGTTTTAACATTCTAAGTCATCAAGATAACTTTCAAGGACATTCAAGGAGAGATTATTCATTCAATGTTGCAGAAATTCAAGATCAATCATCATGACAAGGTATTAATTACATTATTTCATGTTTATGATTTATATTATTTCTTCATTTGGTTTAATTACCTAAAAGGGGTTTGACCAAGGCAAACCCCCATGCCCTAACATTCAACATTTCTCTTTGTCTTCTTGTGTGTTTGCAAATGTAGGCATCTTGAAGGCTTGGGGATCATTAAAGATAGAGTTGCAAAGTTATTAAAGACATCTCCTTGTTGAATAAGCCAAAATATCCACTAAAAGTCGTTTATAGTGCTAAAAAATTAGAGTTTTGAAGGTGAACACATATCAGGAACCGAAGTGTAGACCGAGGGCTTCTATTTCCACTTTTGGATTTTTTGAAATTCAAAAGTGGAATCCTTCACAATTAGTTAAAATCGAGTCCCAATTGCAGGCCTAAAAAGTTTTTTCTATAGTTTTGGATACCCATTTGTCCGAAATGAGCTCTGGAACAGTTTCCCAAATCTGGGACTAATTCGCCCAGAATGGAAAATGAGTCCAATAGGCCAAATTTTTCAGATCAACAACATTTCAAATGTTATTTCCAATCTCCAACAAGTTCTCAAGTGCATACATTTAGTTTTACTTCTTTTTGTTTTATTTCATGATCATTTCTATGTCATTTAGCATTTGTTTGCATACAACACTGTGTTTTCAAACACTTTGCATTTCTTAGTTGGCATACAAAATTAATCTATTTTGTTAGTCCTTTGCATTTAGATCATATCATTTAGGCATATTTCATCCATAATTTCATTATTTTTGAGTTTTTACATTGCATTTTGGCCCATCTTTCTCTTTTTAGGTGAAAAACCCTAGAAGTGCTAGAAAGCATTCAGGTGCCAAAATCTTTGTTTACACTTGCAATATATGCATTCTATGAAACCATATTTTTTCTTAGTTTTTTTTCTTCCTTGCATCACTATCTTCCTTTCATTTTCATTTTTATTTTTCTTGATCCTTCACCTTCCTTCTCACATTTTCTTATATTGTGCCCATTCTTGCATGTTTTTCATCAAAAATATCATGTGAATCCATTTCCACATATTTTTCTCCTCTGATGCTTATGTTTTACAAGTTATTTCCCAAAATTATATGTGTATCTAGTCAATTGAGGTCGTAGGGATTTTAATGGCTATCACGCCTCATACAACATTTTTGGGTGGCTTGGAGACTAGGATAGCATAATTGCATTAATGGCATACCCCTCATTCTCTTTTATTCCCTCTCCTTTTAAATGTGGTTGTATCCTATTGTAGCATTTTTCCTTCTAATAAAATTCTTACATAGATCATATTTTTCTCCTTGAAACTAGTCAATATCACTTTTTTTATGAGGTTTTGGGTGAAAGACTGGGTCTTCCACATGTGTTTGACCATAAAAATACCATTTTTATGCTCAAGAAAGGGCCAACATTCCCTATTTATGAAAAAAATATCCCATTTCCCCCCTCTTACACCTTAACTATGATTGAATATACTAATGGATGGTCATACTATGCTCATTTTTGTCCTTTGACTAATTCATATTTCTTTTTATTATATTTTATATTGCTTTTCCATGTAGGAGCTACATGAAAATATGATCCTAAAGGGGGAGATGTGACATCCTTCCTCCCTTGGAATAAGCCATATCAACTTATTAGAAGGTTACATTTTTTAATGTATTCAAAATTTTCGGTTACTAATCGAGTTAATTTCTTTTGAATCCATTATCCTTACCTATCAAGGGGTTCCCTTTTTGTTAATTTTACCAATTGAGAAATATTTTTATAGTATTTAAAAGTTGAAAACTAAAAATATAGCCTTGAATAAGAATTTTCTCTTAATATAATCCCCCATTTTAAATTTAAGGGTTAATATTCCTTAAAATATGTCTATATTATACCATTGGGTACAAAAATTTACCAATTAAAATTTATAAGCTATCAAAGTGCCATGCATCAAGAACTTCATTTCACCATTAAGTATTAAAGTAATCATAACCTACCCATTCAAGCATACACCCTCCATTATTTGAATTTTATGTTCTTGGAAATTCATTTCGATACCATGAGAAAGATGTTCAATACTCTTAAATATGCAATGAAATTTTCCTCATAACAAGGGGTAAAATAAAATCCAACTTGTGAGTTAGGGGAACTAGCAATCATAAAATTCCTTAACCTTCTACTACACACTCTAATTTTTATTTATATCTATATATCAAAATTACCTTTTTCACACATCTATATTTTATTTCTGGTTAGGACTAGCCACCATTTTGAGGAGCTTAAAAGTCTATCGAAGATATTCAAGATAATTATTTATATATCAAGTGACCAACTTAGTTATGGCTAGTTATTAGTGCAAGGTAATATACTTAATTGAAAGAGTCAAGTGAGCTTCATAGGTCTAGTGTTTGAACCTAGTTTCTCTAATACCAATGTAAAATCTACCCCTTGATCCCTACATTTCACATCAACTACCAACTTACCTAACCCAAAATTATTCATCTAAATTGGAAGTGTTGATTTTGAAAGTTCTTTATTCACCATGGTGATAAAAATGAATTATTCCATTTAAATATTAATACTCAAAAGTGTTAAGCTCCTATGATTAGGGTCATCTCTAGACCCAAACTTAAACCTCGAAGGTTCATGATGATCCTTCCTATGTATCCTCTTATGGGAAATTAGAGGCTTCATAGTTCATCCACCAGTGATAGAGGGAGTTCATTCTCTCCTCTTGCACAAAATTTCTAATATCACCTTTAAAACATAACTATTCATTGAGAAAAAGCTATTAACTTAGTCCAATTATAATTAAATGATAATAATTCCCCAAATAAGTGTTGGTTCCATAGAAAACATTACCAATCCAAAATGTATAAACATACACTAATATATAGGGTTCATATCATATCATAATCCCAAGGATCATACACAATGATTGTTGTGAGAATATCTCACATATATATAAGCTAACTAGCTCATACACATCACAAGTATAAAAGTGACTAGATCAAATACACATTATAGTGCATTTTAATGAATAGCTCATACAAAGATAACAAGTACAATAGTGAGTGGATCATACACACATCACAAGTATAATAGTGCCTAACTCATATAAATCACAAGTACAATGGTGACTAGCTCAAGCATACACCACATATATTTAGTGCAACAATCCGTACAATACATTACATGTTCACCTAAGATCAATTGGTCAAGTGGAAATCAATAAAACCTACTGCATGCATCATCCTACTACCTAATTCAAAAACACATAATATTTTAACTAGATTTCACTTGGAAAAGGAATGTTAGTGCATCCCATACTACATCGTGAGTCCTATCCTTTTCCCAAACTAGTGACAAGGGTATTAATAAAATTTACATAAAATATAATACCATTTAAACAATGAATGATTGAAACATCTACAATGGTTGCCTAACACATGCCCATAGAAAATAAATGTTAGTGCATTATACACTACACCATGTGTCCCATCCTTTTCTCTAATCTTCTGCATCATCAAGAAATTAGGAAGATGATTCAATGCATCCCATAATACACTATGGATCCATCGTTTATCAAAAATCTTTCCACAAGTAGTGAGCCTATTCAGCTTGGTGGATTCCAACTTCAATCACCTCTAGGCCACCAGTGAAAAGTTTTCCCACCCAAGAATAAGTTTCTTTCAATATATACCACCTTATGACCTTAGCAATATTATCAGCTAACTTATTTACAACTTGGGTAACACTTAGCATGATCACCCTCGTACAATAGGTGACTGGTAGTGAACCCTCCTCATACAACAATTAGCTCCAATTATCATTACCTACATGGTAGGGTAACTACCTATATAACCATTAACCTATCAAATCACGAATAACACATAGAAATATGCCTCTATGAACTAAGTCAATGTTGGCTAATCCAAAAGATAAAATAGTAGCTCTAAGCATCTTCAATTGGAATGTTTCAATGAAAATGTACTAACTATTTTTGTATCATAACCAAGGTAGTCCTTAGCAATCTACCTCTATGAACCAGGGGAATATTGACTAACCCTAGCAAAGCATAGACATCAATCATTGGCGTGATCCAATGACTACCTATCACTACTAATATACTCTGGAGGTTTACACTTGTGCGAGTCATACATAATAGGATTCACAATATTCATCAAGCAACTTAGAAAAGTAAATCTCAATCAACAAATACAAGTGCCTATACATAGAGACCTCTAGTTATGGAGTTGAACTTCACATAAGAGCTACAAATAACCAACACAAAATTGGGGTATGTGCAGGATCATCATGGAAAAAATAGGCCCTTAAGTGGCAAAAAATTTAGAAAAATTAGAGTTAGGAAACTTGACATAAAAATTTCAATAAGTTATCTATATTATTTCAAAAATATGTAAGAATAGAATCTGTAGAAAATTGAATGTAGTTTCTCAACTACTGTGTTTATTTAAAAAAAATCTATTTTGGTGAAAACTTGAAATTTCAATGCAGTAGTACTTAAATTTTAGGGAAAAAATAAGTAGATGTTTGTCTGACCACCCTATTCACAATAAAATGATAATATTTTCTTAAAATATTTTAGAAATAAGTAGAGGACTCATGTCAGGATGTGATGCATATTTTTTTGTAATTTTTTTCTAAGTAAATAATTAATTATGATTTTTTTATTATAAATTTTAAAAAATATAAAAACTCATATGTCTTACCACCTTTACTTGGTCAAAACTTCATGAAATTGAATTTATATTTTTTTAATCTTATAGTATGTGAAGTATAGAATGTGATACATGGTTTGGATTCCAAAAATCTGATATCATTTGAAACCTATAGATGGTTTTCAATCACCTTATCAATCAGGACTTTAGTGGTAATTCAAATAGAAAATGAATAATAATTATTTATTAAATTCAAAGTAAATCATAATTTATATTGGTGGAAAGCTGAGAATCTCCTTTAAAAACCCTTTTCATTTCATCAATTTTGGGTAAGAGAAATTTGTCAATCACATACCCTACAAATACCCATTTCCTTTATCTAACATTTACATATAAAAATATCAATTATAAAGTAGTCAAATCCCTTAGTTCATTCAATCTACTATTCAAAATCATATAATGTATTAAATACAAGTTTTTAGATTTCCTTATCTTATTCATACCCATTTGGTACCCATTTTAGCCTCAAATTGAATATTACAGAGGAGGGAAGGTGAAAAAAGATATGAATAACCCTATACCTTGGAGTTATCCCCCTTAAACACTCCACTTAAGGATTTGAGGTCACAACGACATCCTTGACCCAAGGACCTCCTACATACTAGCTTCCAAATGTTATTAAAATCAAACATAGTTTTATTACAAGGTCTCTCAAGGGATGCATACACACAAGCGTACCCATAATCAAGTTTTGTTAATATTTATATTATATTATTAATGCTTAATAATAATTAGGAAATCATAAATAAGTATATAATTTGTAGTGTCAAAAAATGTTGTCGGGGACTTTTTCACGCTTGTTTGGGCCCTCCTTGTAGAATTGAGCTTAATGTTGCCTTGATTTAGTGTTATAATGTGGTTGAAACATTCACATTAGGTTTTGGGCCCTTGTGAACTAATGGATTTAAATAGTACATTGTTAAAGGGTTGTGAAGTGTTTTAACAAACTTTCATACTTTCTAACGTTTAATTATGTAACTAAACCTAATAAACCTCTTTTAAACATTAATCATGCCTTATTTAAAGTTTTGTAAAGTGTCATAACACACTTTCACACTTTTCTAGGCTTTCTATTAATAATTGGGCTTTCTTATGATTTAATTGACCATATTTTTCATCCACAAGCCCCATTTAAATCATATTTTTGGGGATAATCCTAACACCAATCATAATTTTGGTGTTTCAGGTTCAAGAATGACCCAGATTTAGTGATCTAGGACCCATTCACCACCTTAGGTGAATGAATTCACATACTTCTAGGCTTTTCTAAAAGTGGTCCCAAAAATTAAGCCTGGTGGGACTCATTCACCACCTTGGAAAAATGAGTCTCGTGTGGCCCAAAATCAAAATTAATTCAAATTTTTTGAGCGATTTTATTATCCTAGATCTAATTTTTGCTTTTAGTGTTGTAATTTTAGGAATTCTTGCATAATTGAGTATAAATACAAGCTTCTTTCATTCATTTTTCACCTAGCAAGTTGAATGAGCATTCTTATAGCACGTTTGAGTTCTCAATAACATTCACAAGAGCATTCAAGAGAATTCAAGGGAATATTATCAAGATTTTTAGAGCATCATTCAAGCATCTATCATCATGTCAAAGACATCAATCATCATGTTTTTTGTTTGAACTGTTGATTTTTGGCTCCTATGGACAAACTCTTCTAGGGTTTTTCACCTAAAAGGAGAGATAGGAGCAAAAATACTAATAATTCATTCAAATTATACAATGTGTTATGTTTTCTAACCTAAATGGAGTTAAATAAATGCAATTGACTTATCTAAATGAATGAAAATGAATGCAAAAGTGAGATTTAAGGTATGTTTGAAAACACATTGTGTAATGCAACAATGAACTAAATAAAAAAATGTAGAACAAAAAGAAAAGGGATGAATCTGAGTGCACTTGGGTGAAGTTTGATGAATCTGGAATGTTTTGGATGTTGACTAAAATCACTGATTTTTCACAATGGGACTCATTCACCCAGGGTGGTGAATTAGTCCTCCTCTTGGTGAAAAATTGTAGGAAACAAGTTTTTTTCTGTCGAGATCCAAAATCTGACAAAATTAAGATTTTCAGTCCTAAGGTGGGACTCATTTGCCACAAGTGGCAAATCAATCCTCTCCCAAATTTCTGAAAAATCAGGAGACAACTCTACAACACCAAATTTGGAAATCACTGCTTGCTGGGCTACTGAAGTCAAATTTGCATACCTAGGTTTGCAAACAAACATGCAATAGGGGGAAAATGATTTAAGGTTAGTGAATAGGTGTTTTACTTGCTCAAACCCCACTTTTGGTAATCAACCCTTAATAAAATAATGAAATGCAAAGGAATGATAAAGTAACAACATGGAATTGCTATCAACTTACCAAACCCTTAATAATACAAGTCTAAAGTAATGTCAATGGCTACTTCAAAGTGCTTGAATAGTGCTTGAAATGACATAAAATGCTTGAATGCTTGAATGAATAAGTGAGTAAGTGAACTTGATTAATTGGGCATTGAAATGAGGTGAAAACAATTTATTTATACACACTTGTGTCTTAGTTACCCATTCATACCTCATCACAAGCCGACATCAAGTGTTTTTGAATAAAATACCAAAAGCATATTTAAAATATTTTTAATTTGGGGCCAAGGGGAACTCATTCACCACCCATGGTGAATGGGTCCCACCTAGGACCTAAAAATGTCTATTGGGAAATATGTTGCATTAAATGTTGTTTGTCAAGATAATACTCAAAAATACACTTAATTAATACATATGAGGGAATAAAGGGACCAAATAAAGTATAAGAAAAGGATAAATAGTGAAGATGTTCCTAGAAAAGCATGAAAGCTTGTTACGAGACTTTACAACACTTTATAATAATTCTTGTTGATGAATAAAAAGGTGATTTTTGGGTGAATTGTAATTAATGGAGTCTAGAAGAGTGCATAAATATCTTACAACACCTTCACAACACCTTCAAAAGATGTCATTCTTTGAATTTTAGTACCTAAATATGCATGTTCAAGCCATGTTACAACATAAAATCAAAGAAAAATAGACAAACACCATGAAAGAAGACCTAAAAGGGCATGAAAATGACAAGGGGCCATATTTCTACATCACATTTAGCCCCTACTTTAGCGAGAGGATGAACCTCCTTCAAGCTCACACTAAAGTAGCCATCAACATCAAGTGAAGGGTTCAAATGCACTTACTCTAGCAAGATGGAATGGCAACGATCAAGAGGGATGATGAAGCCCCTAGGATGAAGATCCCATGGAAAAATAAGCATAAGAACAAAGGAACATACAAGTGTTGAAATGAATTAGATGAAGCTTCGATTGTCAATCCAACTAGTTGTGAATTAGATCCAAGATGGTTGTTTGAAAAAGAGAATGTGTACTCACTCTAGGGCCATAGAACTTTAGGCTATCTACAGGGTGAGAAGGCCCAAATGTACTCACTCTAGGGCCACATAACTAGTTGTCAGTGGGGTGAGAAAGCCCAAAAAGGTAAGATACATATGCTAGTTGGTATGCACTCACAAACACAAAGGTGGTTATGGGGAAAATTCATGCTACTAGGTGGGCTTCCAGTTCAACCATATTAACATTATACCTGCTCATAACTTCAACAAGGTGCCACAAAGAAAATGCCATGAACAAAAAGAAAGGTACCATAGTCATGCAAGTTGCATTATGCAAGGTGGAAAAAGGTAAAAATATAAGATCCAAAAAAAAATGTAAAATGTAAAGGATGTTTAAAGGAGTTTTGTTTAGTTCATGCAAGGTCAATCACTTAGGGAACATTGTGTTTAATGTCTCCAAGAGAGGACCAATCAAAGAATAGTATATTTGCAACTTAGGGGATGTAGTGCATCACATTAAGCCACCAAGAGGAAAGAAATATGCTAAGATAGATCACGCATATGAAGGACATTACACCCAATTTCATCCACAAAGTGATGAACACATGATACAAATGACAAGGCTACACTAGGAACCAAGAATGCTAATGAATTATGGTAATGTATGCCTCCCACTTTAAAAGAATTGCTACACATTGATTTGTGAGAAATTACTTTAAAGTAGCGAAGAAAATAAAATAAGACATGAAAGACAATATAGAAATCCCTATGCAAAGTCATATGTTTTGAAGTTAAGCTATGTCATGTCAAGGAAAAATGAAAAACAAAGAAAGGGAGTTTCCCCTAGAAAAGAGAGCACACCAAACACATAAGGGATCTATGGATTTGGGGTTAGTATGTTCATTTCTGCCATGTTTTTATGAAAGATATTAGAACTATGATCAATCCCCAAAGCACATAGAACTAGAAGAATGGCACAAAGAGAGCAAAAACAAAGGAAAAATAATCTTTGGTTTGGGTCAACATGAAAGAGACATTTTGGTCTCGATGATTTACATCGTCCCCAAAAGGAAAACACAAGTGAAATGAAAATGAAAGGTGAAAGAAAATGAAAAATATTTTGGGTCAACATGAAGGAGACATTTTGGTCTTGTTTCCTTGCATCATCCCCAAAAGGAAAACACAAAAAAAAAGAGAAAAAGACAAGGATGTTTTGGGTCAACATGGAAGAGACATAGGGTGTCTCTATGCTTTGCATCATCCCCAAAAGGAGAACACAAAACAAAAGAGAAAAAGACAATGTATGACATATAGAAGAAGAGAGATACAAATAGAAGAAGTGTACAAAGAGAGGGAACATCAAACAAATGATACGAGGGAACATGATATGCAAATGAAAATTAAAAAAAGGACAAAGGGAAAAGTAATGCAAATGTAAGTCAACCATTAACTAAGGTATTGGTTTCTCAATCTTAAATAGATAAGTGGAAAAGGAATAACATACTTAAGAGACAAAGACAAGTGTATTACATGGACAAGGCTAACAATGTCTTTCCCTCAACAAAGTGTAAAGGAAAGAATGATCTGAGGTGGGTGATGGGAAAGGATTATACAATAGTGGAATAGGGAATTATACAACTATGGCATGATGATGGAATTTGGTTGGTTTAAGGTATGACGGGGAAACAATCAGTATCAGTGAAGTGATAGTTATCCAGTATGTCCTTCAATGTCTAAAATTATTCAGTGTGATGTCCAAGGATGCAATGATATTTGAAAAATGGTATGTTATAGTCTTTCAGATGAATAACCAACCTACTCATAGGTGGTAAAATTTTAAGACCTTTATTTAAGAGTAGTTTAAGTCTCCTTTCACATTCAGGTGGAGGATGTGTGGGAAACTTGATATTTTTGAGTTTGTAAGGTCATTTTCGCTTGCTAGATTCACCTTGCTCATGTATAGAAGGAGGAAGAAGACCCATATGGATCCTAACATCCTTGTCATTAGAAGGAGATAATGGTTTTTCATGTGGAAGGAGAATGTTTAAGTTAGGAGGAGCATTCAAGATCACTGTTCTAGTATCTCAAAGTCTCCTAAGTTGAAGATGATGTCTATCAAGATGAGAAGGATCTTGATATCCTAGTCCTATTGTGTGTGCTTTAGTTGATTGTTGTTCAAGAAGTTGATGGATGTCATGTTTATGTTTTGTGTCACAACCTTGTTTACTTAAGATAGTGAATCCTTTACCATACATTTCTTCAAGTTTGATAGAAGTGTTTGTGACTTTGTGATCATAAAAGGCTTGTGAATGTGATTGGTGAGAGGAACTAGACCCACTTGAGGGAGGAACCTTATGTCCTTTATTGACTTCAAAATGTAAGTATGCAAAGTGATCATGAGGTACAACAGTGGGAAGGTCTTGTGACCTCATGGAGGGATAAAATGTTGCATTTGCTTCTAGGTTATCAAGGAAATCATTGTAGAACTTGTTCATGCTAGCATCATCTTCTCCAATGATGTCTAGTTCATGAGGAGGACAATCATGAGGAGTTAAAGGAGCATGAGGTTGTTCAAGGTCATTAGGGTCACAACCAAAGGCATAATTGGACATGTCTACCAGTGATTTTAATGAATTCCAAAAGTTATTGAAAGAAAATGCCATGATGCAAATAAACTAAGGTGCAATAAATGAGCAAAAAAAAATATTCTAGAAAGTAAAACAAAAAGAAGAAACATGAAACTGTAATGCAGAAAAATGCTAAAAGGTGCTAGAAATGTTGTGTGAAACGTGTAGAGGGACTGATTCACCCTGGGTGGCAAATGAATCCTAGTATGATGTTTTTGTGTGTTTTTCAAAAAAATTAAGATGATTTAATGCTCTATAGAATGCAATCAAGGATGTAGAATGTATATTTGTAGTTTTTTCAATGAGATGCAATGCAAAATGGAAATCTAAATGAAGCTTTCACTAATGCAAGATAAAATGTCCTAGAATGCAAAAACAAAACAATGTACTAATTGAATGTTAATGAAAATTTAAACTAGGATACAATATGTAAATGAAATCAGAAATGTAAAGTCCTCAAAATTTGGGTTCACCAAAATGAACTATTGATTTTTGGCTCCTATGGACAACTCTTTCTCTTCTCTAGGGTTTTTCACCTAAAAGGATATAGGAGCAAAAAATGCTAATGGTTCATTCAAATTATGCAAGGTGTGATGTTTTCTAACCTAAATTAATTTAACTAAATGAAATTGGCTGATCTAAATGAACGAAAATGAATGCAAAAGTGAGATTTAAGCTATGTTTGAAAACACATTATGTAATGCAACAATGAACTAAATGAAGAAAATATGTAGAACATAAAGAAAAGGGATGAATTTGAGTGCACTTGGGTGAAGTTTGATGAGTTTAGAATGTTGTGGATGCTAACTAAAATCACTAATTTTTCACAATGGAACTCATTCACCCAAGGTGGCGAATCAGTTCTCCTCTCGGTGAAAAATTGTCAGAAACAAGTTTTTGTCTGTCAAGATCTGGAATTTGACAAAATTCAGAATTTTCAGTCCTAAGGTGGGACTCATTCACCACAAGTGGTGAATCTTTCCTCTCCCAAATTTCTAAAAAATTAGGAGACAACTCTGTAACACCAGTTCTAGAAATCACTGCTTGTTAGGTTGTCAAAGTCAATTTTGTAGGAAACAGACATAAAACCTTCTCCAAGCTTGAAATAGACTTAAGTTGACTTGAAGCACCTAATTGACTTGTAAACCAATCTTCAACACCAAAATTCTTATCAAATTTGCATACCTAGGTCTGCAAACAAACATGCAATAGCAAAAAAATGGTTTAAGGTTATTGAATAGGGGTTTGCCTTGCTCAAACCCCACTTTTGGTAATCAAACCCTTAATAAAATAATGAAATGCAAAGGAATGATAAAATAACAACATGCAATTGCTATCAACTTACCAAACCCTTGATGATGCAAGTTTGAAGTAATGTCAATGGCTACTTCAAAGTGCTTGAATAGTGCTTGAAAATATGTTGTAAAATGCTTGAATGAATAGGTGAATAAGTGAACTTGATGAATTGGGGGTTGAAATGAGGTGAAAATAACTTATTTATACAAACTTGTGCCTTAGTTACCCATTCATAACTCATCATAGGCCGGCATCAAGTGTTTTTGAATAAAATCCTGAAAGGGAATTTAAAATATTTTCAATTTGGGGCCAAGGTGGACTCATTCACCACTCATAGTAAATGGGTCCCACCTAGGACTTGAAAATGTGTGTCAGGAAATATGTTGTATTCAATATTGTTTGTCAGGATAATACTCAAGATTCACTTAATTAAGACATATGAGGGCATAAAGGGACCAAATAATGCATAAGAAAAGGATAAATAGTGAAGATGTGCCTAGAAAAGCATGAATGCTTATTACAAGACTTTACAACACTTCAAAATAGGACTTGTTGATGAATAAAAAGGTTATTTTTAGGTGAATTGCAATTAATAGAGTCTAGAAGAGTGTAGAAATGTCTTACAACACTTCACAACACCTTCACAAGATGTAGTTATTTGAATTTTAGTACCTAAATATGCATTTTCAAGCGATGTTGCAAGATAAAATCAAAGAAAAATAGACAAACACCTTGAAACTAGACCTAAAAGGCCATGAAAATGACAAGGGGCCAGTTTTCTACGACACAATTTTTGAGCTAACAATTATGATGTAGGGTTTTATTATTCAAGCAAGTGTTCCACTCAAGATCTATCCTATCCAAGCAAGAATGAAGATCTACATCTATTGGGTCCACTTCATACATGTTTGTAGCCTCTTCTTGCTAGGGTTTGGTGAATTGCAACATCTTCTTTTGTTCATTCATCATTCTACATTCATATTTCATTATATTTCAAGGTTCAATTACCAAGATGAGATTTGACCAAGGAAAGCCCCTATCCACTAACCCAAAAAAATTTTTCCCTCTCCTTTCTGTGTGATTTGCAGGTCTAGGTTGTAGATTTCCTAAGGAGCAAGATCGGAAGAAATGTTTCAAAGTTATCATCAAGCAATGAAGAATATTAGAGAACACCTACAAGTTACAAATCAGGGTTTCAGATCCAGAAATCAATCATGAAAGATAGAGAAAACAAAGAAGAATAGGATCAACCTTTGAATCTAGAAAAAATCCTAACTAGACTAATTCACCACATCTAGAAAATGAGTCTCGATTCTAGTAAAAAATTAGATTTTTGTAGGTTTGGATACTCATTTGGTAGATTCTTGTTTCTGCAAATTTTTCTAGATTTTGGATTGATTCGCCCAGCTTGGTGAATGAGTCCCACTCAACATTAAAGTCGCATTTTCTAGTTTTTTAAAGCTCCATTCAATCATTTCCAGATTTCTAGATGCACACATTCTTTTCTATGGTTTTTTGTGTTGTTTCATTAACTTTTCTAAGTCATTTTATAGGCCATTGCAATTAATTAGGGTTTAGTGTTGCATCTTACATTTCATTTTTCTTTCAATTTCTTACTTAGTGGTAAACCCCTTATTAGTTTGCATTCAGCCCCTAGGACAACCCTCTTGCAAGATCTCTTTCTCCTTTGCATTGAGATCTCAAGTGTTTGTTTTTGAATGAAAGTTAGTGAAAATTGTCCTTCTAGGTCCTAAATCCTAATGAGGAAGTGAAAATTGTCCTTCTAGGTCCTAAATCCTAATGAGGAAAATAAAACAATTTTCCATCTTTCATTTTGGTAAACCTACATTTAATGACATCATGATTCTCATTTGGAGTGCATTTTCATCTTAGATTTTGCTTGCACTAACATTTGCATTAGTTAATTGACATTCTTTGGTTTCAAATTTTGCATTAGTGAAATTTCATATAGCTTACATTTTTTCACCTCATTTCACTGAAAATCAAACAAAATTTGAATTTGCATCCAAGATATAGATCATAAAATATAAAATTCATAAAATTCATAAAATTGAATTAAAATATTTTGAAAATTTTGAAAAAATCCCTACTATGACCCATTCACCACATTGGGTGAATAAGTCTCTCTACATATTCTGAATTGCATTTTCTAGAATTTAAATTTCTATTTCTAAGTCTCTGTTTGTTGTTTATAACCTTCAATTTTAGTTTCCAAAATTTTTGTTATAAGAATTTGATTGTTCTTAGCTTATATTGCATTTGCATTCATATTGCATTTAGTAGCCCTTCTATGAGTATTTGGTGTCCTATTTATAATACTCTAGTGAGATATAGTTTGAGACTCATGTCATCTCACAATAGCACAATCATTGTCGATCTTGCGTTGTCTAGCTCTTTCACTCCTAGTATTGACACTAGGGTATGTGTAGGATCATGATGGGCCAAAAAGTGGTGATATGATGGGTTTGTGGATAACAACCTTTTTTTACCCAAAATTAATGAAACAAAAAAGGGCTTTTAAAGGATATTATCAACTTTCCACCAATATAAATTATGCTTTACTTTGAATTTAATAAATAATTATTATTCATTTTCTATTTGAATTATGACTAAAGTTCTAATTCATAGGCTGATTAAAAAACATGTATAGCTTTCAAATGGTATCACATTTTTTGAATCCAAAAGATGCAACACATTCTATGCTTCACATACTATAGGATAAAAAAAAGAATTTCATGAAGTTTTGACCAAGTTAAGATGGTCAGACATACAAGTTTTTATATATTTTAAAATTTGTAATAAAGAATTCATAATTAATTATTTACACGGAAAAAAATTACAAAAAAATATGCATCACATCCAAACATGAGTCCTCTACTTATATCTAAAATCTTATAAAAAATATTATGATTTTATTGTGGTTAGGGTGGTCAAATAGACACCTACTTATTTTTCCCTGAAATTTAAGTACTACTACATTGAAATTTCAAATTTTCACGAAATAGATATTTTTTTAAAATAAACCTAGTTGTTTAGAAACTACATTCAATTTTCTACAGATTCTATTCTTACATATTGATATGTAATTAGAGGTTTACAATTCAAATGCATTTAACCTTAATTACAATTATTTCTGATCCAAGAGAATTGTGTGTATACAAATCTTAACCATTGAAATTACAAAAACTAGCATTCACTTATTCTTTATCTAAATCAATGAAACATAAACTAATCACTTAAGTTTCGTAATTAGAAAAACTCAATGAATCAAAATAATGACGAGATTTATAAACAAAAGAGAAGAATAGAGAGATCAAACTTGATAACGGGGTTCGCTCAATTTGAGCTACATCTCTAGGTCCACTTCTCAAGTAGGACTACTTTATTAATGTTTCCAAGCAATATAAATGCCTTGTTACAATATCCAAGCTCCAAAACCTAAATAAAATTTCTCACAATCTCCTCTAAACACTTGAAGAAACTCAAAAGGCCTTCATGCTTACAATATTCTCCTCCAAAGAATTATTTCTCCAAAATGAACTTGACTAATTACAAGCCAAAGCACACCCCTTTATATACCAATTTATTTGCTAATATGGGATAAAACAATATTATTTTGCAAATTTACCCATATCTCCAATATCTCCCAATTTACAATACAAAATATCAAATAATCCCCATACAATATATCCTTAATAATCTTTTAAAATTACTCGAGCCCTTTAATAAATTTGAAATATATTTTAAATTATCTTACAAAATTATTTTAATCCCTTTAAATATTATGTATCGGGCTTTTAATCAATTTTAAGGAGATTGGATCCTAAATTATAGGGGTTAATATTTTCATTATGGGAGAAATTGGATTTTGATTCTATTTTAAATAAAACCAACCCCTTATCCAATCCAAAAATCACGTGTAGTGTAAAGGTAGGTAGTGAAAATAGGTAAGATGAGGTTAGGATTTTGACCCCCACCTCCTTCATTCTAGCAAATGGAGCAACCATTTAAAACATTTGTAGAAGATGTGTCACCTGTCAACATGTGGTTGGCTAGAGGAGTTCCACATGTCAACATATGACTGGTTGAAGGAGTGCCACATGTCAACATGCAGTTCGTTGAAGGAGTGCTACATGTCAACATGTCGATGTCATCATTTGACCTAGTCAACCAATTCTTTTTGGAAACTTTGATTGGCCATAATTCACTCATATAGACTTTGTTTTGTGTGATTCAAGTGGCGTCAAAATCGTCTCGATGAGTACTTCAATTTGATGCCGAATTTGACCAACTTTGAGATGACCAATTTTTTACCTTTGACTAGCCTCTAGTACCCAGTTCTACTGAACCTTTCATCAAGCATAACACACACATACGATCTCCTTTTGACGCGATTCAAGTTGCTTCAAGATTGTGTCAACGAGCTCTTCCCAATGATGCTAGTTTCGTTGGATTCTAAGACTATGAAATTTTGAGGTCTTTTGGATCCACCTAGATTACATATTTTTGAAATAATATAGATAAATTATTCAAATTTTTACGTCAAGTTTCCTAACTTTGATTTTTCTAAATTTTTTTCCACTTAAGGGCTTTTTTTTTCATGATGATCCTACACATATGGACTAGTACACTAGGTATGGACCATATCCTTAACAACTCTTTGCCTTCAAGTATTATTATGCAAGTTGAAACAAGGATTGATAATGTCCCACAAGAGAACATAGTTCACATTCATGAAGACTTAACAAACCTACAACATCAAGTGAAAAATGAAAACATCTCAACTACTGTCATCCATACTATAGGCAATATTCAACGTATATCACAAGGTGTAGAGGTGCCTAGATTTGAGAAATAAAGAGGAAAGTGGGATCCTTCTAACCATGTTAATGTTTATATTGCCTTATGTAATGAATTTTTCCTTGATGATAAACTTTGGCTAAGCTTTTCTCTAGGTGCATGAAAGATACTACCTTTTTCAAAATGGTTTTCCTCTTTACCAAACAACTCAATTTTTTTATTTGATGAAATTGTTGAGGAATTTGTAAACCATTCCCAAGTGTGTATGAATCTAGACATTACATTGGTCAATTTTATGAGATCATGTAAGCAAAAAGACGAAGAAAAGCTAGCTAACTTTATCTCATGCAATCAATTGCTTTATTCCAAAATCGATGTCAATGTCCCCAACCCTCATCTTCAAAAGATGTTCATAGAAAATTTGCAAAGAAAGATTCAAGATAAGCTTACCATGATGAAATTCCCATCCTTCATGCACTTGTGTACCACCTTGCATGATAATCAAAATTCTGTTAGTAGTCAAGATACAAAATTCACTTCTAGCCAAGCTAAGATATTTGAGCCCATAAACCAAAACAATTACCAAAATTTTAGAAAACAAAACAAATGGTTTCTTCAATTTAATTCCCCTTAAAAAAAACTCAAAATTTCAATAACCAAGTACTTGATGTTAAATCCACAATACCCTTTAGCTATGGGGACCCAAAAAGTCAATTCACTACCTTACCTGATACCCTTCATAACACAATGTCCCAAATTTTAGAACAAATGATTACCTTGCCTCCTGTTAAAACACTTGATCCTAATAAAACATTACCCCTAATCTTTAGAACAAATGCTTATTGCCACTATCACCAACAAAATTGAAATGATACAAAAAATTATAAGCGTCTTAAACATCTTGTGGAAGACCTCATTCATTTCAGTCATCTTTCTGTTGCACATGTTAGTGATCAAGGAAATAAGTGAGTTGCCCCTCCTAACCAAATTTTTTAAATATTTACCAAACCCATACCAAAAAAAAGTAGTTCATTCATTAAAGCTAGTGAAACTCCAAAGACTGATGTAATGAGTGTTGAAATGAATGATGAGAACATAGACACAATTCAACAAAGTTCTATGGATAATGCTCAACAAGAACAAAATCCTTTCAATGGTTTGGATGCATTGGTCGAAACTCAACATTGTAAGGGCTGACCTAAAAATTCTCTTCAAATTGATTTCACCTCTAAAGGCATACTTAAACATGTGTTTGATGGTCTTCTTTACATAGCCAAATGAATCTATGACAAGCCCACTAATGAAATATTAATAAATCCCGCTTGTGGAGAGAACGTGATCACCCAGGGATTCTTACTTCTACATGAGGTTTATCAAGATATATATGATAAACCAAAAGAATGGATCAAGATGCGTAATGGTTTCACTTGCCCTATGATGGCATCGATCACCTTACCATTGCAAATAGGATTGAAAATAGTAGACATCTCATTTTCCATCATCCCATAGTCAAACCAATTTCATGTGAAGTTTGGCTATCTATGGCTCCACTCCATGAATGTAGTCACTTTAGTCATACATAAATGCTTAAAGTTTCCCTTTGACAATGAAATTTTCACTATCCACCATAGTGGCCTTAATCCTTTGTCCTTGAGAGGAAAATTTCCTTAGATTTCTTTTGTCCTGACCCTATGGAAACTATAAAACCATGAGAAGACTTCATTTTCTTGTCCTATAAAAAGTTTAAGGAAAAGAAGATAGGAGAACTATCCCTCCAAAACATGTCTCCACTTACCAACAAGCCTACCATCCTTGATAAAACCATTATTGAGCCTAAATAAATTCCAAACAACCAAGACCAACCAAAGATAGAACATTCACTTACCTCCTACAAAAGACCAAGAGAAAATGAAAACAAACCCACCACACCTCCTAGAATAGAAAGGTTTATAAAGTCAAAGAGAACTTAGTGGTCGAGGAACATCCCATGGTTACTCTCATTCCTCCCCTTATGGAAGAAAGGAAACCTATGGTTGATCAACCTATTCCTACACAAACACAACATGAAAAAAAAAAAAAAAACTAGAGGTGCTAGAGATTGTAGGTGTAGACATCATGTCCTTGATTGCAGGTGCAAGGATTCATGACATTCATGTCTCTTCCATATTGACCCAAAAGGCTTTTCCTTTTCCTTTTCCTTTTCTTTATCTCTTTTTCATTTGTCTTGTGTTTTCCTATTGGGGATGATGCAAGGCATCGAGACATTTATGTCTCTTCCATGATGATCCAAAAGGATTTTCCTTTTCCTTTTCTTTATGTATTTTTCATTTATTCTTATGTTTTTCTTTTGGGGATGATGCAAGGCATCAAGACATTCATGTCTCTTCCATGTTGACCCAAAAAGTTTTTATTTGGTTTTGCTCTCTTTGTGTCATTCTTCTAGTTCTATGTGTATTTGGGGAATGATGAAAGTTCCTAGATCTCTAAAAATATTGCAGCACGAACATACTGACCCCAAATCCATAGATCCCTTATGAATTTGGATTTTCATTTTGGGGGCAACCCCTCTCTTTCCCTTTTCTTTTGTATGATGTAGCTATACTCAGAAACATATGACTTGGCATAATGCTTTCCAAGTTAGCTCTCATGTCTTTTTTTTTTACATTTATCATTTGCTACTTTAAGTTAATTTCTCATAGCATGGTGTTTAGCAATTTCTTTAAAGTGGGGGCATAGATTGGCATTATTATTTTGCATTATTTTTTTTCATGGTTCATGGTGCAATTTTCTTATTTTATACGATGTGTTTCTCACTTTGTGGATGAAATTGGGTATTGTGTCCTTCAAGAGCATGATCTCTCTTAACATATTACATTCCTCTTAGTGGCTTGATGTGACGCACTACATCCCCTATGTTGTGAATTTTCTATTCTTTGATTGGTCCTCTCTTGGAGACATTAGACACAATGTTCCCTAAGTTAAAGACCTCATTTTTTATTTTTTATTTGCAGTTATATGGCCACCTTGCATAACATAGCTTGCATGCTTGTAGATCCATCTTGTTTGTTCATGAGGTTCATGGATAGAAAGTTTTGTTTTCCTCATGAAGCTCAAAAGCCATTTTTGTGTGGTTCCTTATTGAAGTTATCAGGGGGTATAACTTTGGTATGGTTTGAGTAGGAAGCCCAATTGTAGGATGACTTTCCCCATAGCCACTAGTGTGTGTGTGTCAGTGCATACCAACCATGTGTGCATGTGTCTCACCTTTTAGGACTTCTCCCCCAAGACACAACTAGGAGTTCCATTTCCTTAGCATGAGTATGCATTTTTTTTTTAACAAACAACCTAGTTATAATCCTCATTGCACTGGAAAAATGGTTGAAGCTTGATATGACTCTTTTATCTTTTACATTTTCTCTTTTTTGTCTTTGACAGTGTATGCTTGTGCTTTGTTGTTTCTCTCTATATCATTCTCATTTGTTTTCTTTTGTTCCTATGTTGGTTTGTTATAGGATCTTGATCTTGGGGACTTGATCACCCCTCTTGATCATTGCCATCCCATCTTACTAGCATTGGTACACGTGGACCCTTATTGATGCATGTTTGTCTACTTTAGTGTGAGTTTGAAGCAAGTTCATCCTCTCACTAAAGTCAGGACTAAATGTAGTGTCAAAAAATGTCATTGTGGACATTTCCACACTTCTTTGGGCCCTCCTTATGGAACTGAGTTTAATTTTTCCTTGATTTAGTGTTACAATGTGCTTGACACATTCACATTAGGTCTTGGGCCTTGGTGAACTAATGGATTTAAATGGTACCTTGCTAAAGTGTTGTGAAGTGTTGTAACACACTTTCACACTTTCCGAAGGTTTTATTAATTAATTGAACCTAATAAACCTCTTTTTAAACCTTAATCATGCCTTATTTAAAGTGTTGTAAAGTGTTATAACACACTTTCACACTTTTCTATGATTGTCATTAATAATTGGGCTTTCTTATTCTTTAATTGATCCTATTTGGTATCCACAAGGTCCATTTAATGCATCTTTTCGAGGATAATCCTAAGACCAATCATTATCCAATCATAATTCAGTTGTTTCAGGTTTGAATGGCCCAAATTTAGTGATCTAGGACTTATTCACCAAAGGTGGCGAATGAGTCCCACCTAGATCTTTTGGTCCCAAACCTGATTTCATATACTTCTAGGCATTTTTAAAAATGATCCCAAAAATTAAGCCTATTGGGAGTCATTCGCCAACTTGGGTGAAGGAGTACCAGTGGCCCAAATTTAAAATTAATTCAAAATTTTGGTGGGATTTTATTCTCCTAGATCTAATGCCAACTTGTAGTGTTGTAATTTTAGGAATTATTGGATAATTGAGTATAAATACAAGCTTCTTTAATTCATTTTCCACCTAGGAAATTGAAGCATTCTTATAGAAAGATTGAGTTCATAAGAGCATTCACAAGAGAATTCGAGAGAATTTAAGGGTAGATTATCAAGCTTTTTAGAGCAGGATCCAAGAATCAATCATGTCCAAGACTTCATGCATCATGTTTAAATGTTTTTGGGCTAACAATTGTGATGTAGGGTTTTATGATTCAAGCAAGTGTTCAATTCAAGAGCTATTCTAGATCCAAGCAAGAGTTAAGATCTAAATCCATTGGATCCACTTCATACATTTTTGCGGCCTCTTATTTCTAGAGTTTGTGAGTTACAACATCTTATTTTGTTCATTCATCATTCTCCATTCATATTTCATTCTATTTCAAGGTTTAATTAGGAACAAGAGGTTTGACCAAGGAAAACCCCTATCCACTAACACAACAACATTTCCCCTCTTCTTTGTGTGTGATTTGTAGTTCTAGGTTGTAGATTTCTTAAGGAGCAAGATTGGAAGAAACTTGTCAAATTAGTCAAAGTTATCAAAGTTGTCATCAAGCATTGAAGAACATTGGAGAAAACCTGTAGGTTGCAAATTAGGATTTCAGATCCGAAAATCAATCAGGGAGGATAGAGAAAACTAGGAAGAGTGGGATCAACCTTTGAATATTTAGAAAATCCTAACTAGAATGATTCACCACTTTTGGCGAACGTGTCCCAGTTCTAGTCAAAATTTAGATTCTTGTAGTTTTGAATACCCATTTGGCAGTTTCTTGTTTTTAGTCACTTTTCTAGATTTTGGATGGTTAATGAGTCCCACTTAGCATTAAAGGATTTTCCAATTTTTATAGCTCCATTTAATCCAAATTCCCAATTGGACACCACTAACATTTACTTTTCTAAGTCATTTCATTGAATTACAGTGTTGCATCTTGCATTTTTTTCTCTTCTTGGTTGAACCCCTTATTAGTTTGTGACCCTTTGTAGTTCTAGGTTGTAGATTTCTAGGTCCTAAAGGAGGCAAGACATTTAAGGATTTGGAGAAGACTTGTCACATTGCATTAGTCAAAGCATTAGTAGTTCAACAGCATATCATTTCATTGAAAATCATCTACATTTGCATCCAAGATTGAGCAGATTGGACTCATTCACCACCTTGGGAAAACCTGTAGGTTTTAGCAATTTCATTGTTCTTAGGATTTAGTTCATTTGGTGATTGAATGAGATGAAGTTTTAGACTCATGTCAATAGCACAATCGTTGTGGATCTTGGGTTGTCTAGCTCTTTCACTCCTAGTATTGACACTAGTACACTAGGTATGGACCATACCCTTAACAACTCTTTCCTTCAAGTAGTGTGATGCAAGTTGAAACAAGGATTGTCATATTCATGAAGACTTAGAAAATTGAACCATCAATGTTTGTGGTGCTATGAACTTCTCTTGCACTCTTAGGGTTTTTCTCCTAGAAGGAGAGAGATAGACCCAAAAAGAGGTGGTTCACTCAAACTAAGGTATGTATGATGTAATTATGACTAAATGAAATGATCTAAATGCAAAAAAATGATAAAATATATTGATTAATGAATGAAACCAAGGAAATGTAGAGTGTTTGAAAACACATTGTGATATGTGAAAACACTAGAAATGAATGCAAATTAACATAAATGGATGAAACTGAATGTGTGCACCTATCTTTTAGAGACTAGAAATGACTTCTAAAATGTTGTTGATCCTGATTTTTAGGTTTGGTGGGACTCATTTTCCATTTTGGGTGAATTAGTGCTAGATCTGTGAAACTATTTTGGGGCCCGTTTCAGACAAATAGGTATCCAAAAATGTAGAAAACCAAAAATAGGGTAGTGGGCCTCATTCACAACTAATGGTGAATTATTCCACTTTTAATTTTGAAGATTTAAAAGTGGAAACAAGAGCCTTCGATCTACACCTTTTGCTTCTCCGTGTCTAGTTCAAACAATCAAATTCGTGCATGAAAGTGGCTTTTTGGATATTTTGATTTATCCAATGAAGACATGACTTCAACAAATTTTCAATGCAATCCTCAATTATTTCTAATCCTCCAAGATGTCTAAATTTGCAAACACACTAGACAAGAAAGAGAAGTGTTGGACGTTACGGCATGGGGGTTTCCCTTGGTCAAACCCCTTTGTAGGTAATTAAACCAAAATGATTAAAGAATATGATGAAGCATGAAATAATGAATTTAATACCTTTCCATGATATTTGATCTTGAATTTTTTCAGCAATGGAGGAATATTTTTCCCTTGAATGTCTTTGGAGGCTTTCTTGATGACTTAGAGTGATAAAACCCTAGCTTGCTTGACTTGATAGAGAAGACAGATGATTAATGAATGAAAAGAGTTATTTGAATGAGCTAGAGATGTAAATTATGGTTTATAGAATTGATTTTATAGGAAATTCTCCTAATTTTCTTGTAAATTTGATCCCCAAGGCCTACATGAAGCAAAATAAAACTTAAATTCCAAAATTTCCTGCTTAAAAGTAAAAATGGCCCAAATGGGAGTCATTTGCGACCTTGGGAAAATAAATCCCACCTAGCAGGAACTCATTCACCACAGATGGTGAATTAGTCCTAGAGGGGTCCATTTGCTAGTTGGGTTGTTTGGGAATGAGGAAATCAAGTTTTTATGGTGACTTTGCGAGGTATTTAATCAAATATTGCCTTGGTATGCATAATATGGGGTAATAGAGGCATATTAATGATTATGTGAAAATCAATTAGGGCTTGGGATACAAAATTCAATGTGAAATTCTAATTAAATACACTTTACAACACTAAAATGAGGTCCACACAACCTAGGAACAAAACATCCAATGTGAATGTGTAGGACTCATTACAACACTAGGCTAAGGTTAAGTTTAATTCACAAGCCTTCTCGATTGATGTGAAAATGTAATTAAATACATTTTAAAAGGTTGAATTAAGTGGAAATGGGTTTATTAAGTCTAGAAAAGCATGAAAGTCTTTGAAAAAACTTTACAACACCTTTACAAGAAATCATTAAATTCATTTCAAAGGGTCCAAGACCTAGTGAGGATACCAAATCAAGGCCTTATAAATTCTAGTTTATCATCAATTATTCCCAAAATCAAGCAAGTTTCCTTTTTTCTATAGTACACAAACCTACAACATGAAGTGAAAAATGACATATCAACTACTTCCATCCATACTATAGACAACATTCACCGCATGCTTGAAAGTGAAGATGGACTTGACCTTCTGAAAAACATAGTTCAAGTCTGTGGGAAACATCTCACCTCAACCACTAGTTGTCATTTACCTACAACCAATATCACAACCCAAGGAGGGCCTCAAATTCCTCCTCCCACAATAATTTACTTAATATCTACCAATACCAACCCTCAAGTCACAACAATAATGCAAAAAACTAGTAATGTGATTCCTTCTTTAGGTGTTTCTGCTAGTATCCCTAGTTTCTTTGTGACATCTCACGTCATATCTCCTACCACCATACCACCTATAATAATTCGTTTCACTTGTCCCTTGAACATATACACCCCTTAACCATTTTCACTTCCATCTCATAACACAAGTAATCACCCTCTCATAAATCAACTCTTCCAAACCATTTCATCCCTTCAAAAAAAAAATTCCACCATTAATCAAAATCAAAATGGCCCACCTACATATTATGTCAAAATGAATCCTTTTCCTTAGAGATATTGTGAACACCAATGCTACAAGCTGTAGACGTGCCTAGATTTGATAAATACGAAGGAAAGGGAGATCCTTCTAGCCATTTTAATGCTTATACTACCTTACGCAATGAATTTTTCCTTGATGATAAAATTTTGGCTAAGATTTTCCGTAGGTCCTTGAAAGATACTTCCTTCGAATGGTTTTCCTCTTTACTGAACAATTCAATTTATTCATTCAATGAAATTTTTGAGGAATTTGTAAACCATTTCCAAGTGCATATGACTCCTAAGATGGCCTTGGATGATTTGAGGAGATGTAAGAGAAAAATAAGAAGAAAAGGTTACTGACTTTATCTCATGCTATCAATTGCTTTATTCCCAAATTAACATCAAGGTCCCTAACCGTCATCTTCAAAATATGTTCATAGAAAATTTGCAAATCAGGATTCAAGATAAGCTCACCATGATGAAATTCCCATCCTTCATCCATGATACCCTTCAAAAAAATAACAAAATTCGTGATTATCAAAATTCGGTTAGTAGTCGAGATAAAAAATTCACTTCTAAACGAACTGAGAAATTTGAGCCCATAAACCAAAAAAATTTCCAGCCTTTTAGAAAATGGAGAAAAGAGTTCCTTCAATTTAATTCAGCTCAAAAAACAACTTAGAATGTCAAGAACATGGTATCTATTGTTAAATCCATGATACCCTTTAGTTATGGGGACCTGAAAAGACAATTCACTCCCTTACTTGATAGCCTTCATAACACAATGTCCCAACTTTTAGAACAACAAATGATAACCTTACCTCCCATCAAAAAACTTGATCCTAATAATCCCTTACCCCTGAGCTTTAGAACAAATTCTTATTGCCACTATCAATGACAAAATGGACACAATACAAGAAATTGTAATCCTCTTAAACATCTTGTACAAGACCTCATTGATTCTAGTCATCTTTTTGTTGGATGTGTTACTGATCAAGGAAATAATTCCATTGCCCCTCCTAACCAAAAATTGCAAATCTTTACCAACCCTTTGCCAAAATAGAGTATTTCATTCATTAAAGCTAGTGAAACTCTAAAGGCTGATGTAATGAGAGTTGACATGAATGATGAGAACATAAATACAATTCAACAATGTCTTATGGATAATGCTCAATAAGAAAAAACCTTTTGATGGTTTGTTTGCATTGGCTGAAACTCAACATTATAAGGGTCGACCTAAAAATCCTCTTGACATTGTTTTCACTTCTAAAGATATACTTAAATATGTTCCCAATGGTCCTCTTTACATAGCTGGGCAAATCTATGACAAGCCCACTAATGGGATATTAATAGATCCCTCATGTGGAGAGAACATGATCACTAAGGAATTCTTACTTCTACATGAACTTTATCAAGATATATATGATACACTAAAAGCATGGATCAAGACACATAATGGTTTCACTTTCCCTACAATGGGATTTATCACCTTACCATTGTAAATAGCATTAAAAACATTAAGAATATCATTTTCCATCATCTCATAGTCAAACCAACATTGTGTGAAGCCTAGATATCCATGGCTCTGCTCCATGAATGTAGTCCCTTTATTCATACATAAATGCTTAAAGTTTCCCTTTAACAATGATGTATTCAATTTCCACCATAGTGGCTTTAACCCTTTGTCCTCTAAAGGAAAATTTTCCTTAGATTACTTTTGGCCCGAGCCTATGGAACCTATAAAACCATGAGAAGACTTATTTTTCTTGTCCTATCAAAAGTTCAAGGCAAAGAAGATAGCAGAACTATCCCTCTGAAACATGTCTCCACCTAACACCGAGCCTACCATCCTTTATGAAACCATGATTGAGCCTAAAGAAATTCCAAACAGCCAAGAACAACCCAAGAAAGAACATTCACCTACCTCCTACAAAATATCAAGAGACAATGAAACCAACCCCATAACACCTCCTAGAATAAAATAGTTTTACAAAGTCAAAGAGAAAGTGGTTGAACAACCTCTTGTGGTTCCTTCTATTTCTCCCCTTAGGGAAGAAAATAAACCTATGGTTGATCAACCCTCTCCTACACAAACACACCTTGAAAAATAAAATAAAATAAAATGAGGTGCTAGAGAGAATAGGTGTAAACATTGTTCCCTTGCTTGCAGTTTACATGAAGAATTAAACAAAGAAAATCAAAATCCAAACTTGACTGAAGCAGTGCATAATGACTCTACCCCTTCCTAAACAAAAAACAATTCAATACAACAAACATAACAAGACTTGAACTCTTCCATGGACATTATCATTCAACCTCCTATTGTGATTAACATAGATGACAATGACAAGGTTGATAAAATTGATGAGGAGGTGCATAATGAATTAAACCCATTTTTTTCCTCTTCTATGAGATTAGATGAAAACTCTCCTAACAATAGTGTTGAACATGGTGTTGGTCCTAGTTTGGCACTTGCTATTTTCCCTTTAGCTAGTTTTTCACCCTTGGTATACAATGAACATGATTAGGATGCAAACAACTTGCTAATAGGTTGACTCATATATCCCTTACTAGCCTTTTGCATATTTTTCATTTTCTTTTGTTTGTGTGTGATGTGATCCCCCATGACATTTTGTTTGATGTTCTCTCAAGCTCTTTGTGACATTCCTCTATATGTACCTTCATTCTTCTCTATGTTGTCAATCTTTTACTTTTCTCTTTTTATCTTTTTTGTTTGTCTTGTTTTTTCATTTTGGGGATCATGCAAGGTGTTGAGACATTCATGTCTCTTCCATGTTGACCCAAAGGATTTTCTTTTTCCTTTTATTTATCTATTTTTTGTTTGTCTTGTTTTTTCCTTTTGAGGATGATGCAAGGCATCAGGACATACATGTCTCTTCCATGTGGACCCAAAAGGATTTTCCTTTTCCTTTTCTTTATCTTTTTTTCATTTTGTATTGTGTTTTCCTTTTGGGTATGATGTAAGGCATCAAGAAATTCATGTCTCTTCAATGTTGACCCAAAAGGTTTTTCTTTTTTTTTGCTCTCTTTGTGTCATTCTTCTAGTTCTATGTGTATTTGGGGAATGATTACAGTTCCAAGCTCTCTAAGAATATTGCAACAAGAACATACTGACCCCAAATCCATAGATCCCTTATGTGTAACTTGGATTTTTATTTTGGTGGAAACCCCTCTCTTTCCCTTTTCTTTTGCATGAAATTACTTTACTCATAAACATATAACTTGGAATAGGCCTTTCCAAGTTAGCTCTCATGTCTTCTTTGTTTACATTTATCATTTACTACTTTGAAGTAATTTCTCATAGCATGGTGTTTAGAAATTTCTTTAAATCGGGGGCATACATTGGCATTATTCTTTTGTATTTTTATTTTTCATGGTTCATGGTGCAATTTTCTTATTTCATATGATGTGTTTCTCGCTTTGTGGATGACATTGGGTATGGTGTCCTTCAAAAGTGTGATCTCTCTTAGTATATTACATTCCTCTTAGTGGCTTGATGCGACACACTACATATCCTAAGTTGAAAATTTTCTATTGTTTGATTGGTTATCTCTTGGAGACATTAAAAATAATGTTCCCTAAGTTAAAGACCTCACACAAACTAAGCTTGAGACTCTTTTGAACATTTCTCATTTTGCATTTTGCATTTGCAGTTATATGGCCACCTTGCATAACATATCTTGCTTTCCTCTAGAGCCATATTTTTGTTAACAACCTCCAAGCATACAAAGTTGTTCTTGCCTCATGAAGCTTGAAAACCATTTTTTGTGTTGCATTATTAAAGTTATTAGGGGGTATAAATTTGATATCTTTTGAGTGGGAAGCTCGATCAAGGCATGACTTTCCCCATAGCCATTGTACCGTGTGTGTGTGAGTGCATACCAATCGTGTGTGTATGTGTCTCACCTTCTAGGACTTCTCGCCCAATGGAAAACTAGGAGTTTCATTGCCTTAGAGTGAGTATGCATTTTCTTGAAAAAACAACCTAGATCTAATCCTCAACGCGATGGACAAATAGTTGAGGCTTGATCTAGCTCTTTTATCTTTTATCTTTTTTTTTCTTTCATAGTGTATGCCTATGCTTTTTTGTTGTTCTTTATATCATTCTCATGTGTGTTCTTTTGCACGTATGTTTGTTTGTTATGGGATCTTGATCCTGGGGGCTTGATGACACCTCTTGATCATTTTCATCTCATCTTACTAGCATTGGTACACTTGGACCCCTCTTTGATGCATGTTTGTCTACTCTAGTGTGAGTTTGAAGCAACTTCATCCTCTCACTAAAGTGGGGGCTAAATGTACCATCAAAAATTATCATTGGGGATATTTTCACACTTGTTTGGTCCCTCCTTGTATAATTGTGCATAATGTTTCCTTGATTTAGTGTTGTAATGTTGATCAAAAAATTCACATTAGGTCTTGGGCCCTTGTGAATTAATGGGTTTAAATGGTACCTTGCTAAATTCTTGTGAAGTGTTGTAACACACTTTCAAAATTTTCTAAGGTTTTATTAATTAACTGAGCCTAATAAACCTCTTTTAAAACCTTAATCATGCCTTATTTGAAGTGTTTTAAAGTGTTGTAACACACTTTCACACTTTTCTAGGCTTGTCATTAGTAATTGGGCTTTCTTATGCTTTAATTGGCCCTATTTTGCATTGACAAGCCCCATTTAATGAATCTTTTTTAGGATAATCCCAACACCAATCATTAGCCAATCATAATTCAGGTGTTTCAAGTTTGAATGGCCCAGATTTAGTGATCTAGGACTCATTCACTACCTTGGGTGAGTGAGTCCCACCTAGATCTTTTGGTCCCAAGCCTTATTTCACATACTTCTAGGAACTTTTAAAAGTGGTCCCAAAAATTAAGCCTAGTGGGACTCATTCAGCAAATTGAGTGAGTGAGTCCCATGTGATCCAAAATCAAAATTAATTGAATTATTTGGCAAGATTTTATTCTCCTAGATCTGATGTTGGCTTGTAGTTCTGTAATTTTAGGAATTCTTGCATAATTGTTATAAATAGACTTCCTTCATTCACTTTTCACCTAGCAGGGTATGTGCAAGATCATGATGGGCCAAAAAGGGGCAATCTGATAGGTTGTAGCTGGAAAACTTTTACCATTTACCACAAAATTGTGATGAAATGAAAAGGGTTTTTAAAGGAGATTCTCAACTTTCAAACCAATATAAATTTACTTCTATTTACCTGAGAATAATCACAATTAATTTATTTTTAGTTGAATTTACTAAAGTCTTGGTTGATAGGTTGATTGAAAAACTTTTATTCTTTCAAACAGTATCACATTTTTTAAATCCAAAACATCATCACACATGCTTTGCATACTACTAAAAAAATCAAAAAAATAATTTCATGAAGTTTTGACCAAGTTAAGGTGGTCAGACATACAAGTTTTTATATTTTTTAAAAGTTGTAATAAAAAATTCATAATTAATTATTTACTTGGAAAAAAATACAGAAAAATAAGCATCACATCGGGAGATGAGTCCTCTACTTATATCTAAAATCTTATAAGAAATTATTATCATTTTATTGTAGTTAGGGTGGTCAGACAGACACCTACTTCTTATTTTTTACCTGAAATTTAAGTACTACTGCATTGCAATTTCAATTTTTCACCAAATAGATTTTATTTTTTTAAATAAACCTAGCACTTTAGAAACTATATTCAATTTTCTACAAATTCTATTCTTACATATTTTTGAAATAATATAGATAACTTATTCAATTTTTTATGTCAAGTTGCCTAAATCTGATTTTTCTAAATTTTTTGCCACTTAAGGGCCTATTTTTTTCATGATGATCCTGCACATACCCATCAAGTTGAATGAGAATTCTTATAGCAAGTTTGAGTTCACAAGAGAATTCAAGAGCATTCAAGGGAAGATTATGAATCTTTTTAGAGCAACATTCAAGCATCAAGTATCATGTGAAATAATTCATGCATCATGTTTTGTTTCTGAGCTAACAATTGTGATGTAGTATTTTATGATTCTTGTGCAAGTGTTAAAGTCAAGATCTACATCCATTGGAACCACTTCATACATGCTTGCAACCTCTTATTGATAGGGTTTGGTGAGTTGCAACATCTTATTTTGTTCATTCATCATTCTCCATTCATATTCCATTCTATTTCAAGGTTTAATTACCAACAAGGGGTTTGAACAAGGAAAAACCCTATCCACTAGTCCAACAACATTTTCCCCTCTCCTTTGTGTGTGATATGTAGGTCTAGGCTATAGATTTCATAAGGAGCAAGATTGGAAAATAGTTGTCATCAAACATTGAAGAATCTTGGAGAACACCTATAGGTTCCAAATTAGGGTTTTAGATCTTAAAATCAATCAAGAAGTAAAGAGCAGATTTAGAAGATTAGGAGGGCGATTTGAAGATACTGGTTTACAATTTTTGGCCAAACTAGACATTGAACTAAATTTTTTTAACTAAATCTTTACTTTCAAGAACCTATAGTGGCTAAACTGTGAGGAATTTTAACATAATGAAAACTAGTGATTTGTGACATTTTGTCTATAGATTCTAAATATTATTTTTTCAAAAAACTTGGAACTAGATTTCACTTCCTTTTCCATCTCCTTTGAAAGCTAGTTTTTAACAGTAGACACCATTTTTAATGAGTGATGTCACTCTCTAATACATTATTTTTTTTCTATGAAGGATAAAATTCTTTTTTTTTTGAATTTAGATTTGTAACTATAATATTTGGTGCATGGAATTGGTTTCATAGCATTTCATTGAATATTTTTTTCTTAATTACGTTTCAAAGTCAAATTTTTTACAATTTATACATGATTCACTAGCTTAAGCGTAACCATTTTTGTATGTATCGAAATTCATTTTTTTTTGTTGGATCAAGGACCTTAATATCTAATGCACTGATATTTTTCATTTTTTTTTTTATAATCTACTATTTTTCCACATGTAGAATAGGGAGCGTGATTTTCAGTGAAAAACCTATGTTTAATCAAACTAAAATATCAAATACATAATAAAACCAAATATACTAAAATTATAGTCAATGGATAGCTTGTTTTGAGGACTACCATCATCCAGTTGGGTCTGTGAAGTCTCCTCCATTTTCATCATCAACTTGAGCTTCGAAGGGAAATTTTTTGCATAAATTTGGTTCAAGAGTGGGAGAAGGGATAAAAAGGGGGCTTAAATCATACCCCCCTTCAAGTGAACCCCCTTCAAATTTTGAACGAATGGGGGTTTGATTGAAGGGGGGTTCGAGCAAACCCTTTTTTCAAAATGTATTTTTGTTTTAATTTCAGAAAACATGAAAATTGAGGGACCCATCATTTAATAGGGTTTGATTGAAGGAAATTTTGAGCGAACCCTCTTTGGGTTTGTTCAAACCCTAAGTTTATTTGAATCCCTCAAACCCCAAAATTTTCTTGATAGGGGTGTTTTTTGGAATTTTGCTTCCTCAATGGAATTGTAAACTAGTTTTCTGGGATCACCCAAGATCATCCTTTGAAGCTTCAAAATATCCTAACTAGACTGATTCGATACTTCTAGCGAATGAGTCCCAATTCCAGTCAAAATTCAGATTTTTGTAGGTTGAGATACCCATTTGGCAGATTCCTATTTCTGCATAGTTTTCCAGATATTGGATTGATTCACCCAGCTTGGGGAATGAGTCCCACTTAGCATTAAATTCATATTTTCCAATTTTTCAAAGCTCCATTCAATAATTTCCAAATTCCTATGTGCACACATTATTTTCTATGATTTTTTTTGCTATTTCACTTACTTTTCTAGGTCATTTCATAGGGCATTGCATTGAATTAGAGTTTAGTGTTGCATCTGGCATTTCATTTTTCTTTCCAAGTTATTTCTTTGTGGTCAACCCCTTATTAGTTTGCATTCATCCCTTAAGACAACCCTCTTGCAAGATCTCTTTCTCCTTTGCATTGAGATCTCAAGGGTTTGTTCTTAAGTGAAAGTGAAAATTATCCTTCTAGGTCCTAAACCCTAAGGATGAAAACAAAACAATTTTCCAGCTTTCATAATTCAAAAAATCCCATTAAATAAGACCTATCATGTCTCTATGGAACTTCAATCTATCGGAATGTCAATTGGTCTAAGGAGACTCCTCTATGGAGAAAATTTGAATAAGTGTTATTGACCTAAGATTAAGTAGAGGCGACAATGCGTTCCCCCGTTCTAAATTATTTTCCACCCTTAGCTCCCTCTTGGGTGACTATTGCTTGGCTATTCAAGGTGGTGTTGATGATTGTATTTGGTGTGATAATCCCTTGGGGAACATTCGATTAAATATGCTTACAAAAATTGGAAGGTTCCCCTTTAGTTGATCAACATTTTAATTGGAATCTTATTCCAAGGAATCCCAAAATCATCCCTAAAGTCAACTTCTTTTTGTGGGCTGCTATGCATGGAAGAATCTTGGCCATTGATGTTCTTAACAAGAAAGGATTTAAATTTGTGAATATATTTGTTCTCTATCTTTTAGTAGAGGAATCTATCAATCACCTACTCATCCATTACCCTTTCACTAGGGATGTGTGGTCTTTGGCCCTGTAAAATCTCCTTTCGGATCAGGTGTTTCCAAGGGACCTAAAAGACCTTGTGAGTTGATGGAACTTTAGTCCTTTTTCTCATCCTACAACTAAGGAGATTTAGAAACAGGTCCTCCCATCAGCTTGCTGGCATCTGTGAAAGGAACAAAATAATAGAATTTTTAGTGAAAATTAGAGGAGCATTGGAGAGGTGTTTTATTTCACAAAGTAGTGATTATAGAGAACCTAAATCTGAAAGTCTTTAGTTTCTAAAAAACCATGCCTATGTATATAAACCTTAGAATCAAGTAGCTTTTGGGTCTCAACCAGGACCTGAATAAGATTAACTAGGCTAATATCTTCAGTAGGAAATTGACTCTTTGGAGGCCTCCCCCTGAGGATTGGGTTAAACTAAATTTTGATGATTGTTCTAAAGGAGATTCGAGAAAGGATGTTGGTGGTGGTTTGATTAGAGACCATAATGGCAGGTGTATCAAAGCTTACTCTAAATGTATTGGACATGCTACTAGTGTGGAGATGGAGGCTATGGCTGCTTGGAGAGGTATTAAGAGGATGAGAGAACTTGGATCTGACAAAGTAATTATTGAGGGAGATTCAAAATTGATTGTTGACTACCTTAATGGCCTGGTCGAGCCCCCGTGGAAAATTAATAGTCTTATTCTGGATTCAAAATGATTGTTCATTTCTATGGAAGTTGTCTTTGTGTCTCATATCTTCAAAGAATGAAATAATATTGTAGATGTGATCTCAAATGTGGGGCTTTCTTACCCACAGTGGTAGTTCTGGGAGTTTGATAATATTTCAATTCAAATTAAGGAGTGGTTGGCTAAGGACTAGTTGAGAGGATCCTACCCAAATTGACGATGATGCATCTTTAGTCTTTGATTGTCAAGTTGTTACTTTATCTTAGGGATGGGTCAGTTGACTCCCAACCCATTTTGAATTTGACGTTAAATTGAAAAAATCACATGATGACATGCCACAAAAGAAAAGGTTAAACTTAGATGGTGATGTGTATCAAAATTGATAGAGAGGTGGAGTACAGAGTGGATTGGATGATGCCAGCTTGCTTTCATATTTTATCCATATGTGTCTATGTGGTTTGGTAGAGATTGAATCATCAGATGATTATGACAAGATATTTTAATGGAAAGTTTCCCATGACCTAGGATACTTCTAATTATAATGAAAAGGTAAGTACCTTATGGAATTACGCTTTTAAATGTATTTCCCTTAATGTTGATTATTTAACAATTGTTGTGTACCACAAGGGGAGTCTTATTGACATGATCGCAAATCATATTTCTCTTGATGCTAAGGATTTGAGACTTGATTTAATAATGAAATATATGCTATGAAGCTCTTTTTCTATGAATTATCACAAATTTCCTATGCCTCCAATGGTTAGATGTCTTTTCAATAAATGTTTGGGCTGAAAATGGATATTTTTAACCATTATTAGATCATGTGTAGTTGTTGTATTCACATGAACTATGGATGCAGGAATATTTATTGGGAAAATTTGGTGGAAGTTTTATAAGACTCCCATCTTTGATAAGACTTCAGTTAAAGACATTGATAGCTCTTTCTAGAAGTTTAGCAACTTTAGGATTCTACTAGTAGATGTTTGGGCTTCTATTATTTCACTAAATTTTGGCCATGTCTACATTATTGTGATAACTATTTAAATTTTCCAATTGTTGCTAAAGTGGTGGTGGGTAAAATCTTCTTCATTTTCCTTTGTTACTATAATACCTTGGGGGTCCCCATAAGTGATCTAAGTTGCTTTCATATGTGTTGTTGCAATAGAATGTGGAGCTTTGGAGGATCTTCAAAGAAGCAAGCATGACACCTCTCTTCATGGCTATGAGATGATATAGTGATGATATAACTACTGAATTCTACAACTCGTGGAGAGGTGATAGAGTACAAATTGGTAGTATTGGGTTTGAGGTGTCCCCATAGTTGATTGTTGCTATGACTAGTTTAGATCATACTAGTCTAAGGGTATCTAAAATCAGCAATGACAATTACCAAAGGTTTATTGACATTTTTCTTGAAGGGAAGAGAATCTCGAGAGATGCCAAAATGGTTATAATCTAGGGAACAATTATTGACCCCTTATGGGGTATCCTCTGTGCATATCATGAAATATTTTACCCTAGAGGGTAGGTGTATACAACAATTAATGGGTACCACTCTCCCTTTCTTTGCCATATTTTTATAGATGAAAAGATTAATATACCTTTCTTCCTATTGTCTTCTCTCAAAAAATGCAATGATAAGGGAGCTTCACCTCCCCTTCACCGAGGTCTTATTTAGTGCCTCTATAATTATTCCTTGACCATCACTCCCTTGTTGGGACCTTCTTTTGGTAATAACCCCAATGCTAATGTTGTAATGCCCCTCCGTTTTGGTCATTCTTGAAATTTAGGAAGTTGGTTGTTTGGTGGCCATGTCATTTTCCCTTGTTACGTGTGGTTGGTGATTTGCTAGGTCATGAGGATTTTGGGATTGCATTATTTAATTTGATTTTTATGTTAGACAATATAACTAATATTATGACTAGATGTAATTTATCAAATTAATCTAATTTTTATGATCACTTGATCTGGTTTGGTATCAAATAAAGAGCTAGATTTAATAATAAATGTGGATTGTATTATCATTGAAATTTTTTTATTTTAAGATGAAAGAAATTGTAAGTAAATGAATTTAATAAAAATAATTATTGTCTAATGAGTGAATTTAATTAAATATTAACATAGATAAAATATTTAAAAATTTGAACTCAAGATTGAATAGGATTAAAGCAAGGAAATCAGTTGAAAAATGGAAAAAGAATTGTTTAATGCTAAATAAATAAATAATAATAAAGCATTGTGATAAGATTTTGGGAAGAGTAAAAGGAAAGAGAAGTTGGAAAAGATGGTATACGCTTTATCTTCCTTTGTCTCATCACCTTCCAGGCAGAGATTTCAATCATTGAAACTCATAAATTAGAATTGAAGAGACAACTCTTGGGGGATTACATTCTTAGGGAGGGGAGCATACGTTGGAGGAGGATCTTGGAGAATATCAAAAAAAAGAAAATGCCCACATCCCTTCATCCATACCCTATGATTGAAATTTTCTCTTTACCCATGCATTGGAGTGAGTTCTCCCTATCATCCAATCTGAGACTGGCCCCCACAAAATATCCAGTGGATTTTCCTGTGAGAAGTAATGAAGAGGAAATATTTGAATCACTGCATGTTGCTAGGAAGACTACATGGCAACGACTTAGCCAGGTTCTTTTCTATCTTGGATCTTTCATTTTCTTAAATTATTTTGGTTAGGCACTTTCAACAATATACTGCCCTCAGTGCTTTGGCAGTTTTCCTTAGGTAATGTAAATGCTTTGGTTATTGCTTTTAAATTGGGGAATTTGTATATATATTTTACTCGTGTCTATTACAGGCCTTAATAAAACATCAAGTCTCAAGTTTAAATTATAAAAACATCTTTCTCTTTGAAACTTATTAGCTTAAGAATCATTTCATATTCTTGAATCCAAGATTTCTTAGGTCTCTAGGACTTTCTCGGACGATAGAGAGGGACATATTTTATTGCTTTAAATCATGGATATCCGCCCTTGGGTATTGAATGAACATATTAGGAAGTTTAAAAGTTTAAATAATCTCTCTAATTGTGTTATCATTTTGTCTCATCTGCGGCGCTTCATCTTAATCAAATTTTTTAAAGATTTACATATCCTGCTTGTTTCTTCTGTCATCTGTCACAGTTCCAGCACTTGAAAATAAAATAATGTCAATCATTAGCATGATAGAGAGCTTTCCGCTATTTGTGGGAAGATTAATTTCCAAACTTCAATCTTGAGCGTGTCTCTGGAAACTCGCCAGCAAACAGAAATGTGTTTAAAAAGGAAAAGTTGTACATTAATTCTCCTTCTCTTAAGTCACGTATTTGCACCTCACCTTTCTTTTCCCTTCAGTCTTGCGGATAACATTTGAGATTTGATAATAATGCAAGTAGATGGCGATATTTCTAAATTCCAATATTCACTTTCTAATATACTTGGCAACCTGTCACTGTTACGCCATTTAGAGTTGAGGCATTATACAATATTAAATAGTCTCCCTGAAACCATTGGCAACCCGTCACACCTACAATGTTTAGACTTGCAAAGGTGGAGTAAATTAAATAATCTCACTGGTTTCATTGATAACCTGTCTGTGTGGCACCCTTGAACATGGTAGGGTGTATAGATTTAAATAAACTCTCTTTCGATTTCAAGTTTTCTTGTAGAGTTTAGCACACTAGTTAGCATTTGAGTCTCCTCTTCTCTCATCCGCTCCGTCTCTTCTTCATCTGCCTCGTGCTCTCTCTCTCTCTCTTTCATTTGAATGACTATTTCCATATTCGCTGGTTTCTTTTGTCTTCCATTGTCCATTCATATAATCCTCCAAAAGTGATACGTTATTTTCTTCTCTTGGATTTTAAATTTTGTCCATTCATTTACCCTCTTCCCTGTACTTTTTATTTTTCTACTTCTCCATAAAATTTATGAATAATATTCTCGAGAAGATATATAATATCCATAATATCATTCTTTTGGGTCAAATATCGTAATATTATAGTCCATATCACTTCAATACATGAATCTTAAGAATACTACCATATCAATCCTTATCATGTGGAAATGGTTTCAATTACCTCAAATGTGAATATAAATATCTATAGATGCTTGCACGTATTGAGTATAAATAGAGTATTGAATTTAAATCATAGGAAAGTGCAGATAGGACATGTGGCCAAACATATTTATATATTATATAAATGTTATGGAAGTTTCTTGGCTAGGGATTACTATTTATAGCTCTTTAATTATATTAAAAAAAATGTATATATAAAAGATATAATGATGTAAAATATAAATAAAAAGTTAGATTATGTTTCCTTTAAATATTTTATATAGCTACATCATGAGCACATAAATATAATGTAAACTGATTGTTTTTTAGAGTACCTTGAAATGGATACCTGAATGGTAATTAAAGGAGAAATTTTTTTATATACATTTGGATAGCTTTAGGCTCTTTTCAATTAAATGAGTTTATTTTGGATAAGATAAATAGAATGTTTTCTTTTATATTATTCCAATACTTTATTAAGGATTCTACACTTGGTAGTTGTCATATTAAAATAGCGGTCTTGAAAAAGTATTTGTGGTTGGAACATAAGTTACATTTCGTTAGATATTTAATCTTGTGGTTACGATAAATTGATTAATCAAGGGAGTAATGTTAGAAGGGAAATAGTATACTGATCCTTTGGGATCATTAGAGAGTTTAGTTATATGGTTGCATTTGGTAATCTTACAATTGGTGGATGTATTAACTCTTTAATTGAGGAATTGTGTATGTTAGAATTAATCGTCATCTTTAGTCATGGTTAAGTAATGTAGTAAACTCTATTTGTCTTCATTTTGGTAGTTTTATAAATTTGCACTAACATTGAAATAAATGGTTCTTGAATTGAGACTTCCTCCTTAATTATTTCTCTTGAATTGTTGATTAGAGGATAACTTTATGATGATCTGATTTTCTAATAAATGTTGTTCTTATATGGATACTTATTTAGAATCTTGAGATGGTAATTGTTTTGGTCATTGAGTAGATTGGGATCTTTTAATTGGGAATGTGAATAGATAATTGTTGTCATTGCCATGTTGCTGATTTTATGAAGGTGATTTACATACCACTCTAAGGGATTCTTCTGAGGAGAAAATTGAGGTCCCCGTGGAATGCCTAATTGGTGGCTTTTGGATGTTGAGTGATTTTTTTTGTTGAATTAAAGGTTGATTTTCTTCTATGATTCCTTTTTGAGGTGACACCATTGTTGATATATGGATCATATTTGTGTTTTAGAGTTGATTGATTTGTGGATGGGGTTTGATGAAACTTTCTTTGTGTGGCTTTTCGGAGTTAATCTCATATTTGAGGGAAAATTTTATCCTTGTGTTGCTTCATTTTACCCTTGTTTGTGGGTTTTTCATTCTTTTTGGCTTCCAGAGGCTTGAGATGATTGTCAGTTGATGTTCTCTCTTTTATGTGCCCTTGAAGTGGCAAGTGTTTTGGTATCATTATTTTGAAAGGGTTGTACGAAACTTTGTGAGACTCTAATTTTGTACTTGTTAGCGAGATGGGTATTGCCTCGCATGCTTTTATGTTGTGATTCTTTGTTCAAATTATGATGGTACAACCCTTGGTTTTTATGTTGTTGGGTCTCTAGGGAGAGTGGCTCCTCGTGGGGGCTGGCGCCCCGTTTAAGGGGAAGGGCACAGGATAACCCACGAGTGAGTTAGTAATCAAGTGAAAACCTAATAATTAACTTAGGAGGGTTGGGTAGTAATATCATTATAAGATTTAAAATGGATGCCTCGTCTTCATTAGTGCTTTCGTAGACTAATGGAAGGCTGAGAAGGCCGTGGTTGGCAAGGTCATGACCTCATCTTCACAAGATGTTTATGGCTCCGCATGAGTCACCCTATGGATCGATGCCTCCAGTTGGGAGGAAGGGCACAGGACAGCCATAGATGGGACTGGCGCCTCCAGCTGGGAGGAAGAGCACAGGACAGCCCATGTAGGACTATGCGATGACACTCTCCCCTAGTTGCCCATATGTTTTACTTTATTGTGTTCCTTTGGAAGTAGGTTATGGGAGTTGGTTTAGATTGTTGATAAATGGATTTATATTGATTTATGATTATTTTTCTTGATACATTTTTGGTGTACTTTGTGGTCTTGTATGATCTCTTTGATATTTGACTTATGACCTTGTACTCTTATGGTACTGTGATATGATGTTATTGTATTGTTTAATTGCAATTTGGAATTGTATTATGTTTATTATTTTAGTTTTAATTTGGAAGTGTTTCATGATCATCCTTTGGTTACTCATTCACTGGTCATTGCTTTGATTTATTTGATGAGATTTATGACTTTAAGTTATTATGTTGACTCGTGAACGTTTTGTTGATTATGTCATTGTGATCCTTGAGATCTATGATACTTTTGTATGAAGTTGAGTCTTATTGTTCCCTATTTGGATGTTCTTGGTTGAGGTCTCTTTCTTGTCAGCTCCTTAGCACGGGGGGTGGGGCTTCGGACTCACATGGTTGGGTGGAACGTGCTAAGCACCCCATTGGGTCCCTAGTCGAGGATCAAGAGCTGTGGATTGGTGCTATTGCAGTGACTCCAGAGTTGTATTTGTCTTGGAGCTAGTTATGATACTGTGTATTCATCTATTCATTTGTATCATGATTCTTGTGTATGGTTTCCATTTATGTTTGGAAACACTTTTGTATCATTGTACCTCTAGAACATTGTACTGTAATGTAATGTTAAACTTGGTGTGGATATTGGTCATGGCAGTTGTTATTCAATGTGTTGAGTTAATCATGGATTCTTATCAATGATTTATCATGTATGTGTTATATTTGTTAATGTTTACTTTGTTATGGATTATATCTTTGGATTTTATTCTTCACTGTTATCGTATGGATTTAAGTTTGTAATGTCTCCTCGTGTACCCCAAGGGATGTAAGTGTAAGTGTAAGTGAATTTGTTTAATTAATTTTAATGACTTTTGATTTAATGTGTTTTACATGTATGTTATGTTAACTTTAAAAAAAAAATTGTGCAGTAAATTATTGTGTTGTTGTCCTTTGGGGTTCACATGGCGAGGCATTACAAATGTCACCCAAGTGAATTAACTAAAACCCCTCCCCTATCCTTATCAATTCAATACTCTTGGTGAGGGCACTTCCTTTGTTAGACCTCCTTCAAAAAACCCCCTATTGTCCCCTCTACTGTGAAACATTCCTTCATTAAAGGTCTCCTTAGCAAAGGGGACCCTAGGTATTGTTCAGAATGTGAATGGTAAGGAGAGTAACGCTAACCCTCTAGGTGACCCTTAGGTGCTAAGAGAAAAGGGTTTTGATAGTGTTAAACCCAAAACTACTAAAAAGGTAACTATTTAGATTAGAGATGAAGATGAACAAGGAAAAATGAATGAATCTAGTAGTGGGAAGGGTGAAAGAAGGTCGACAAGGCTTGTAGACTAGTTGGACAAGGGTAAAAAATTTAGCTTCAAAAGAACTTGGTGATGAACTAGAAGAAGAGGCTCTGACCATCATTCATTTGAGAAAAAAGGAACTACCTATGGTTCTAGGTGAATACCTCTCAGAGGACTCAGCTAGAAGTGATGAGGATGAAGAGATGGAGGGTAATGACCAACAAGTCATCAAAGACTTGGACGGTGATGACGATGAAGGTGTTAAGAAAATTGAAAAAGAAATTAAAGATGTGGCTATGAAAGTTATGAAAGGTGTGGAAGAGTGGGCCATGGTGGAATTGGAAGAGGATATGTAGGATAAATATAGACCCTTTGATTTCTATCTAAATGTGGATGAAGTAAATGGATGTTTCACTTCCTTTTGCACAAAATGGATACAAGGAGAGGGATCCAATTTCATGATATTCATACTCAAGGACACCTTAGAGAAGAAATCCTTGGAGATGATGGAGAGAATAAATGGGTTCACCACCAAGCGTAAACTTAAAAAATGCAAAATGTTTGAAAATAGTGTGATGCAAAAAGACCTAGAAAGATAAATTGAATGCAAATAAAACAAAATAGGAAAGCTAAATAGAAAGAGTGCACTTGGAAACTTGTAAGGGTTCAAAATGAAGAATGGAAGTGGCTTTTAAATTCTAGAAAATCTAACTTTTTGACTTGTTGAGGCTCATTCACCAATCTGGGCGAATTAGTAATGGATTAGGGTTTTATCCTAGAAAGTTGTTTCCAGGAAAAGGGTCCTAGAATCTGCAAACCGATCTGACATAAATCTTTAGTGGGACTCATTTGTCATTAGCGGAAAATCAATCTCATTCCACTTTTTTAGAAACTAGAAATTTTGATGTGCACTCCAACACCTCCACTTTCCTTCCAAATTGGGTATCAGATTTGAACCTATTAAAATACCTACAAAAGATAATAGAACTTGATTTACTAATGGGAGGTTTACCTCGGTAAAACCCCTAGTTTGGTAATTAAACCTTGAAGGGAATAATGGAATGTGCATACAAGCCCTAGCCTTAAGTGAGTCTAAGACTAAGAAATCTGAAACATGATGCAATCCTATTCTAATGTGCAAGAACAAGATGAATAAAAGAAATTGAATGATGTAATATTCTCCTTAGGAGATCTCCAATCACCTCAAATGAATCAAAATTATCAATAAAACTTACTTAGGTTGAAGATAGAGTGACAATGGAAGATGGAATAACTTAGAAAATAAGTTCTTGGGATTGGATTGATGGTTAGTTGCATCTCCCCAACCTAGAATTCTTCATGATGCACCATAGGCATCCATGATCAACCCTTGATAATGCTATATCTTGTATTAAATTGAGCTTGAAGACATGCAAAAACACTTGAATGCTACTCCAAAGCTTCAACTTTGTTGTGTATAGACTTATGAATTCTCTTGTAAAAGATTGTCAACTTTAACTCTTGAATTTGCTTGCTAAAAGGGCTTAGAATTGTGCTTGAATTTCTTAGATATCCTAAAAATGATTTAGAAATTTGTATTTATAGGCATTGACACCTAATTGACCATTATTTAGACCTCAAATGCTGACATCCACTAGAAATTTGAGTTAAATTGGTGAATTTCCCACTCAAACTTAAAAATGCCCGAAAAGGGACTCATTTTCCACCCTTGGTGAATGGGTTTCACCAAAGGGGACTCATTTGCCCGATGTGGAAAATGAGTCCCTCCTAAGATTTTTGAGGTAGGTTTTCAGGATTTGAATGTCTTAAATGCTTTTTGTCAGGATTTTATATGATTTTTGAGTGGAATAAGCCTCAAGATTCAAAATAATGGGTCCTAGGGGAATATAAATGCTAATTTAAATGATGATTAATGCAAGGGTGCCCAAGATAGGTCCAAATTAGACCAAGGATTGTACTACCTGGGTATGTACAGGATCATGATGGGCCAAAAAGTGCAAGATGCAAGTGATATGATGGCCCATGTGGCTGACAACTCTTTTTTTACCCAAAATTGATGAAACGAAAAGGGTTTTTAAAGGAGATTCTCAGCTTTCCACCAATATAAATTATGCTTTAATTTGAATTTAATAAATAATTATTATTCATTTTCTATTTGAATTATGACTAAAGTCTTGATTGATAGGCTGACTAAAAAACATCTATAGCTTTCAAATGGTATCACATTTTTTGAATCTGAAACATGCGTCACATTCTATGTTTGACATACTATAGGATTAAAAAAAGAAAAATTGAATTTCATGAAGTTTTGACCTAGTTAAGGTGGTCAGACATACAAGTTTTTATATTTTTTAAAAATTTTAATAAAAAATTCATAATTAATTATTTAAATGGAAAAATATTACAAAAAAATATGCATCACATCGACACATGAGTCCTCTACTCATATCTAAAATATTATAAAAAAATATTATCATTTTATTGTGGTTAGGGTGGTCAGACAGACATCTACTTCTTAGTTTTTCACGAAAATTTAAGTATTACTACATTGAAATTTAAAAATTTCACCAATTAGATTTTTTATTTTTTAAAATATACCTAGTAGTTTAGAAATTGCATTAAATTTGCTACAAATTATATTCTTACATAGTTTAGAAATAATATAGATAAATTATTCAAATTTTTATGTCAAGTTGCCTAACCCGGATTTTTCTAAATTTTTTGCCACTTAAGGGCATTTTTTTCCATGATGATCCTGCACATACCCACCTCCAAGAAGGGAGTATAATTTCAATGGTCACATTTAGCCCCTAGTTTAGCGCCCATATGAATCTATGTTCATATGCAAGCTCAAGGACTCTAAACAGTACACTTTATCTCATAAAAAGATATTCATTCAAAAGATGAGAGAATGAAGCCCCCAGTTTAGTTATCTACAAAACCACAATGTTAGGAAGTACATCCTGCAACACAAATTCATTAGTTATCCAAAAATCCTCTTATCTAACTTTTTGAAATCAAATTTTATATTAGATGTATGGCCCCCATTGATTCTACTTTCTTTACAAGTATGTGCAGAATCATGATGGGCCAAAAACTTGTGATATGATGGGTATGTGGCTAACAAAAAACATTTAACCCAAAATTGATGAAACAAAAAGGGTTTTTTAAGAAAATTCTCATCTTTCCACCAATATAAATTATGCTTTACTTTGAATTTAATAAATAGTTATTATTCATTTTCTATTTGAATTACGAATAAAGTCTTGATTGATACGTTGATTGAAAAATATCTCTAGCTTTCAAACAGTGTCACATTTTTTGAATTCGAAACATGTGTCACATTCTATGCTTCACATACTATAAGATTAAAAAAAAAATGAATTTCATAAAGTTTTGACCAAGTTAAGGTGGTCAGACATACGAGTTTTTTATATTTTTTAAAAGTTGTAATAAAAAATTCATAATTTTAATTATTTACATGGAAATAAATTACAAAAAATATGTATCACATCAGGACATGAGTCCTCTACTTATATCTAAAATCTTATAAAAAAATATTATCATTTTATTGTGGTTAGGGTGGTCAGACAGACACCTACTTCTTCTTTTTTCCCTAAAATTTAAGTACTATTGCATTGAAATTTTAATTTTTCACCAACTAGATTTAAAAAAAAAATGAACCTGGTATTTTAGAAACTACATTCAATTTGCTACATATTTTATTTTTACATATTTTTGAAATAATATAGATAATTTATTCATTAATTTTTATGTCAAGTTTCCTAACTCTGATTTTTCAAAAAAAATTGCCACTTAGGGGCCTATTTTTTTCCATGATGATCCTGCACATACCCTTACGAAGGTGGAATCAAGGTAGCAATCTAGCCACGTCGAATAGGGTAAGTCATATCAGGGGGAATTTTCAAGTACCATGCCACATAATGATATAAATCAGTGATGTTAGGAGCAGAATCATGATTCCAATGCAACAAACGACTTAAAAAATGGAGCCCTTTAGCACCGATTATGTTATCTTGAGTGAAAGAGCACTTTTGAACCATAATATAGTAAAAAACCTAGTTTTAACATACATAAGAGAAAAAAGTGAAGTAAATTATTACTTTTTCTTTTACCTTTTTGTAGCTTGAGATTGATTGAAGAATAGTGAAAGATGTCGAGTACACGAGACTTCAAGCTAGCAAGACTAGATGTGATGCGGGACTAGGTAGCATGCGACAAATGTCATCATGAGGTGAGTTGATTCTACTACCTGTGCTTTGTCTTTGTGCGGTCATTTTATGAATTTGTACATTTCTAGGTTAATTTAGGGACTTGGAAAATAAGTTTGCATAGTGTCCCCTTTTTTTGCGAAGTGTCCCATTGTTTTGCAAAGTGTCCCTTTTGTTCGTGAAGTGTCCTATTTTTTCCAAAGTGTCTCGTTTCTTCGTGAAGTGTCCCAAAAGGGGTCTAAAGTGTCTAGGGCCTTTAGGAAATCACACTAGAGTAACTTTAGTACACTTTTATGATGATTCATGTAGTCATTGAAGAGATTGGGTTGCGTATAGAACATATTTTTTCTTTTTCTATTAGGTACCCACCCATTCACGTTAGTGTCTGGGTGGTAGATAACTTAGCTTTCTCAAAGACTTAGTCGCCGCCCTTCTAGTGGAGGACACCGAGCTATTACAAGATGTAGGGATATATTGGGCATACCTCATGCCCCCCATGAGGTACCACAACGCGATGTTGATGGCTCTAGCTAACTAGGATTTAGACACATGTACATTCCACCTTCCTACTAGTGAGATGATGATCACCCTAGAGGACGCCCACCACATACTCCAAGTTCCTATTGAAGGTGAGTGGGTACGCTTATGAGGAGATTGGACATTCAACAAGAAGAAGGCCAACATGTAGTATTTCTTGAATGGACCAGTTCATGAAGAGAGAGTGAGGGCATGGATTGATCTACCGATGCTACCATATTCACAAGCCTCACTTGTTAGACAAATTATGATGCACACAGTTTCACTAGTACTCATCCTTGATGGGCAAGCAGTGCACCTAGAGGGAGGACTAGTACACCTAATATGAGGGATGGCAGAGCATAGGAGAGTATACGCCTGGGAGCATTGTATCCTAGCACACTTATACTATGATCTTGGATGGTTTATGTTTCAGGAGGTGGAAAACATGGTACACTATACCCTTCAATAGGTTTGGTGCCTTGAGCATATCATGTGTACCATACCTATCGGCTTCCCGTGTCTGACAGTCATGGGGTACCTATGGGCCTTTAGCTATTCTCTATGGTGGTTCTAGTAGTATGGTGATTTACACTTTTGGAAAGTGTGGTTTGAATGATTGGAGGATGATATCCTTTGGAGACCATATTAGCTTACACTTTAGTGGATAGATCACACTTGGTAGATGAGGAGATTAAAACTGGATAGATTTTTGATTGGGTCATATGGTAGTTTGGGCAGGTCCAAACACCATTGAGTGCAATACCCTTCTTCAAGAGGTTAGTGCAGAGTACCCGGAGACCTGGTGATATAGTACAATTCACTATAGAGAATGTTGTCTATAGTGACTCTGAGTACTTGGATCACGATATGTCTCCAATCACCAATATTGATGATGTTGATGCCATAGATGATTATGAGGAGTTGTGGATAGTATCACAACCAACTCTTGTATTTCCCATGGATGATCCTATAGGAGATGTAGTACCATTTCTAGATGAAGGAGATGATATAAAGGATGGGGTTGAGGAAACATGGTATGGGGTTGCAAACATATTTATAGATGTAATAGATGAGGACTATGATGAGAATGTAGATCCTAATTATGATGGTCAAGATAGAGGAGATGAGGAGGACTAGGAGGAGGAGGAGGAGGAGCTACCCCTAAGTGAGGGCGATGAGGCAAAAACTGAGGATCAAGTGCTACACAAGTGTGGAGAGCCCTCACCCATGTGTATGACTAGATCACGAGCAGCGGCTATAGCAAGCATCAGTACCTATAGTCATGGAGGGGTTAGCATATCTTTGATTCCCCCTCCACAGGACAAAGCTAATCTTTCACAGCCTACCATAGATATCAGTGATGATATTTTATTTATTCATGTACTTTTTGTTTATGCTTATGCTTTATATATGTCATGATGTGTACTAATTATTTATTATTTCTATCTTGCAGGAGTTGTGAGAGATTTGTGGGATATCTATCAATAGGAAATTGTAGAGATAGTGCTTGCATAAATCGACGAGGATGCCACAGACTCAAACTATGTGCCCCCACTTATTGTGGATCAGGACCTAGAGTCACTTAGGGAATTCACAAGACTAGGGGTGGCATATGATAATTTGAGGCGAGTCTGTCGAGCTGATTTGCATCCAAGACATAGTCATCCTAGACCCTAGTAGAGTTCAAGAGACTGGAGTCAGAGGTAGCCAGGCTACAGGTGGATAGAGATCACATAGCAGCACATCTAGATGCCCTTGGATAGATACGGGTCATAGAGTTTTCTCTTAGACTTAGCTGGTCACAATCACGATCGCATATCACCATCTCCCGATGTACCACCACCAGAGTGGCATGAGTACTAGATCCCAAGGGATCTAGTAGCCAAAGACCTCAGTGATATTGTATATATTGATGACATGACATATAAAACTATGATATATATATATATATATATGAGCATATTTTATTAGTTAATTTTATGTGTTAAATGTTAAATGACAATTTGATTAATTAAAAAGCCTTTGTAAGATTATTTAATGAATCTATTCATGATTTAACATGCTTAATTTTATCTAATTAAAACTTATTATAGTTTCTCTTAGATGCAACATTGTAATTAAGTATGTTATGCTAAATTAAATGCATCGATGATCTAACTGAAGAACATTAAATGTATATAAGGATCTAATCTAACATAACACATAAGATGAAATTGAATAGCATGAAATCTAAAGTAACTATATTAAAATGACTTACATAATCACCTTAGTGTTCAAGACATACGCCTAAGTGTTTGTCAAGAATGAAGCAATGTGAAAGCATATGGAATATAATCCAGTAGCTCTAACAACATTGCTTTATCATTCATACTATTCAAAGGATTAGAAATAATACTGTCACCAATGTGTGGCATTGATAGGTTCTTTGAGAGCTGTACCATCTAGCTTGGGTAACACGTGTGCACCAGACCCAATTTTTTGTCAATTATGTAGGGTCCTAACCATTTAGGACTAAACTTTCCCTTTTCATTTGGGTCAACATTGATGTCATATTGATTTTTAGATAGGACTAATTCACCTTTTTTGAATGTGTGGGGGATGAAATTGAGATTGTAATATCGTAGTTTCCTTTAGAAATAAGCCTAAATATGTTCAAGAGTGTTGATGTGATGTCCATCTAGCATTTCAAGCTGATGTAATCTTTGAGGCACTCTTTATAGTTTCTATAGTTAATAAGTCCTTGAAGAGTGATTCTTAATGTAGGAATCTCTAACTCCAAGGGAATTATTTACTCACTACCATAGACAAGATTGTAAGGTGTAGTCTCTATAGAGGATTTAACACTTATAAGATAAGACCATAACGCATAGTGTAATTGTGTATGCCAATCCTTATGATGCTTATTAACAGTTTTCTTCAGGATTTGTTCGATAACCTTATTAGCTGATTCAACTTGATCGTTAGATTGTAGGTAATAAGGTGTTGAAAAGAAATGTTGAATGTTAAATGTCTCCAACAATTTCTTCATGTCATTATTCTTAATTGGTGCACCATTATTAGAGACTAACGCAAAAGGGAGCCCAAAGTGAGCAACGATGTGTTCCAATATGAAACAACATATTACCTCAACTATTGTTGATTGAAGGAGGATGGACTCTACCCATTTTTTAAAGTAATCGATTGAAGTGATGATAAATGTATGTCTAGAAGAAGGAGGTGATATAGATTTCCTATAATGTCTAATCCCCAAACTGCAAAGGGCCATATCAGAACTTGAGCTTGGAATTCACAAGTAGGAGAATGGATTAGATTGCTATGCTTTTCGCATTTGTGACATTTTTTTACGTAGTAGAAGCAATATTGTTCGATGTTTCTCCAATAGTACCCAATGCAAATGAGTTTTTGAACCAATGTTTTTCCTCTAAAATGGAAACCACAAGCACCTACATGGGCTTGTTCAAGTGTTGAAGGTATCTCATCTTTTTATAGGCATCTAAGTAAGAGACCATGGAATGATCTTGAATAAAAAACATTGGCAAGGATTATATACTTAGATGCAAGATTGTGCAAGTGGGCTCGAATTTTCTTGGTTGTCAGCTTAGGAAAGGTACTATTTTTCAAATAGTTAAATATTGTATCGTACCATTCACTCGAGTCTTCCTCAGTTGTTAGCACATCTTCTAGTTTATCATCAATTGAAGGTTTCATGATGGGATGAATAGTGAATGTGAAATATTTTGAAGGATCTTGAGGTGATATAAGAGAGGCTACACTCACCATTGCATATGCATGCTAATTATCCTTTCATGGTATGTTATCAATGGTAAATGATTCAAACTTCTCTAACAAGTACATTGTAAGATCCTTTTATTTTAATAATTTTTTATACTTTGCTTGACATGTTTCATTTATTTTTTTAATTACTGATTGTGAATCACCAAATATTTTAATGTCTTTTACACCCAAGATCAGAGCAACATGTAATCCAGTGAGCAAAACTTCATACTCAGCAGTATTATTTGTACATAGGAAGTTTAACCGATATGACAAGGGAATAGGCTTTCATGCAGGCGAGATTAGTATAACCCCAGCATTGGAGCCAATTCTACACTTAGATCCATCGAAATATAACTCCCAAATTAAGTTCAATTGTCAGTTCACATTATCGTTGGGGAAAGAGTGAGTGCTAGGTAATGTCAGAGGGGAAGGAGCATTAGCAAAGTGGTTGGTTAAGGATTGGCCTTTAATTTATTTTTGTGAAATAGACTTAAGGTCAAACTCAATCAACAACATCACCCACTTAGCTAGGCATCATGATAAATCTGTTTTATTAAACAAATGTTTGAGAGGGTCAAATTTTGTCATCACTTGTATTTCCACATTCAGTAAATAATGTTGCAACTTACTAGTAGCAAATACAAGGGCCAAACATTTTTTTTGATTGTTGTGTATTGCTTCTCATAATCTATCAAAGTTCTGCTAATGTAATAAATGATATTTTATTTACCATTTTTATCTTGTTGAGCCAACAATGCTGCAAGAGCATGAGCTGATGCAACTATGTAAAGTATGAATTTTTTTTTTGGCATGGTAGGTTGTAAAATGGGCAGAGTTGCAAGCTATTCCTTCAAACTTGCAAAATCTTGTTTACAATCTTCATTCCAATCAAAGTGCACATCCTTTTTAAGAAGATGCATGAATGGTAATGTGATGCTAGCTAAAGATATTACAAAATGATAGATGGCATGGATTCTTCCTTGTAACGTGCACAATTTAGAAATGTTTTTGGTTCTTGTGGCATGTTGATTATGGCATCAATTTTCTTTATGTCCACCTCTATTCCTCTGTGAGATATGATAAAACCTAAGATTTTCGTACTATCTACACCAAAGACACATTTTTTTGAATTCAACCTCATGTTGTACTTTCTCATCTACTCAAAGATTTTTCAAAGGACATTCACATTGTCATGTCTTGTTAAATATTTAGCTAGGATTTCATCAACATAATCTTCCAAAATATTATGTATGTAGTCATGGAATATTAGTGTCATAGCTCGTTGATATGTTGCGCCCACATTCTTTAATCCAAAAGGCATCATAACCTAGCAAAATGTTCCCCAAACTCTCATAAATGTTATCTTATATTGATCTTGAGGGTTGATAAAGATTTGATTATATCCAAAAAATCCATCCATGAATGAAAACAAAGCATGTCTCGCAGTTGAGTCTACTATCACATCAATATTAGGAAGGGGAAAATCGTCCTTTAAAGATGCTTTATTTAAATCATAAAAATCTATCCACATCCTAATATGATTGTCAGGTTTTGCAACTGTGACCATTTTTTAGATCCAAGGGGAATAATCTATAAGTCATATGAAGCCAGCATTAAGGAGTTTTTCAAGTTCACCTTTAACCATCAATGCTATCTTAGGATTCACTTTTCATATCTTTTGTTGAATTGGATTAGCATTTTCAGTAAAAATGATGTTATGTGATACTATTTGCTGATCTATTCCTAACATATCTGATAATTTTCAAGCAAAAAGTTCAGGAAATTCATGGAGCAAGATTGTAGTGTCTTCTTGTTCTTCATCATTGATGCACTTCCCTATCTTAATGACTTTGTCTTTATCTTCTATGTACATTGTTATATCAATTGTATTGCCTAAGGGAACTACATTAGACATTGTAAATGCAGGGTCATATTGCTCCATACTTGTGTCTTGCTCATTACTTTCACCTACAACATCTTTTTGTTTGGTATTGATCATGAAACATGTAACCTTTTTCTTTAGAGTAGATGATGACTTATCATAAACTCCTAACATTTTTTTCAAGGCTTCATCACTTTCAAAGTACTCCCATGATGGCAGGGAAGTCATGTGAAGTAATTCAAGATGTTCCATAGTAAGATTGGTTCATGGTTGCATATGATAGTGTTGATGTTTAATGATGGTTTCTTGTTTGCTTTTATTGTCTTAGAAAAAGGATACCCTAAACCAATCTTTGTCACTTGTGTGTTAGGTTCTATAGGAACTCAAATTCCTTGTTCTTTCTTTCCACATCCTTTACCATTGCATCGCAATTGTTTCACAAGTTCATAACCTCTTCCATAATTTTTTTCCATTTCTTTCGGATTCGGTTGTTGTTGGTAATCTATCTCATCAAAATTAGTTGTGGAACTTGTATTTTCTTCCAAAGTAGATGAGGTGGATACTTGTGAAGGTTCTTCTGAATTCTAAGTTGAAATAACCATTGGTTGTTCTTTTCTTTCATCCTCCTTTCTTGTGATTATATACTCTCCCATAAATGAAGGTGTGAATATTGAGGAACCCAAATCATCACCTAATAATTTTGACATTGTTTCTTCTTCTTACTTGTAAACTTCTATAGGTTCTATGTGGGTTGTTGGAATTAATGTACTAAGAGGACTTGGTCCCTTTTTGAGTTGTAAGCAAATTTCAGGCTTGGGGTCTACTTCAACTTGGTATACCTTGTTGTTATAGACATATTTCATGATACAATGGAGGGTGGAAGGCACCACATGAATCTCATGAATCCATGGTCTTCCCAAAATAATATTGTATGAAATTTCATGAGGCATGACATGAATAGGAGTTTGTGGGGTAGCCTTTCCAACTATAATAAGTAAGGTAATCACACCAAGCAGTTTCTTGCTAGCATTGTCAATCCTCTTATTGATAAGGATTCAGACTTGATTTTGGATTTGTCTACATGCAATCTATATAAGAGTTTCATACTACACACACTAAGGGTTGAGTCGTTATTAACAAGGGTCCTTTTGATACCTATTCTATTAAATTGGGCTATTATCATAAAGGCCTCATTTTACTTTCTCAATTCCAAGGGAGGGAGCTCATGTTGGTGAAAGGTAATGTCTACCTTAACTATATCCATTCCTTGTATTAGAGCTGCCACATCATTTTTATTAGTACCAGGAGGAAGCACTACTTACAGTTGTAAGGTTGTTTGAAGCATAGTGTGATAGTTTGGTGAATTTTTAATTAGGTCCCAAAGGGATTTTTTTTTGGAGTATTGTTATGTTGTTCAACAAGATCATATTGCTTCCCACTATTCAAAGGCAGGTGAGGAGCACTAGGAAATATGGGATTAGGAAAAGGTACGGTTGTCAGGGTGGGTGGATTATTTCTAGTGTTATATGTGTGACCAATGGTATCTTGACTTAGTTGCTTCAAAACATTATTCTTAGGTGGATAAAGGATGAACTCGGGTTTTTTTTAGGTTGAGGCTTGTATGAAGGTGGGTAAAGGACAAATTGAGGTTGAATTACATTAATTTGTTTTATTTTTGGTTTCTCACTACAAGCCTTAATGGATGGGATTTATGAGATGAATCCTTTAAGTGCTTCATCTAACATGTGAAGTTCATCACTACCAAAAGGCTTGAGGGGTAGGTTAGCTTTGGTACATTGGGTTTTTCATGACAAGCCTTAGTGGATGCTCTTAGTGAGAGGAAGTTATAAAGGGCTTCATCTAACATGTCTAAGTCAACACTAGTAAAAGGCTTGGATGATATAATTTTTCTAAATTGAAGCATTTTTTTTAATTGTTTATTTTGATGTTTTTTGTTTTTTTGTTTTTGTTTGCTAATGATTCTATTCTAAATGAATTAGGAACTAATGTTGAAAATGAAAGTTGCAAAAATTGAATGCTATCCATAATTGCCATGAATGTCAATAATGCTATTTATAATGACTTAAATGTAACAAAAAGAAACTAAACTAAAACAAAAGAGTAACAAAGGAAAACATAAACTTAAAAACTAGAAATTTAATTCTAAAAATAACAATGTCAAACTTGCACTAGGACTGATTTTCCCAAGGTGACGAATGAGTCCCAAGAGGAATTGTTTTACATTTTTATATTTTTTTGGTTGATTTTTATGTTATGTATGTTGAATGATGTAGACATAATATGAAAATAAAAAATGTTAATGTTTTCACTAGATTTAAATGCAATAATGCAAGCTATATGAGTCTTTCATTGATGCAAATTTTGAAACCCTAGAATGCAAATTAACTAATGAAAAATGAAATGCAATGTTAATGAAAGATAAATCTAGGATGTAAATGCATTCCAAATCAAAATTACGATGTTCAAAAGTTGGGTTCACCAAAATGTGGACAGCGAAAATGGATGCTTCACTTTTCAACAAAATGGATACAATGAGAGGGATCCAATTTCACAATATTCACACTCAAGGAAACCTTAGAGACCTGAACCCAATGAAAGATGTGAGAGATATAATTGTAAGGAATCTTTGGAGATGATGGACACAAGAAATGGGTTCACCACCAAGTGTAAACTTGGAAAATACAAAATGTTTGAAAACATAGTGTGATATGTAAATAGACCTAGGAAGATAAATTGAATGCAAATAAAACAAAATAGGAAAGCTAAAATATAAGATTGCACCTAGAAACTTGTAAGGATTCAGAATGAAGAGTGGAAATGGCTCTAAAATTCTAGAAAATATGACTTTTTGACCTATTGGGACTCATTTGCCAATCTGGGTGAATTAGTCCCAGATCAGGGTTTCTACCCAGAAAGCTATTTCTAGGAAAATGGTATTGGAATATACAAACCGATCTAATAGAAAAATTTAGTGGGACACATTCACCATTAGTGTTGAATCAGTCTCGTTCTGCATTTTCAAAAACAAGAAATTCTCATCTACACTCCAACACCTGCACTTTCCTTCCAAATTGGGTTTCAAATCTAAACCTATAAAAATACCTACAAAAAATAATAGGACTTGATTTGGTAATGGGGGGTTTTCCTCGATCAAACCCCTAGTTTGGTAATAAAACCTTGAAGGGAATAATACAATTTGCATAAAAACCCTAGCCTTAAGTGTGTCTAAGACTAATAAATATGAAACATGATGCAATCCTATTCTAATATGCAAGAACAAGATGAATAAAAGAAATTGAATGATGTAAGATTCACCCTAGGACATCTCCAATCACCTCAAATGAACCACAATGATGTGTAAACCTTACTTAGTCTAAAGATAGAGTGACAATGGAAGATGGAATCACTTAGAAAAATAGTCCTTAGGTTTGGCTTGATGGCTTGTCGCATCTCCCCAACCTAGAATTATTCATGATTCACCATAGGCATCCATGATCAACCCTTGATAATGATAGATCTTGAAAAAAGTGAACTTGAAGACCTACAAAAACACTTGAATGCTACTCCTAAGCTTCAACTTTGCTGCATATAGACTTGTGAATTCTCTTGTGAAAGATTCTCAATAATAACTCTTGAATTTTCTTACTAAAAGGGCTTAGAATTATGCTTGAATTGCTTAGATGTCCTGAGAATGATTTAGAAACTTATATTTATAGGCATTGACAGCTAATTGACCATTATTTAGACCTCAAAGGCCGACATCCACCAAAAACTTAAATTAAATTGGTGAATTTCTTGCTCAAACTTGAAAAATGCCACAAAAGGGACTCATTCACCACCGTTGGCAAATGGGTCCCACCAAAGGGGACTCATTAGCCCAAGGTGGCGAATGAGTCCCACCTAAGGTTTTTGAGGTGGTTTTTTAGGATTTGAATGTCTTAAATGCTTTCTATCAGGATTTTATATGATTTTTGAGTGGAATAAACCTCAAGATCCAAAATAATGGGTCCTATGGGTCCATAAATGCTAATTTAAAGGATAATTAATGCAATGGTGCCTAAGATAGGTCCAAATTAGACCAAGGATTGTACTACCTTCAAGAAGGGAGTGCAATTTTAGTGGTCACACTAAGTTAATTCTGGGAGCTAGAAGATAAAGTGGACAAAATGGACAAGGCTTTCAAGAAGTTAGTTTTTATTACTCTAGGAATCATGTAGAGGGCTATTTTTGGTACTCTGAATAGTGTAACCAAGGTAAATAAATTTTGTAGGAAGATGAACTCCTCTTAGGCTAATGATGTGCAACTAGATGAGAGAACTACTAGTACAATGGAGTACTATAGTGAGGAGATGGAGTAGCGGGTTCAAGAATTGAACCTAATTTTCAATCCTAGAAAGTAATTTGGATCATTAGTGTCTCTATTTTTTTGGATTCTGGGCTATGGTACTTTTTGGGCATATGCGCCCCTCATTATGTACCTATCTAGGCTCTATTTTTTGGTCTTTTCTTATGGTTGGATTTTGGATCCTATTGTTTTGTATTGGTTAAGGTGGTGGTATTTTTGTAGGGTGTCAGCCTATTTTTTTCCCTTGCTATTTAGTGGTGGTAGTTTTTCTGGCTAGTAGGATTTTTTTTTTCTTTTGGTTGGGTTCAAGGGCTCTTTCCCTTACTTTTGTTATAAAAAACAACCCATACTATACCACTTCCGTTTAAGGATATCAAGGTCTTGAGTTAAGTTCAACCCGTTATTACTCATAAACCAACTTGAATATCCTCAACTTCGTCTTATCAACATAGGGGATAGGCTTATTACTCAACATGAAATTACCTTGGTTCACACAAATGCATAGGAAAGCACTTCCATTTTGAAATTTACATAATAGATTCAATATTAATATTCCTACGCTCAAGGGGTAAATCAATATCTTTTAAGGAAATTGAATAGTCTTTATAAGCTTGTTATAAGTATAACCAATGCCAAAATACTACTTAAAAAGGCTAGAAACTCTACATCCATTGGACCAACGTCCAAATATATAATTCCAATAATAATATATTCTTAAGATCTTAATATTCTTTATTTTGATATGTTGAAAGCTACCAATGTTTTCAGGCACAACTATATTGTTCCTAGTGCCTTTCTATAAATAATATCTCATTATTGATCTATCATATTCCTCAACTTCTTTATTTTTCTACCTAATTGTAAGAAAAGATCATTCTCATATAGAGAATCCTCAATTTGCATCTTCCATAGTTGGTAGTTTTAACCATTAAACTTCTTAACCCTAAATTTACTTGCATTCACCATTGAACGCAATTGAACTAGGAACTCTTATTTTGATTTTATCAAAAAAATAAATATACAACTCTAATACATTTTTTTAGGAATAGGATCACCAAGAAATATAAAATGAAATGAATGCAAAATAAGGTATAAGCTAACAAAAAAAATAGAGACATGGATATACACGGTTCACCCCAATATGGGTACATCCATAGAGAAACAATTGGCACTTGTGTTATTTCATATAAAAACATGAAGGGATACAACCTATAGAACATCCATTGTAACTTCCTCTTCATTCTTTGATAGTCTCCAGACACAGTATAATACAATACTAAATCATAATACAATTCCCTCATAAAAGGGGGTTACCTTCTATGGAAAGAAAATACAACATAACCATTACAATTATATCTATGACATAATGATGAACAATCCATATTTAGAATGAATAATTTTATATATAATGAGGTAATGAGTGCATTCCCCCTAAATGCTCTTCGAGGCCTATGGCCCCCAAACCTCATAGAGGGGTACCCAACTACACTCCCTACCCTTTTCCCCTAAGATGCTCAAATTCAAACATACTATAATTATTAAAGAATAAAATTGAACTCCATAACCAACACTATTATCAATTCCTTATTATCCATTTATCACCTAGTATATTAACATTTAATTAAATAAGTCTTGTTATTTAATTGAATGTCTAATATAATAGGTGATAAATGGATAATAAGTTATTGATTATAGGTGGTGAGATTTACTAATGGAAAATATGACATTAATAAATTAAATCCATTTATTATCAATACATATCGAATAATTATCCAATAATTATCCATTTATTTTCCACATATTATCAATTAATAATTAAAAAATATTTTTTTTCACCTTATATGCGCCTATAAATAATTTTTTTAATAATTAGACCATCAAAATCTAATTCACCTAGTTAGTCTAGTTCACTCACTTATGCTCCTAGTCTTACTCATTAGTCAATCCACTTCACTCACCCATGCACTTAGTTAACTATTACACAAATAGTCAACTCCCTTGTGTAGTTAGTTAACTAGCTCATTCAAGTAGTTAACTCATCAATTAATTTTTCTAACTCATCACAATTTGACTTGAGGAATGATAATTATTTTAATAAGAAAAAAAAAAATGGTCAAATCTACCATGGTTTCTACCTATTCTTATCAACTCCCCTAGTCTTGGATAAAACTTGAAACCTAATATTGAATCTTAAGCTTCCACATGTAATTCTCTTAAATGTCTATGAATTAAATTTTGCATTTATAATTTGATCATCACTCCTTCATGCATCTATATTTTGATAGTTAATCATCTGGGGAATAAACATTTATGCTAAAAAAATGTGCACCCACATTTATCATGAGTATATTTCCACATGATGCTTGATTTGATGTTTGCATGAGTAGAGTTGAGTGTTTCATTTGTTTAATTTGATGCTATTTTATTTTCTCTATTTTTATGCATTCATTTTAGTGAACCCTATGTAACCATTTCCTCTTTCTCCCATCATCTAAAATTTCTCTCATATTTATATAATGAGCTAGAGGATATAGATGCCACTATCTTCTTTTATTGTGTTGAATTCTCATTATCGACTATTAACCAAAGAAAAAAATAGATCAAGTGGGGACTAACAACATGTCACAAAATTAAAATTCTCAAGTTGGACACCTGTTCTTTGCATTTGGTGAGATAGTGCAACAACGTCTAGTTGCATCCCTATATATTTTGAAACCTTACACATTGTAGAAAAATAATATGTTTCTAGAAACTAAAGAGGTAGCAAAGGGAATGTTTAAATTTATGTATAATAAAAATAGGGGTATTGCATCCTGAACATAAAATGTTCCAATTCTATGGCCGAAAATCTAATAACTTATGGATTCTCACATTCTCACTATTAGTGTGGTAGTGAACAAACCTAACACACCTTAAATATCTAAACTATCAAGCCTTACTTATTTTCAAAAATAACTCCAACCTATTTCTCAACCAAAATGAAATTGAAAAAAGTAATTTTTAGTTGTAAACACTTTTAACAAAAGATTAAATTGTAATTTTTGTTATAAATATATTTATATTTACATTAAAATTAAAATTAAAATCTATCTTGTGGCATACTTTTTTCTATTAAGAGATCTATATATCCAAATATATTTTTTGACTTATTAAAATCAATTATGCCACCCATTTGAAAATCTTGAGCTGTCAATATAATTTAAAATAGAAGTACTTAAATGTGTGTATGACATATGAATGGTCCTAGGTAATTCCATTAAATTCAAGAGTATGATGTACCTTATAATAGAATCCATAATTCATGAAATTGTGTAAATAGGATCCTATTGATTATTTAACCATTAAATCATGAAATAATTAATAATATCTCTCTAATATTCTAACAAATCTTAAAATGCAATGAATTTGTAGGAGAGAATGGGGAGGGAGTTACAATAATGAAAGTAAGTTAAATATGGATAGTCTGTAAGCTCTTGGAAGAGGTGGAAGATGACTATCCAAATTGTTGAAGAGCTCTCAATCAATGAAATGGAATCTAACATACTTTTAGTCAACTCCTCTTTTCGAAAATTTGTAAAATACTTCCCTATTTGATTAGGTGAGACAATGGTTCCATTTTCATAGCTAAAATATCTTATAAAAAATAGTCAACATAATCTTAAGGGAAGGAATCAAAATGACCCTAAATTAAGCATGGGATTACATGCTTTAACAAAAGGCAAAACATTGGGTAAGCATTGAGATCATAATTAATTAAAGGTAAAACATTTCATTAAAGGATTGATAAGTTTCAAATTTCATACATCTTATTTATTTAGTTTTGAAATTGATTCATTGCCTTTTATTACATTAGTTTTGAATTTAGTTGATTTTTAATTTTTAATTTAAGTCAAAAAAAAAATCTTATTTTACATACTTTATTATGTTAAATATGATTATTATTTTAATTAAGTTGGTTATAATTTTAGTTTTTTAAAATAAAAAATTGACACTAATTACACATTCTTTAAGTACATTAATTATTTGATTTGTAAATTAATTTCAAATTTAAATTAAAGAATAAAATTAGATACAATAATAAAATAAAACTAGTATATATCTATCAATTTGGAGCTACTTTGTTGGTAAGGGGGGTGTGGTTCGATGGAAAAGTCACTTGGTTGTAGTGACGACCACTTGGGTTCAAACCCTCATTGGGTCAAAGTGCTCGTAGGCCTTGTGCCTTCACTGGGCTATTGTGCTCGTAGGTTTGGTAGTATCTTGTGGTTTTGTACCTGGTTGATGGCTCTGGTCAAAAGAATTTACCCCTAATAATATGGGTGAATTGTACCTTTTCAAAAACTAGCAATTTCACCTTTGTGTGTAATGGGTACACCGAAAAGGCGTGGAAGGTCAATTAAGAAAAATCCTTCTATTTTTTTGCAATACATGATTTCAAATGGTAGGTCAATTAACAAATGATGTTGTTTGTGCAATAAAGGTCTCATTAGAGAAGTGATAGCTTAAAAGAAATTGTGCATCTTCTTAGAAGGGTCCAAACCCAATTCAAACAAAATTTAAAAAAACTATGGATCCACTTAAAAGGATTCAAACATGATTGAAACAAAACCTTTGAATCAAGACGATAATAAGGCTCCATTATTAATAGGGTCATGGTATGCTTGTAATAGGCATAGATAGAAGAAGAGATAGGGATAGAAAGTAAGAGAAATAGAAGGGGAAAGAGTGGGAGAGAGAGAGAGAGAGAGAGAGAGAGAGAGAGAGAGAGAGAGAGAGAGAGAGAGAGAGAGAGAGAGAGAGAGAGAGAGAGAGAGAGAGAGAGAGAGAGAGAGAGAGAAAGAAAGAGGATAGATAGAAAAAGAAGAAATAAATACATAGAGAGGGGAGATACAGTGAGAATGGAAAAGATAATTAGAGAGGGATAGATACTCAAGGAAAATATAATTAGCTATTGAGGTCCAAGAAGAGTGAAGATGGATGTTTAGAGACAGAGAGGAGAGAGAAAATAGGGAAGAGAGGAAGATAGGGATTGAGATGAAGAGCAAAGAGAGAGAGGAAGAGGAGATAAATAGATAGAGGGAGATAAGCAAGACAGAGAGAGATGAAGATGAAAGACAAGACAAAAAGATATAGAGGAGGGGACTGTGAGAGGAGAGGAGAGGAGACAAAAGAGATATATAGAGTGGGGAAATAAAAGAGAAGTAGAGACAACAAAGGAGAGAGGGAGAGAGAGACAAAGAGATATATAGAGGGGGAAATAAAGAGAAGTAGATATAGACAAATAAAGGAGAGAGGGGGAGATAGATAGGGGGATAGGGAGGGGTGGATAGAGAGAGGCAAGGAAAGGGAGAGATATATGTAGAGGGTGAGAGAAGAGGGGGGAGAGGGAGAGAGAGAGAAGGGTGGGGAGAGATAGGTGGAGAGGAGAGAGAGAAGAAAATGGGGAGAGAGGAAGAGATATAGATAGAGGGTGATATAAAGAGATAGAGAGGGATATGAAAAGAGATAAAGAAATAGGGAGAAATATAGGAAGATAGGGAGATAGAGGTAGAGAAAGATATGGATAGAAAGAGATAGAGAGGAGTGAGAGAGATAGAGTAGGAGAGTAGGAGAGTTGGAGTGAATAAGAGAGACCAATTGTAAGCATTAGTGCTCCAACTAGAGTTGGAGGCTACTGTGAAACTAATCCACTCATGGTGAACATGTGATGCTCATGGTCCCCATTATTTACATTGGAAACACTCCTTCTTGTTCCATCTCCCCATGAAGATGTCTACTAAGAAATGATTCGCGAAGAATTGCACATGCTAGATGTTGATAACTACATATCAAACTAGCATGAATGACACACATTCAAGCCACGTAGGAATGCACAAAAACACATAAAATGAATGGATGCTTAAGGAGCATCCCCAGTTGTTGATCACCAATAACGGACTACTCGATTCAAATATGACACATGCTCAACATAATTGTATAATATTATTTATATATTATATATTATATAATAGAGTATATAATATACATATAAATATAATAAGTAATATTTAGATATTATATCTAGTAATATATATCATATTATTGTATATTCTATAATATACTATACACTATAAATCTAATAATAATAAATAATATATAAATAATATTACTTATTTATTATATAATATTATATACAATATAAATCTAAAAATAAATTAATATAATATCTATTATATACATATATGTATTATCTATATATATATTATATAATTTAAATATAAAATATAATAATAATTAATGAAATATAACAACACATTAAACACTAGATCAATTTATCACAAATATATTTTTTTTATTGAAAAAAGAGAATTAAATTAAAATGAAGTAAAGATTGCAAACATATCCAATAGCAACAGTTCTACCACTTGCCATAACCGAAAGAAAATAATTTCAACCTCCTTTGTATGTAAGAATATCTATATAGGTTTGTTACATTTGAACTGAAATTTAATAAAATAACTAAATATATAGATATTATTATAGAATATATTGAATATAATAACTAAATATTTATAGATTAATTTAAAATAATGGCATAATTTAATGTATAATAGATTAAAGTAAATAATTAATAGAATATTATAATATTAATTATATAAACTAAATATATCATTTTTTAAATAATGTCATAATTTAATATATATTAATTTAAAGTAAATAATAAAATATAATATTAATATTAATTATGTACAATAAATAATATAATTTTTTAAATAAATATATGAAACATAATTTTAAACTTATAGAATTATAATTTTATTTTAAAAATAAATTTAAATGTAATATATAATTAATAAATAAAAAATATTAATTTTGTTAAAACTACTAAAAAAAAAATTCTAAAACTACACATATAAAGAAACAACGATTCTGAGGATAAAAAATAAGCGAACATAAGCTGATAAAAAGTAGGAAAAGGGAAGAAGGTAACCTTCAACTGTAAAAAGTTGAACTTTTTTCTTTGCTAAGTGTCCATACATTGTTCCAAACCTCCCATTTTTTCATATGTAGGTAGTATGCTTTACACCTGTCATTTGCATTTTCTACGTTTTTAAAAAATTCGTATCGTATTCTGGGATGTCATGAGGCAGCATTTGTTTTAGGCATTCTGTCAAACATCTCATTCCCAATTACTCGCAGAAGACAAGCTGAGATTTATTGGAGAGCTAAAGCAGAAGGGCATGACTGCCATAGTGGGCGATGGAATTAAAGATGAACCGGCATTAACAAAGCTTACAATGTTACAAAGATTTTGAGAGATTCCTTGAAAATCCATGTTGTGTATATTCTGAAATCATTGTATTCCATGAGATGACATATCTTTAGAGTATTTTGTCAAACAGTTAACGTGTCAATTCTATGCTTCCACATTTCGCATACATGTTCACTAGAGCAGTTGCAACTGCAACATCTGATAAAATTCCTCTTTTCTTTATGCTTTGATGGATGTCCATGCCCTGTTCCATTGCTCATATTTTGGCACAGGCAGGCAGGGAGAATGGTGGCAAAAGTTGTGGAGTCTGACTTTACAACTGCCAGTTGCATTTGCTTCAAAGTTTCTAAAGATTTTTAAAAAAATCCATTTTGTGCATATCCTGCAATCATTGCATTCCATGAGATAACCTCTCTTTGAAGCATTCTGTCAAACGGTTTACGTGCCTTTCTATGCTTCCACATTTTGCATACATGTCTACCGGAGCATTTCCAACTATAATATCTGAAAAAATCCTCATTCCATGATGCTTTGATGGCTCTCCATACCCTGTGCCAAAGCTCCCATTTTGGTTGTCTGGTTGGATTGTTTCACAGTGTGATTTTTTATGGAGCTTCCAATTAGTTTTATGTGGTGTTATGCTATCTTCTGAGGGGCTTAGCTGGTGGAATTCAAAGGTGCCTTCTTGGATATGTCAATTGAAAATGAATTGGATAAGTCTGCTTGCTCGAACCTTTGAAATTGTAATCAGCAGATACATCCATCTTTAATCGGAACCCAAAGAAAATTAAATCTACTTTCTTCAGCAACTACCGTACAGATCTTGTAAAGGGTACTTAAAAAGGCATATACTGAAGACAATTTTTGCATAAAAAATATTTCTTGCCTACCTTCGGTAATATCATTACTGCTTTCATGAACTACTGGGGTGTGGGGAGGTGGAGCACTCTTCATCAAAGTAAGTAACCTGCCAACCTAAGGCCAATATGGGATCATCTGCATCTGTTCCTGCTCCTGGATATGCTATGTTCTATAGATTTCGGTTTGTAACTGTAACTAGTGTTCCTGCCGTGGGTGGGTATGTATCTTGAACTTGGTAAACGGATGGTCTCCTTTAACTTAGGATAGATATATTCATCTCTCGGTTCATAGTTCTCTCGGGAGGCCGCGGGTTCTGCATTCATTTATGCCCGACTATATATAGCTCGGTTCGGTTACTGACAAAAGAATCTCGCGGGAGGTATTATAGTTGGGGTGAGCGCAGCGTAGCGTTCCATATCACTGGTATTGGCAAGGCTGGAGAGTATGGATGCCATCGGCTGGAGAGTCTGGATGCCGTCTTATTGTTAATGCCATTGGCTGGAGAGTCTGCGTTATAACTAAACAAAGCAACTTTCTTAAAAAAAAGAAAAGAAAAAGAAATGTCTGCGTAAACGTGTGAGGAGGCGTTAATGCTAGTGCTAGATCGTATGCAAGTTGCAACTACCACTACCTCGATCCAATAACACCCAGCATTGCATTCGTCTGACATTTTGAGAAACGGATTTTGTCAGGGAAAAATCTTGCGGACCATTTCTTCTTATCTCAATACGTATGCTTTTAATACGCGGTTCAACAAAGGCACGCAATGCTTTTAATACGTGGTTCAACGAAGGCACGCGATTCATTCAATCGTCTCCCACAGCTTTTCTGAAAATCCTCACCGTTCATAAACAAAATTAGCTTGCTCTTGTTCAAATTGGATACGCCTACGGCGTAAACTACGGCCTAAAAAATAAAAAAATTGGAGCTACTTTATTTTCTTATAGATTATTTTATTATTAAATATCAATATATTAATATAAAATATTAAAGTAAATCGTGAACACATTCACTCTATTACATTTCACTTGTCACTTTTCATTATAGACATCAATATAAATAAATTAAAATAATTCTTTAAATTAAAATAAAATAACTCTTAAATAAATAGATGTATTTAAAATATCGTTATTATTTAGAATAACAATTTTCTTTGCTTTGTGTCTTTTTTTTGTGTGAAAGAACAACAGTTTTTTCTAAAATTAGAGAGGAGAATAAAATTATCATAGAAGTTAAAAAGTAAGACTGTTTTGGTTTGTGTCTTTTCTTTGTGTGAAAGAACAACAATTTTTTTAGAAAATTAAGAACAAAAAGAAAATTATTAGTGGAACTTAAAAAATTAGGCTGCTTCAATTTTTGTCTTTGATTTGTATGAAAGAACAAGGAGGAAAATAAAATTATCACGGGCTAAAAGGTTAGGCTCCTTCCACTACTTTTTATGGACATGAAAAGTTAGGCTCCTTCCAACGACTTTTAATCGAAATGAAATAAACATCAGCATTATACATAAGCAAACATTCAAACAAGATTACTTTTGTAAACAACATTTCCACCATACTCATTGTAAGAGGAAAAGTATATACATATGGAAAGATTGGGAATCAAATCCTACAAGTTGAAAAATCGAATATCATGTTTTCCATTTCAGACATATGACATGAAATTTGGACTAACATTTTTTTATGACAAAAAATGTAATGTGCAATAGGGGAGAGGGACCTATAGTGGAGTGGGGCCCAATAGTGGGATAGAAGTAGTCCTCAGTGGGCCCCATAGTGGAGCATCTTAATATCCAATTGCAAAACACTTTTTATCCATAAAATACACAAACTGAGAAATCATGTGATGCCACATGAGTGCACCAATAAAACATGACTTAGTGCACTACTAAGTCTCTAATTTTTTTTTGCCCTTTTTGGATGTCTCAACAAAAAACATGTTGATGTGGCATCATATTTGATGATGTCACCCTAAAATAAAATATAGAAGCTTGCAAGTTGCCAAATAAACCATTGTACAAAATTGGTAGTGATTTGAAATTTTCACATAAGATTTTGAAAAACACAAAGTTAGGGTGCTCCACTATAGGCCCCTCTCCCCTATATGACAAATAAAAATTAACCTATCATGTGTGATAATGATGGAGGATAATTATGCATAGAAATATTTACTAAAGAAGAAGCACATGTAAAAAAATCCATGATGGCTATTTTAAACAATTTAGCACAATTGGCACATTTATACAATACTTACGTTTGTAAAGGGCCACTTCATGATCGCACATACTAACGAAATAAGTAACTGAAAATACTAATCTCGAAGCAGTGGTAAGAACAGACAGTAGATCAAAATCAGATTAAGGCCACCAGACATTGTTGATTTCATATGGATGGAGTGGACTTGGCCATGCCCCTAGTCCAAATATCTCGGCGAGTTTACCTTCAATGCTCCTTATCATTCTTCCCTCTGCATCGAAAACAACCAATTTTTCCCGAGGCAGGTAAACCAAAACCCACCCACAACTATTCATCACAAATTGTGGATGTACCCAGATGACATTCCCAATGTCATCTGGGTCTCTGTTCGCTCTACGCATATTTCCACGCCTCACTGCTTCTTCAAATGGGCTCCTCGGAAATGCCTGCAATTCTGACCAGTTGTGACCTTCACCCCCTTCTTCATCAAGCTTCCATAAAGACATACCTATTTGGTCCACCAAAACAACTTTCCCATCATACCCAGTTAACTTCCAGCAGCGACTACGCTCAAACTCAGGTACATCTGTTGCTGTCTGTGGTTTCCTGATAACATCCCAACGTTTCTCTGCAACATTATATGCTACAACGTGAGGTCTGAACTTGGGACGCGTGCTCTGATCAAGTGGGGTGTGACTAATCCAATAAAAATTTCCTCTAGAATATACACCTTCACCTTTGGGACAAATTGTTAGGGGCATATTAAACTCCGATTTGGTCCATGTATAACTTTGTGAATCGAAGATCTCCATAACCAGCTGGCTTCTGTGCCCTCCTTTGTTGTTGTTTACTCTTATAACCAACAGGCATCTCCTTGCACAAGGGTCAAATGCCATGGCAATGAAATCTGTTTCGGATCGGAGCTGGACAGGAGGGGGCAGCTTTATCCATGTCCTGGTAATAGGATTGCAGATGAAGAACAAATTGGGTGCTGTCCGCTCACTACGATAACAGAGGAGGCTCTTGCAGGTTGTCACTACTTTGCCGCAGGTCGCCAAAAAATCTAACGTGAGTTTGCGCAGAGGGTAAGTGGGCAGTGATTGAAGTAGATACAAATGATGGAGAACTGAGTCATGATAAGAACAGCGAAGGTTTTCATGGAGAGCAGGCTCACCTATCACAAAGCCACGCTTATCTAGGAGAGCATGCTCACCTTTCACACAGCCACGCAAACCTCCTATAAGAAAAGCAGGGAACAAAACAAGAGGAACATTTAAATGAAACTGCCGGAATTCTGTTCTCCATGATTTACAGACAATATTGAATTTTCTCAGGATTAGAGTGTTAGCGTTAGTTTCCAGTTTATCCACAATCAACGGGCAGCTTTTTAAGCTAACTCAAGCAAACCGTCATGTTTATTTTCCATGCAATAAGTAAACTTCAGATTAGTTTACTGTCACCGCCATGCGATGTGAACTCCAGATTAGTTTGTTTTCACCGCCTCTTTTCACCGCAATCTCTTTGCTGCGGTTCTTATTTGTATGAGTTCTCAAATCATTGTAATCAGTTCGGTTAATAGAATATTTATTTTCTGTTCTTGCTCTGTTTCTCTCTCTGTTATTTATCTGCAATCTTTCCTTTCTTTTCTAGCCAGATCTACACTGTATTGCAGGTTTAGCTCGAATTTTACATGGTATCAGAGCTTAAGGGAGCTAGGAAGAAGGAGAATATACGTTTTTTGCAGTAACTGAAGATTAAAACTGTTGACAAGAATGGAATTTCCAGCCTCTGCACATCTGTCACCCTATAACTATTACGAATGGAAGCCAAAGATTCTGCTTCAACTCAGAAGTAGAGGCTTATTCCGAATAGTCATGGCAACAGAGGTTGAACCGAATGCTGCAATTGAAAAATCCAAATATTTCAATCGTATGGATGAGGCCTTCGGTCTCCTATGCTTATCCATGTCTCCAGAATTGTTGTTTCATGTTGAAGCATGCAAAACTCCAAATGAAGTTTGGACTACGTTGGAGACTCTTTTTGGGAAGCAAGATGAGATGCGGGGTCACATCCTTGAAAATGAGCTCAACTTACTAGATCCGAGTAAATTTGAAAATATTCAAGATTTTTTCACAAAGTTCAAGGCCTTATTACTCCAACTGAAAGGATGTGGAATTGACAAATCTCAGGAAGAAAGCAAATTAGTTCTTGCTATTTTGTCAAAATTGGGTCCAGAATATGTTGTATTTGTCTCAACATTTCACACAGTCAGGCTTACAACTGAAGCAAATTGGAAGATGCCCACACTCGATAAATTTATTGAGTCCTTGATACATGAGCAAGATAAGCTCATAAAGATGGGTACATTAAAATATTCCAAAGCTCATGCTCTTACTGTGCAAACAAGTGGGAAGAACAGTTCAAAACCCAATCAGCAATCCAAAGGAAAAGGGAAAAAGGAACCAAATCCAAGAAAGGGAGACAATCTCAAACCTCCAGATGAATCTTCTAGCTCGAGGGAAAAGGACAAAAGGGAGAAATCAAAGTGCAGCTATTGCAATCGTGGTTACCATCCAGAATCATCATGCATGAAGAAGACCATTGACCTCATGGCACAAACACTTCAACAAAATAATCTTGGTAACTTTATTCTAGAAAGTGCCAAGAAGAAGAAGGAAGAAAAGGCACCAGAAGAAAGAGGTAATGCACATGCATTAATTGCTATTCATTCTTCTCCAGATGCATGGATCCTCGACTCCGGAGCTTCACACCACATGGCAGCTACAAAAGATGTTCTTTCATCTTTGGAACCATATGATGGTCCTCCTATTCTCATGGGAGATGACTCTCCAGTAGAGGCAACTGGCAAAGGGAGGGTAGAGCTTGGGATTGGAAGTTTTGAGAATGTCCTGCACATTCCAAAGCTTTCTGTGAATCTTCTCTCTATCTATCAAATGACACATACTGGCACTGGAAGGAGAGTTGAATTTACCCCAGATGCGGTGAGCATATTTGACATGCAAGACAACTCCAAAATTGCTGTTGGTAAGGAAAATCATCAGTCTCATTTGTACACTTTTTCTGACTTTGTTGCTAAATCAGATTCCACTTTATTGCTAACACATGCAAATGATGAAAGTAGAATTTGGCATGAAAGGTTTGGTCATTTAAACTTTAGATACATGCAGCAACTTAGCAAACAGGGGATGGTGAAAGGCTTGCCTACCATAGAATTTTCTGATGGAATATGTGAAGGTTGTGCTCTTGGAAAGCATCCACAAGAAAAGTTTCCACAGGGGCATGCATGGAGAGCTTCTTCTCCTTTAGAGCTTGTTCATAGTGATCTTATGGGCCCATTTCCAGATCCTTCTATGAGCCAAGCCAAATATGTGCTAACATTCATTGATGATTGCACATGATATACATGGGTGTATTTTCTCAAATTCAAGTCTGAAGTGTTTGAACGTTTCAAGATTTTCAAAGCTCATGCAGAGAAACAGTCTGGGAAAATGATCAAGATCCTTCGCACAGATAATGGGGGGGAGTATGTTAATAAAGATGTCCAAAATCTTTGTGATGAAGCAGGAATACAGTTGCAGAACACAGTTCCTTACACTCCGCAACAGAATGGGGTAGCTGAGAGGAAGAACCGATCTTTGAAAGAGATGGCTAGTTGTATGTTGCATGCAAGGTCTCTTCCCTCCAAACTGTGGGCTGAAGCAATCAACTGTGCTTCATATATACAAAATAGATCTCCTCACAAATCTGTCATAGGAAAAACACCTTTAGAAGCATGGAGTGGCATGAAACCAGAAGTCACACATTTTTGCATCTTTGGATCACGTGCATGGGCCCGTATTCCTATTGAAAAGAGAAAGGCTTTGGAGCCTCAAAGCAGAGAATGCATCTTCGTTGGATATCCAGATGGCATAAAGGGATACAGACTGCTAGATCTTTCAACAGAAACACTCTTCATTGCGAGAAGTGTCTACTTTGAAGAAAGTTCCCCGCATGCATCTCAAGATAAGCATGCTACCAGCTCAGTGTTTCCTCCTCTTAAATATTTTAGAGAAGATACATACAATCATACAGATCTGATTTCAGATATTTATGAATCTGATTCAGAGGAAGATGAGCATGCATGTGTCGATCTACAACCTAATACTGATTGGGCTTCCGGCGATGATTCAGTATCCCCTGTGAGAAATCAAAGAACAAGGAGCTTAAGTGAGATATATGAAGCTCCTCATGCACTCAAAACTACAGAACCTGTCATGCCATTGCATGCCTATGTGGCTCTAGCATCTGATCCTCAGACTTATGCAGAAGCTGCAGGGAATCCTCTTTGGGAAGTTGCCATGGAGGAGGAGTACAACTCGCTCATAGCAAACCAAACATGGGACCTAGTTCCGCTTCCTTCTGATCGCAAGCTTGTCAGATGTAAGTGGGTCTATAGAACAAAGAAATCAGTAGATGGACATGTGAGTAGATACAAAGCATGGTTGGTTGCCAAAGGTTTTCAGCAAGTTCATGGCATTGATTATGATGAGACTTTTGCTCCAGTAGCAAAAATGGACTCCATTCGGATGACTCTTGCCATTGCAGCAGCAAGAAGGTGGGAGGTTCTCCACATGGATGTGAAGAATGCTTTTCTTCACGGTGATCTCAAGGAAGAAATCTACATGGAGCAACCGCAAGGGTATGTACAGAATTCATCTTTAGTATGCAAACTCAAGAAGTCACTCTATGGCATCAAGCAGGCACCTAGAGCTTGGTATGCTAAAATGGACTCTTATCTCCTATCTCAAAATTTCATGCGATGTAAATCTGATCCAAATGTTTATATGATGAGAACATTTGACTCTCTGTTGATCATAGTGCTTTATGTAGATGATCTACTAATAACAGGTAGTTCAGCCACAACCATTGCTGAAATTAAGTCTGCTTTGCATGCTAGATTTTCTATGACAGACATGGGTCTCCTACACTTTTACCTTGGACTTGAAATCAGCCAGAATGAATCAGGAATCAATGTTTCTCAATCCAAGTATGCTAGAGATCTTCTAGTTCGATTTCGCATGACTGATTGCAAGCCAGGAGCCACACCTTTCTTATCAGGGGTCAAGCTTGAGGATGGCAAAGATACTCCATTGGTTGATTGCACACAATTTCGTCAGCTTGTGGGGAGTCTTCTTTATCTCAGTCACTCTCGTCCAGATCTCTCATATGCAGTGGGGGTTGTTTCCAGATACATGCAGGAGCCACATGAGCTACATTGGAAGGCTGCCAAGCGTATACTTCGATATGTTCAAGGAACCATTTGCTATGGGATTCATTATTCAGCAAGCTGCATTTTGGATCTCATTGGCTACACTGATTCAGACTGGGGTGGTGATAACATTGATCGCAAGTCCACTTCTGGATATGTACTTAGTTTGGGATCAGGCCCTATTTGTTGGTCAAGCAAAAAGCAATCTGCCATTGCTTTATCATCAACAGAAGCTTAATATAGAGGTGCAGTCAACATTACCATTCAAGCCATTTGGCTGCAAAACTTCCTAACTGAACTTGGTATCCTCTTCCATCGTCCGACTGTCATTTGGTGTGACAATCAAAGTACACTGAAGCTTTGCAGAGATCCCATACAGCGACAACGGACTAAACACATCGAGATCCACATGCACTTCATTCGTGAATTGATAAATGATGGAGTCATCGACTTGCAATACTGTGCCACTTCAGAACAGATTGCCGATATCTTCACGAAGACATTCACTGAGCAGAAGTTTCACATTCTGCGAGATCTTCTTGGGGTGAAAAACACTGCAACACAGTAGTTGCCATGCACATTTCGTGTATATTTTTTGAGGGGGGGTTTTTGTTCCCACAGGGTTTTCCCTCTTTCCTCTTTTCTGTCTCCTTAGTTAGACTTAAGGGGGGGTGTTAGCGTTAGTTTCCAGTTTATCCACAATCAACGGGCAGCTTTTTAAGCTAACTCAAGCAAACCGTCATGTTTATTTTCCATGCAATAAGTAAACTTCAGATTAGTTTACTGTCACCGCCATGCGATGTGAACTCCAGATTAGTTTGTTTTCACCGCCTCTTTTCACCGCAATCTCTTTGCTGCGGTTCTTATTTGTATGAGTTCTCAAATCATTGTAATCAGTTCGGTTAATAGAATATTTATTTTCTGTTCTTGCTCTGTTTCTCTCTCTGTTATTTATCTGCAATCTTTCCTTTCTTTTCTAGCCAGATCTACACTGTATTGCAGGTTTAGCTCGAATTTTACATAGAGTTGGCAAATGAGATAAAATCCGCACTAATAATTCTTCTGGTAGCTTACTCCATACTTGAACATCCATCTCTGGGGTCTCTTCCACTGCAGATTTTCTCATCAATTCTGATTCTAACTCTAATTTTAACTTCAATGCTCTAAGCTTTCATAGAGGCAGATCCACGACATACCCAAGCCATGATGGAAGATAAGTATGAAATGTATTTGCAATACTTATGCCTTGAATTTAAGATATTAAATATCTGTAGAAGAGAATATCTTGTTTGAATTCCGGCCACTGTATTAACTTTTATGATTGTAAATATACATATATAAAGCGATATTACTTATGTTGGAATCGTCTTGTGGTTTGGACTTATCATAGTTTGCGAAGAGGAAATATAAAAGTTGCGATGCATTTCAGGTCTCTCCTTCGTGATTGTCTCCAATCATTTGTTTCGTAGCTTTCTGTTCCTGACCGCTTTGGAAATTGTTGACATGGTTTTCTTAAAATTTAACTTTAGTCATAATAGTTTAAATTGAATAAATTGTTGATAAATGATGAAATTAACATATTATTGTCTTCCTTAAGGATATGTTTCTTTGGAAAAACATAAATTGGTAGTTATTAATTTTATATGTGATGGGTAAAAGTTAAAAAGTAGAGATTATTTTATACAAAATATATTGTTGTCATTAAAGTCTTGTTAGTGATTGAATAATTTATTTTTATGTTTACTTATTTATCTTAAAATTGTTTTGTTGAGTATAACTTGATTTTTAATTCTTCAATGAAGATCAACATCTTATTTGAAGGTAAGCAGTTTAAACCTCAGAGAAACATGATTATTTTTTGTGTAGTTGAATATGAGTTACTCTTGACACATCATTAAAAGAGTAAACTAATGTGACCTGAGCACCTTTCCTAGATCCTAGCTCACCATGTCATTAAAAGAGTGGCTAGAGATGTTTTGATACTCACAAATCACTCCTTGGTTCCTTAAACTCATTAATTTAATGCTTTCTTTAGCTTTTCCAAAGATCGCCACCTCTAGTTGATAAACTTTTCCTCCCCTTCATGGTTGGGTAACTACTTGTCACCTTCTATCCTCCATTATAACTTATGATTGTATCTCATCTCCCATCCCATAAAGGATTGGTGCATGGGCCCAATGATGTAGATGGCCTAGTTACCTTGGCCTAAGTATCTCATCATGTTAATGGTTCAAACTAGCAATGATGACTAATGCATGGTAGAAACAAGAATAGTTCAAAATAGTGATGGGAAGGGTTATATTGGGAATCTTTTTAAGAGTTGGGGTAGCTTGACCTCTAGTATGAACTTGGCCAAATTATCATTAAAAGAATCCATAAATGAGAATATAACAAGAGATTAGAAAATAGTTTGATATGAGGAATTCAAAAACTAAAAATCAGTTGTGATGAACAATAATGTTATAATGTTATACTGATTCATTTTACTAATTAAAGAAAACATATTTCTTTTAACAATTTGATTATAAAAGAGTAGTAAACCATATGATGACTTATAGGGATACCAAAATAAATTGATGTAATACAATAAAGCATATAATGAATAACCATAGAAATATTTAAATAATTTACTAATGTTGCAAAACACAACCCTAAAAAACATTCTCATACCACTTATTAGGATTGTAAGCTAAAACTATTAGCACAATTTAACAATACATGAAAAATAATATAATTATCAGAAAAATAGTTGTACATATGTTTATATTGAGCACAAGAATTGTATATCTATTTTAGTGAGAAAATCCTTAAGCATAATATTCCGTTGCAATATATGACTCTAAAATGATATTAAATCTATTACAACATCAATATAAATCTCTAAAAAGGATGACCCACAACTTATAATCAGTATAAAATAAATTTACATAATGTAATTTTTATTAACTATTTACTATATTATTAAATATGTCAATAGTGGCATAGTAGGATGGTTAAGTTTCTATGATGTTGTTTTTGTTATCAAGGTTCAAACCCATTATGACAATAGTAGGATTTGCAACATAATTACAAATCTGTCACCTTTGATGGATTAATAATTGATGGGATGGATTAATAGTTGTGGATGGGTTTTGGTACACCTGTATTAATAATTGATGGATAATTGATGGATCCTACTATGATTTGCATGTAATTGATCTCTTAGTAGGTTCAAACGTGATGCGCAATAGTGATTTCCAAGTAAGAACAGAGAGAGAGAGAGAGAACAATCAGATTATGGCCACCAAATATTGTTGATTTCAAATGCATAGACTGGCGCATATCGTTCTAACACTCTGAGCAGTTCACCTTCAATGCTCCTCATCATTCTTCCCTCTGCATCAAAAATTACCAATTTATCCCCATGCAGGTGTACCAAAACCCATCCACAACTATTAATCAATACTTGTATAGTTGTGTGGGTGAGTCCAACGGTTTGTGGGCATCCATTCACCCTAGTTATTTCTGCATGGCTCACCGCTTCTTCATATAGGCTCCTTGGAAATGCCTGCAATTCTAACCAGCTGTTCCCTTCACCCCCATCTTCATCAAGCTTCCATAGAGACAGATTTGTTTGGTCCACCAAAACAACCTTCCCATCATACCCAGTTAACTTCCAGTAGCAGGTGTAATCAAACTCAAGTGCATCTATTGTTCTCTGTGGTTGCCTGATAACATCCCAATGCTTCTCTGCAACATTATATGCTACAACATCAAATATGAGCATGGTAGGCCTCCTCTGACCAAGTGGGATGCGATTAATCCAATAAAACCTTCCTCTAGAATATACACCTTCTCCACTAGGACAAATTGATAAGGGTATATCCATCTCCGATCTGGTCCATGTACAACTTTGTGAATCAAAGATCTCCATAACCATGCAGTTTCTGTGTCCTCTGGTGATGTTGTTTACTCCTATAACCAACAGGCATCTCTTTTCCCAAGTGTCAAATACCATGGCAATGAAATGCATATTTGATCGGAGCTGGATAGTTGGGGGCAGCATTTTCACCGTCCTGGTAATAGGATTGCAGATGGAGAACAAAAACGGTTCTTTCCGCACATGACGACAAAAACAGAGGAGGCTCTTGCAGGTAGTCACTACACTGCCGCAGTCAGGGGCCAAAAAATCCAAAGCGAGTTTGCGCAGAGGGTAAGTGGGCAGTGATTTAATCAAATACAAATCATAGATAACAGAGTGATAACAGAGGGTTTCACGCATACCTCCTATAAGAAAAGCAGGGGACAAAGAAAGAGGGACCGTTAACTGAATCTGCAGGAAGGGCTGTGCTGCTGAAAGAATGCCGTTCCATGATTTACAGACAATCTTGAACTTTCTCAGGATTAGAGTAGGCAAATGAGATAGAACCCGTATTAATAATTCTTCTGGTAGCTTACTCCATACTTGAACATCCATCTCTGGGGTCTCTTCCAATGCAGGTTTTCTCTTCAATTCTGATTATAACACCCAGTTTAAAGCAGACGTATAATCTGGACGTGACGGACCTAGAACAGCCCTCATATGTATAGCCATGGATGGAAGATAGGTAAGAAATGTGCTAATATACTTACGCCTTGTATTTCAAGATCTTAAATATGCTTACTCCGGCTATTCTACCTTTCCTTTAGGATTTTATAAAAATGTTATAGAGGTCATTTACTTATGCTAGAATCATCTGTCCACCAGAGATTTTGGACATATTCTGTTGTAGTCGGTGAAGAGGTAATATATGTTGCAATAAAGTCGAAGCTCGTCCTTGGTGATTGTCTGGAAACTTTTGTAGTTTTCTGTTTGACAGGGTGTGACTGCATTTTTAGTCTTTTATCATGTTTTTATTGGTATGAGTGTTTCGCTCCGATGGCCCCAAGGTAGGGAAAACTAGCCTAGGAAATTATTGATGGACTGTGGCTTGTATTTTCTAAGACATTGGATATATTTTATAGATTAAATTTAAGAGATATTGTTCTTTTGATTTGATTTGTGAAAAGACGTAATTTTTATTTATTTATTGAGTAAAAGTATAGCAATTTATTTAAAAGCAGTAGTTAAAAGTGAAAGTAGAGATTTCTCTATGCAAAAAATAAGGTTCTTATTGGACTTCTAATGTTGATATATATAAAATCTTGTCTTTGATTTTTGACAAAGTTTGGCATCTTGTGTAAGGGTAGGTGGGTTTAAGCCTAGGAGCAGCTTGACAACTATTTGTGTAGTTGGGTATCTTCCTCAAATTACTTTTGGTACACAAGTGAACGAGGACATGGGTTTACTAAAATTGGTGTGCTTTAAGAACTCTTCTGAGGTCTAAGCTCAACTTGTTAGTACAAGAGTAGGAATAGATGCTTTAATCCTCACAAATCATCCTGAGATACCTACCTTCATCAATTTAAGACTTTCTTTAGAGTTTAGGAAGATTGCCACATCCCCTTGATGAAATTGGCTTCTCATTCATGATTAAGTGACTACTTTCCTTTTACCCTCTATAATAATTATGGATTGTCTCTCATCTCCCATCTCCTAAAATGTCAGACAATGAGTTAGGTTATACAAATGACCTAGTTGCTTTGAGCTAGTTCTATCCTCACGTTAGTGGCAACCATCAATGAATACTAAAGCATGGCAAAGAGAGGAATAGTTTGGAATAGTATGGGAAGCTGAATATTGAGATTTTTTATTTAAGAGTTGAGGTGGTTATGGGCTCTAGTATGAACTTGGACAAATCATCATAATTTTTTTTTCTTGATTAGAGGATAACAAGAAATTATAAAATAGTTTAATATGAGTAATTCTAGAGTAATCTAAATTAGCTATAATGAAAATTAATGTTATAATGGTATATTAGTTCATTACTAATAATTAAAAAATAATATTCTTTAAAATAAAATTAACATAAAATAGTAGTGAATCATATGATGACTTATAATAGCACCAAAATGGCTTGAGTTAATGCACAAGTAATGGAACACCTAATTCATTAATATAACAACTCTTTTTCTTTTTAAATTGTTAGGTTTAAACAAAAAGATTTTAATTTAGCTCTACCTTTGATGAGGTAGACCACAAAAAATTGATTTTGGAGGTTAAATTGAATAGTAAGTCATTGCTACAATTTAAGTTATTTTAATCACCACATAAGTGTTTAAGGAGTACAAAATTTTCTCTCATAACTATTGGGTAATTTCTTCTAATGGTCAATAATAGTAATTTTTTGGTGGCTATGTATATCATATGATCCATAAATAGGGAGGAAATTCCTCACTCTAATTTAATTAAACAAATGTTCAACAAAAATGAACCCTCACAAAAAACCAAGATTCAATCTTGAAATCGTGGAAAATAGGACCTATCCCAAATGTGAGATGGATGACTTGCTTTGCTAGCCAATATCACTTCAAATATGCAAAATAAAATGCAAATACCAATCAGGAAATGACCCTAACTGTTATAGTAACTATGAGGAATGATTTTAGAGTGTAAAAAGTTGTGAACCTGTCCAAAAAGTTGTTGTTTTTGAGCTATGGAGGACTCATTCATCTTTAGGGGCGAATGGGTCCTTTTAGGGTTTTGGAAAACTAATTTCAGGATCATGTACCTTGATGTATGCACTCTTGAGATCCATGTTAAATCAAGTTCTAGAAGTCAATATTCAATTTTGTAGAGCTCTTTCTGTGATCTTACATCTTGAATGACAACTTTGCAACTTTGACAATTTTTACAACTTTGATAATCTTGCTCTTCAACCTGTAAATCTGCAATCACACACTCAAGGACAAAAAACTTGTTAATTTGTTAGTGAATTTGGGTTTTCCTCAGTCAAACCCCTTCTAGGTAATTAAACCAATGATGAAATAAGATAATGAAACATGAACATGAAATGATGCAATTAAAACCTTGTCATGATGATATGATCTTTGAATTGTTGCAATAATGACTTGAATTCTTCCTTGAAAATGCTCTAATGCTTGATCACTTGAATGCTTGAATTAATAGGATTCCTTCATAAACTTTCTTAGGAGAAAAAATGTGAATTAACCCCTTATTTATATTAAATTAGGAGATTAACTCTGAAATTCAATGAACTAAGGATGACACTAGATCTGGAAAGAAAGACAATTAAATTCCTGCCAGAATGAAATTCAAAAATTAAGGTCTCATTAAGGAGGACCCATTCGCCACCAAAGGCGAATGGGTCCTTGCTAAGTTTTTGGGACTAGGCTTTGGGGAGCTAAAAGAAGGCCAAAAACCAATTCGAGATCACCAAAAAAAATGGGGTCCTTTTAAGAGAGCATCCATTCTCCATCAATGGGTCTTGGCTCAACTTACCAGGACCAAATTTTTCCCAATGAAATAATTTGATATTTAATTTATGCTTGTTGGGAAGGATCCTCGGGAGGTGTCAAAATTAAGGCCTAAAAGGGGGGTTAATAACTCCACTTAACCTTAATAAATTAAGACCACCTAGATAAGTGTGAAAGTTCTTTAAAAAACTTTACAACACTTAAACAAGGTACAAATTATGCATATTTTATTTAGAAATGGGTCGATAAGGCTTAATTAAGTAAATAAGTCCTAGAAAAGTGTGAAACTGTGTTACAACACTTCACAATACCCTTGCAAAGGACCAATTGGGTAAAAGCAAGAAGTTGAGTACACGAAGAGGGGAAATTTCGGGCAACAAAAAAAATTTCGCACAAAACGCGTACGCGTTTTAAAAAAATGCGTACGCGTTACGTAACGGGTACCCGAACCTAAATCCGAACGCGTACGCGCTGAGGAACGGGTACCCGAACCTAAAACGCGTACGCGTTATAAAACGCGTACGCGTTACTAACGCATACGCGTTTAATATCGCGTACGTGTTTTAAAACGCGTACGCGTTTAAAACGCGTACGCGTTTAAAACGCGTACGCGTTTAAAACGCGTACGCGTTTATAACGCATACACGTTTCGAAACGCGTACGCGTTATCGAAAAGTATTTATTTTTTTAAATAAACTGCTGGCTTTTCATTTTATCCACTGTTTTTGCCGAATCAACAGAAGTCAAGCAAGAGCGCGTACGCGTTTGGAGGCTATTGCTCGCTCCTCCCGTCATCACACTTGACCTCTGAGACCTCCAGGTTAGTTGATTTCTGCCCTTTTTTGCTTTGTATCTTGTTTTTTTGTTTTTGAATTAGTATTTAAGTTTTTTTTGTTTAATGCATTTTATTTCAATTTTTAATAGTTTTAAATTGCATTTAAAAAATAAATAACTTTAAATTGTAAATTGAAAACCATATTTTATCTAAACTTAGAAATCTAAACCCTAAAACGTAAAACTAAAAACCTCTTAGAGACCTCTCTCCCCTTAGGTTACATTTAGAATTAGTTTTTTCATTATAATTAGGGTTAATATTGGAATTAGGTTAATATAGGATAACCCAAACCCTAATCTTAACCCTAACACTAACCTTCACCATAACCCTAATCCCCACCATACCTCCAATTCTTATTGTTACCCTATTCATAACCCTTAATCTAATTTTAACCCAAACACTAACCCTAACCCTAACTCAATCTCTAATCATAAACCTAACCTTAACCATGTAATTTTATCTCTAACCTTAACCCTAACCCTAATTTTAACCCTAGCTCTAACCTTAACCATAACCCTAACCCCAAAACTAACTCTAATTCTTACTCTTACACTAACCTGAACCCTATCCTCAACCCTAACTCATGTTTTAACCTTAACCCAAATCGTAACTCTAATTTTTACCCTTTTCCTAACCATAACCCTAAACCTATGCCCAAAAAATAACTCTAATTTTAACCCAAACCTAACCCTAATTCTAACTCTAACTCTAACCCTAACCCTAACCCCAATATTAAGCCTAACCCTCACCTTATCCCTAACCCTAATTATCTATAACCCTAACCCTAACTCCAATCTTAAGCCTAACCCTAACCTTATCCCTAACCCTATCCCCAACCCTAACTCTAATTTGTACACGAATTACAAACCATAGGTTCCAAGAGAGCAACTTAATACTTATAAAAAATAGGTATTGTAGGAGTCACTTGGATAATAATTCAATGTATCTTAATTACTATCCCTATATGGAATTTGTCATGATTGATTTATGAATTTTCATCCATTAACTATATATGAAAATAAATGGGGTTCCCTCCTCTAATCTCTAGTGATAGGAAAATATGGTGTCCAATCTATTCAAGTAAAATTAATGGATAAACAAGAATACCACTCTCAATCTTAGGATTTAATTAAATAGCTATCTTTTAATTTCTTTCCTTTTTACAAGCTCCAAAATAAACCTACATGTACAAACCTTTTTATCAATGCCACTTTAAAATTACATTCTTTATTACACTAGTGGCCCCATAACTAGGGCACTCATAACATACTTAAATATTATAGTCATTTCCCTATTTTATTTTTGTAAGTCCAATGAGAAATAAGAAATATTTTAGGATATCATAAAATTTTATTGAAAAAAGGGTAAGGAGAAAAAGAGGAATTCTTCTAAAAGAATTTTCAAATTCTAAATCAAGGCTAAAGGAGTCAAATGGGCTAATTCTAGGAAGTTGGTTGAATATTTAATCATAAAAAATCCCAAAAGGAGGGAAAAATCAACAAAAAAAATAGTAGAGCAACATGTGACACCCTTTTGAATTCCTAAAACCCCATGTTTTATAGGAAGATGAAGAAGAATTTGAAACCATTCCCCTCATCCCTTAGGAATAATCTATTAAGGAGAAACAATATAGATTAATAGAAAAATATTTGAATCAATGAAAATATATGAGAGAAGCCTTATCTTTAGAAAAATGTTTCAATATGGTAAGAAGTTCCATCTACAAGAAATGAGCAAGGAATATAGAAAGTGAAGAATAGGGAGATAAAAAGTAAGCTAAAAAACTTTATACACCTAAGTTTGATTGTAGTGACAAGATTTTTCTCACTTGCCCAGTTGGAGAAATTAGAGACTTACTTCACCCTCAACCCCATAACCCTAACCCTAACCCTAATTCTATCTCTAAGCTTAACCCAAACCCTAATCTTAACCCTAACACTAACCTTCACCATAACCCTAATCCCCACCATAACTCCAATTCTTATTGTTACCCTATCCATAACCCCTAATCTAATTTTAACCCAAACACTAACCCTAACCCTAACTCAATCTCTAATCATAACCCTAACCTTAACCATAATTTTATCTCTAACCTTAACCCTAACCATAATTTTAACCCTAGCTCTAACCTTAACCATAACCCTAACCCCAAAACTAACTCTAGTTCTTACTCTTACCCTAACCTGAACCCTATTCTCAACCCTAACTCATGTTTTAACCTTAACCCCAATTGTAACTCTAATTTTTACCCTTTTCCTAACCATAACCCTAAATCTATGCCCAAAAAGTAACTCTAATTTTAACCCAAACCTAACCCTAATTCTAACTCTAACTCTAACCTTAACCCTAACCCCAATATTAAGCCTAACCCTCACCTTATCCATAACCCTAATTATCTATAACCCTAACCCTAACTCCAATCTTAAGCCTAACCCTAAACTTATCCCTAACCCTAACCCCAACCCTAACTCTAATTTGTACACGAATTACAAACCATAGGTTCCAAGAGAGCAACTTAAAACTTATAAAAAATAGGTATTGTAGGAGTCACTTGGATAATAATTCAACGTATCTTAATTACTATCCCTATATGGAATTTTTCATGATTGATTTATGAATTGTCTTCAATGATTTTCAATATTTTTCATCACTTGTTCTACTAACCTTCTGTTTTTATTCAACTCTCATTTATAGTTCTTAAGTGACTATCGGTTTCTATTCAACTCTCATTTATAATATGAATTTGTAATGCCATGATTTTTTAATGTTATAAATTGAATTTTAATGTTATAAATGAAATATATTTTGAATTTGTGCATGTTCAATGAGATTTTTAAATAACTTTGAAATTGTGTACATTATTTAATTAGTTTGTTGATATATATTTTTTAATTGTTTAACATGCAGTTGCCATATCATTTCTCGTCCATGGATCCACTTTTCACTTTAGAGGATTTCATGCCTAATCCAGAAATTCCTATAGATCCTAGTGCACACCCCACCCCACCACATGAGGATATGCCTCAGTCACCTCCACATTCTCCACCACCTGAACCCCCACCCCCTCCTCCATTTGACCAAAATCAACTCAGAGATAATATTCGAGCCAACTTAGTTGTGATTCAAGGGAACATAGATCTCATAAAAAATGAGACTAGAATCCCTCCTCATCTCGCACGGTTTGCATCTACAATGCAAACTATTGTCGATTCTGTTCGATCTATCGATGCGGACCTAGATAGGTTCCATCAATGGAGAGAAGAGATGAGACAATTCTATGCAGATGGGTTGTCATATAAAGAAATCAATAACCTAAAAATCACTAAACAAGCTATATGCCAATATTTTGTGAACCCCCAAACAAACGAACCAATACCACCCACAAAAAAAAGAATTTCAATTTTATGGTGTAGGCACCCGCAGATAGCTGCAAATTTTTGGGATAGGTGGTGGATGGTGTTTGATACTCCACCACATGGCAATAGTGAGGTGCCCTTATATTTTTTGAGAAAGTTATGGGCTGAGTTTGAGTTGGGTAAAAAACCCAACTATTTTGATATGAGGTCATTTCAGGGAGCTGGGCATGGCATGCCCCAACATAGACTAGGAGCACGTGTCGATCCTCAGCGACGTGCTCCAGTTGCGCCTCTTGTTCCTCCTCCTTCTCCTGGTATTCTCGCTGCATTTCAGCAGCAAACCATGTTATCTACACTAGGAGCATTGAGTTCACTTTCAGGACATCTCACTCAACAGACTACACACGCGGCCACTGAAGTGGCCAATACAGAGCATGGAGGCTCGGGCTATAGAGATACTCAGACATCCACTTCAGGTTAGGCACATGCATCTGGGGCGGGATCATACCTAAATTTACTATATTCCTCGAGGATCATTCCCACACAAAGTGGTATGTTCATCTTTGAACTTAAATTTAATTCAAGTTTGAAAAATGTAAAAAAATTCATGTAAATAATACAACACTCAAACTATATATATAATATAATATTAATTCAATAATTTTGTGTTGGTGTATGGTACGCTGATGGATGATTTGATATCCTAAACTCTACTATCATCATCGTGTATATGTCTGAGTGTCAGATTTCCAACACCTTTTCGTAATCAGTAATTTGAACCAAAATATATTAAATAATTTGTGTGTCCATATATATATAATTTAATTTTAATTTGTACACATGTGTGAATTGATATATTATATCTAGATGCAGGGAAGTCATACTATTCCTAGTATTGATGAGCCACAAGTTACAGTGGTGAGCGCTCCTGAGACATCATCAGCTCAGGTGTGTGCTTTCAAAAGTTTGTTAAGTTTAAATTAAATACACATCATAGATCTAATTTAATTTTTACATTTATATACACATGTGTGAATGATCTATATGAACTGTTGTACATTTATATGTAGGGATTTGATGAGATAACCATGGCGGGCCGCGCACCTGAGACATCATTGACATCTATTCATGGGCAATCTCAGGTGCGTGATCATGAGGTCATATCATTCGAGGTTGTAAACTTTACTTTAAATCTCCTATACAAATTTTACGAACATTTTATATATATATATATATATATTCAAGGTTTTCACATATTGTTTGCTTTATATGAATATGCAGGATATAGTGGATCAGGCATTTCCATCTTCTCAACAGACAGTTATGTTACCTGTTGAAGAAAATGTGCCAATTGATTCACATGACCATATGGTAATTTATGCATACTAGAAATCATTTTTAATATATTTAGTCGATATTTAATTAGTTTTTTTATCTAAAAGTTTATATTTTCAATTTTAAATATGTTTAATTATATCAAAATTTCTAAATAAATTTAAATCTAATTTCGAGTTTCTTGAACTCTTTTACAACATGATGCAGGTACATCTAGTCAACGTGGAACAAAGAGAAGACTTGATTTGACCGATCAGCCTGAGAGTTAGATAGTTTTATATTTTATGGACTACAAACCTCTAGTTTCATTTCAATATATGTGTTGGACTTGACAAATAAATTTTATGGACTATGTAGATCTCTAGTTTTATTTTGAACATGTTATTATCATATATGTGTGTTTATTTATATCAGTTGACTTTAATATGATGATTATATATGCAGTCAATTATGAGATCATGTTATGTTCATTTTCATAATTGTATGCATTTATATACATATCTATATATTTATATTTTATCAAATTTTCAAGTAATACATGCACTATATAATAATTCTTATCTAGAATCAAATTTCATATATATATATATAACTTATCAGATGGTTAGGTTACAAATTAAAACATTCCTTAAATAGTTTCTTAAATCATATTCATAATAAATTAAGGGCAAGTAATTCTAACTATTTTCCAATTACATAGCAAATATTTGAATCAATAAACAAAAAACCATCTCCTTGTATGTATAGTTAATGTATAATCTATACAATTGAATAATTATATAAAATGTGGTAAATAGAAGACACATGAAATATGTATAATCTATACAATTTGAATAAGATATTTAAAAAGTGACATCTAACAAACATATATAATGTACATCAAGAAGTTTAATGTACAACTATATAACATGATGAAACATATATGTGCATGTAGATACAATTAAAGCTTATCAACTTTTAGGTGAATACCAAAAATTGATATTTACATAGTCTCCAGATAAAATAGTCTTCCAGTTCAACAATCACATTGTAGACCAACTTGATGAGAACTTGCAAAAATAATTAATGTAAGTAACTACAATTTTTACGAGACATTTAAGTAAAAAATTCATGCAAGAAAAGAATTGCATATAGTAAATTCCATACAAATTCAAATGATGTTAGCCATAGGATGGATTAAGGGGACCTAAGAGGTTGGATTAGGGGGATGAAAGAGGGTGGATTAAGGGGAGTTGATAAAATGAGTTAAAGTGATGTAAGAGGGTGGATTTAGGGGGAGTTGAGAGAATGAGTTGAAAGGATGTAAGAGAGCGGATTAAGGGGATGCAAGAGGGTAGATTAAGGGGAGCTGATAGAATGAGTTGAAGGGATGCAAGAGGGTGGATTAAGGGGAGTTCATAAAATGAGTTAAAGTGACGTAAGAGAGTGGATTAAGGGGATGCAAGAGGCTGGATTAAGGGGAGTTGATAAAATGAGTTAAAGTGATGTAAGAGGGTGGATTAATGGGGAGTTGAGAGAATGAGTTGACAATATGTAAGAGAGTGGATTAAGGGGATGCAAGAGGGTAGATTAAGGGGAGCCAATAGAATGAGTTGAAGGGATGCAAGAGGGTGGATTAAGGGGAGTTCATAAAATGAGTTAAAGTGACATAAGAGAATGGATTAAGGGGATGCAAGAGGCTGGATTAAGGGGAGTTGATAAAATGAGTTAAAGTGATGGAAGAGGGTGGATTAAGGGGAGTTGATAATACGAGTTAAAGTGATGTAAGAGGGTGGATTAAGGGGGAGTTGAGAGAATGAGTTGAAAGCACATGCAAGAGGGTAGATTAAGGGAGCTGATAGAATGAGTTGAAGGGATGCAAGAGGGTGGATTAAGGAGCTGATAGAATTTGAGCTAAAGATGCAAGAGGGTGGATTAAGGGGATGCAAGAGGTCGGATTAAGGAGTTGATAAAATGAGTTAAAGTGATGTAAGAGGGTGGATTAAGGGAGTTGATAACACGAAAGTTAAAGTGATGTAAGAGGGTGGATTAAGGGGAGTTGAGAGAATGAGCTGAAAGGATGTAAGAGAGTGGATTAAGGGATGCAAGAGGGTAGATTAAGGAGCTGATAGAATGAGTTGAAGGGAATGCAAGAGGGTGGATATGTGGAGCTGAGAGAATGAGTTGAAAGGATGTAAGAGGAGTGGATTAAGGATGCAAGAGGGTAGATCACTAAGGGGACGACAGAATGAGCTGAAGGGATGCAAGAGGGTGGATTAAGGGGAGTTCATAAAAAATGAGCTAAAGTGACGTGAAGAGAGTGGATTAAGGATGCAAGAGGTTGGATTAAGGGGAGCTGAGAGAAATCGAGGAAAGTGATGCAAGAGGGCGGATTAAGGAGCTGAGAGAATGAGCGTGCTGATGCGTGAGGCGGATTAAGGAGCTGATAGAACATAAAGCGATGCAAGAGGGTGGATTAAGGACGCAAGAGGGCGGATTGCTGTGAGCTGATAAAATGAGTTAAAGCGGATGTAAGAGGGTGGATTGGGGAGTTGATAGAATGAGTTAAACCCTAAACCCTAAACCCTAAAATGAGTTAAAGTGATGCAAGAGGGTGGATTAAGGGGATGCAAGAGGGTGGATTAAGGGGAGTTGATAGAATGAGTTAAACCCTAAACCCTAAACCCTAAAATGAGTTAAACTTACATAAGAGGGTGGATTAAGGGGATGCAAGAGAGTGGATTAAGGGGAGTTGATAGAATGAGTTAAACCCTAAACCCTAAACCCTAAAATGAGTTAAACTTACATAAGAGGGTGGATTAAGGGGATGCAAGAGGGTGGATTAAGGGGAGTTGATAGAATGAGTTAAACCCTAAACCCTAAACCCTAAAATGAGTTAAAGTGATGTAAGAGGGTGGATTAAGGGGAGTTGAGAGAATAAGTTAAAGTGATGCAAGAGGGTGGATTAAGGGGAGTTGATAGAATGAGTTAAACCATAAACCCTAAACCCTAAAATGAGTTAAAGTGGATTAAGGGGTGTTGAGAGAGTGACTTAAGGGGATGCAAGTGGATGGATTAAGGGTAGATATATGAGGATATTGATTGAGGGGTCCTAAGAGGATGAATTAAGAGGTGTTGAGTGAGTGACTTAAGTGGATGCAAGTGGACAAATTAAGGGTAGATATATGAGGGTATGGATTACAAGGTCCTAAGAGGATGGATTAATCGTAGTTGATAGAATGACTTAAGGGGGTGCAAAAGGATGGATTAATGGTACATAAGAGGATGACTTAAGGGGTTTTAAGAGAATGGCTTAAGGGGATATAAAATCAATTATAAAGTATCAATTAAATGTATCTAGAACTATATATAGTTACCTGTCTCTAGATTGAAATTCCATTGTAATATATGTGCATCTCCTCTCTTTTTTGTAAAGTATCTAATTTTGGGAGACCTGAAACAAAAAATGATATAAAACTTTAATTAGGAAATGATTAAAGACAAATATATATATATATATATCAATTAAATATATATATGACTAGATATGCTTACCAATATTTATTTACTCTATTGTACCATCTGCATCCTCTCTTTTTTTTAATGCATCTATGATTGTCTCGTGATCATCCATTGAAATTGTCCATAAAACTTTATTAGCAGGCCTCCCTTGATATCTAACTAGTTTTATATTGGTTGCCAAAATCAAATGTGAATAATGCATAATTTTCTTGTGTCTTTCATAATCTTCAAATGCAGGCAAGCCATTCTTTCTCATCAAATATTTTCGAAGCCAGGTGCCAACAACAACCACTGAACCAGTTGGATACTCAAAGTTGTCATCATCTACTCTAGTATGTACCAACTTATGTTTTCTCTCAACACATCTAGCCAACCAGTACTCTGTCTGCTCTTCATTCCCTTGAGGTGCAACAACAGCATACACATGTCCTACAAAAATAAATACAAAATTCAATAAAAAGTGACTTATATTTAACTCATATAAACATGCATACATACAAAATTCAACTCAATAAATAATGTACCTTCTTGTACAAGATCTGAAACACGATCATAATCATCTGATGCGAACACTTGATTATCTTCAATTGTCATTTCATGTTGAACATGTGTCAATGTAGGCGTTAAAGCTCTTTGTTGCCATTGTTCGACCCATTCCATATTTTCACATGCCTGCCAATCACCTACAATACAAAATTGACAATAGCATGCCAACTCCCTTGTCCATATTGTCCATGTGTTTGCATTTGAACTCTTAAATGAATGCCATTTTGCACTTCCATTAATTGTTTCACAATCCTGTCGAGAAAAAATATCATTTTCTTCAACTAACCAAAAGAAGCGTCGAATTATTGATTTCTCACTTGTCCTTGTAGATAATTTGGTATTGCACCAATCTACAATTGCACGTGCATTTCTAAATTTTGCAGCATCCTCAAATTTTAGTTGCTCTCTAGCAAGAGCTCTTTTTACACATGCACCTGCTCCATCGTGTTCTCCCTTACCATGACCAGCTTCAAAAAAACTCCATATGTGTTGGATATTATTTTCCTTATGAACTCTACATAGCCAATAAAACATTCTAGCATTTTTGAATTGACCCGTGCAATTATCTGACCATATGAGATGTTCTAGTATTTGAATTCCTCTCTCTTTTAAATTTTTATTAAATATATCAAAACAATATTGTACAAACTCAGATGAATGTAATCGATTATCACTTACATAAAAATGGTACTCTTTCAAAAAAATTCTATTATCTTCTGTACTATCTTCAGCATGTCTATAAACAATGTGAACAAATATAGCTACTTGCACTGAATTATAATATTGTGATTGGATTTCTTCTTGTGGAGCAAGAGTATAATTTTCAGCAAAATCAACAATTGACAATATAGTTCCAATTGGAAATGTGTTTTTACATAAACGAAATTGATTATCAAGCCAATGAGCATTCTGAGAGTGTTGAACATATTTAGGTACAAACTTATCTTTAAATTCAGTAATAAAAGTATGCACACTAACTTTTTCCACAATTAGCTCAACACGTCTTCCAATTTTACCATCTTTTGAAGAATACTCAATATTTTTAAATTTTTTTACATCCACTAATTGTTTTCCAAATTCATCTAAACTACTTTCATGCATACATTCTCCTAATAATGAAAAGTTACCACATCTATCGCATTCTCCAGATATGCATCCTTTTAAAAAAAATGAGTTTCCATTTAAAGAGGGATTACAAAACAAACCTGCTATAAAATCTTTGATTCTTTCAGGTGGCATAGTAATACCACAAATGTCCTGCATAATTTGGTTAGCATGCAAAGTGCATCGTATATATCAAAATATATCATAATAATAATGAAATTGTACATGAGTCTTACAACAACAAGAGATTCGTTGCTTATTAATTCTAACATACCAAGGTTTACACTTTTCAAATGATCTTTGACTTATGCTAATATTCAATGGTAAGATTGAAGCATCTAAAATTTTTTTATATAATTCAGTTTGAGTCATATCTAAGAGATGCTTTGGATGAGGTTCACGAATTTTGGAACCCACCCTTAATTTTAAGACATCTCTAATGTTAGGTGATACTCTTGTATTATCATACCAAAATTTTTCGATTAAAGATTTAATTTCATTAGTTAATTTCATGTCTGATCTTGGGAGTCTACCACTAAAACTCCAACATTGATTAATAGGATCTTTTTCAATACTTTCTCTTCTTTTAGCAGCTCTTATCAAAGTTCTAGGATTTAAGTTTATACATTTACTAATCTTACTTAACATTCTTTTATTTGAAGCTGTTTTATCAACTAGAGCAGTTGTTATTGCACGGCGAGCCGCATTCTTATCTTTTGATCGACTTTTCTTACCAATAACATCAATAGCATTAGCAACACTAGATATGACTTGTTCTACTGAATCATCTTTCTTTTTTGGTTTTACAAAACACCTAATTTTTTCATCACTTTTCTCATTTTAAACATTCTCATCAATTGCACCATGAGTTGACATTGGAATCCTAATTTCTTTCTATAAAAAAACATTTTATATATTTTATTTCCATAATTTCTAATTTGTCTTGAAGAAACTTTACCACGAAGGTTATTTAACACATTTGTTTCAATTGTTAAAAAAACATTTTCAACTTCATCCATAGATGGAGTTTCATTTTCATTCACACAAGGGGTTTCATTTTCATTTTCAAATGTAAAAGGGATTTCATTCTCATTTTCATCAATATTAGGGATTTCATTCTCATTTACATTCTCATAAGATATAATTTCATCATTTTCTTGTTTATGTATTGTTTCAACCCTAGTATTATTAATCTCATCAATTGTGTATCCAGCTTCTTCTAAACAAGCAATATCAATATTATAAAAACTTGGGTTTGAAGACATACCTGGATAGATTGTTTGAATAGGTACATTTTCCATATCATTGGGAGGTGGATTTGAAGACACACCCGAAGTTATTTGCATATTATTCAAAGTTGAAGTTGAAGGCACATTTGGGTTTGTCTCCATAGTTGCATTTTCTTCCATATTCACCATCTCCACATTTGCATCATCTACATTGATTTCATCATTCATGGCTTCCTCTTCGACATTCTTAGAACTAGATGCTTCCAAATCTTTCATTTGATGAATCCTTTGTCTCCTTTCCCTTTGTCTTTTTGCCTCTTTATCTTTATTTGCTTGAATTTCTTCGGGTGTCATTACCTTCCTACATCTTTTTCTTTGTCTTTTTTTATCACCCATGGTTACCAAACCCTCTTTGATGACAAAAACAATAATTCAAGAAACCTATTTTAAAATTTCCCCCTCCTTCAAATATTCAAATAAAACTATGTACTATGAAGATTATTTTTTCTATAAATTCTGAAGTACAAAATCATCATGAGTACATCCAAAAATTCACTTTTTCCAAATCTTCTTGTAAAATATTTTTGCACTTGATTCCACTTCAGAAAATTTAACTTGCACTTTTACTCTTCCAACAATTTGAATAGAATATGCCCTGCACAAGACAAATCTGCAATAAAAAACGCAGAAAATGACACTTTAGGTCCGTACTGCAGAAAAAGAATGCTGTAAAAAAATCGTGTTTTAACAGTATTTTTCAAATTAGGAAAAAACGGCTATTATACAAAACGCGTTATGAAATGCGTACGCGTTATATTTTTAAAATGCGTACGCGTTGCTTTCTGCCAACGAGCAAAACATAACGCGTATGCGTTATGAAACGCGTACGCGTTTCATTTAAATAACGCGTACGCGTTTAAATAACGCATACGCGTTATTTAAAAGTTGATCTCCCAAACCAAATCTAGCCCCGGTTTTAGGCTTGGGAAAGGCTTGGCAATCCGAGCCTTAGCTTTTGACCTGCAACTAAAAAACTAAGGCAAACTGAAAAAAATGTCCAACTTTGACAACATAGATGATGAACTTTTTTTTTGAATTAGTCTATAAAATTAAAACCCATTAGAGAACACAATGTCTACTTTCTAGATATATAATTTTTGTTAAAATTGGATTAAGTTTGTTATTTTTCAATTAATTTCTAAGCAAACTAGGCCTTAAACTTGAAAGATCAGGTTTTTTTGGTTTTTTAATAACTTTGTATTGGTTAAGTTTCTTGTAAAAAAAATTATATGGTCCCAAACTTCAGACAATTCTCTACAAAAAAAAAAAAAAAAGAGTCAAAAAATGTTTTGTTTAGGTCCAATTATGTTGTCCGTACACGTTGATTTGAAAAAACACCAATTAAGGCCAATAAAAAATTAATAAAAAAAAATATTCAACCAAAAATTACAAAAAAATCCAGCCCAAACTTCATGTTGTTAGCTCTCTTTTCCTAAAAGGAATCAGCAAAATAATTTCATTTGGGTCAAAAAGTGTTGTCCGTACACCTGCTTGGTATGGTTAAAAAATAGGGACTTTTAAAAAGTGATTTTTATAGATCTTTATCAAAATTTAATTTCTATAAACTAGGTATTTTAATAATTTACATATTTGGAAACTAGATTCAAAATTATAAATTTCATATTACTGACTTTTTTTAAGATTCATTGTGGAAGTGCCTCAAATTTTTAGTCCAAGTGTGACAAATTCTGAAAAACAGCAAAAACATTTCCACTTTTTGAGTTTTTTGTGTACCCAACTTCTTGCATCAACCCTTGATGATGACTCAAGTTTTCCCTCTTCTTAATTTGGTATGACTATCATATGTAACTCTTTGCTACTCCTAATTCCTCTAAGCATGAAGAAAAGAGACCTATTTTGTTTGGTATAGACTATCACTGTCCTTTCTTGGCTTCTCTTTGTAAGTGATCTTTGCCTTTTGTCTCTATAACTTTTGTCCATTGAATTTGAGAACTAACATTTCAACTACTCTTTAAAATGTTTAAACCAATCAATCACTACCTTATACATGAGAGGACTAATTCTAGTTTGATGAAAATTCTCTTCAAGCTCTCTAAACTCTAAAATAAAATCATATTTTTGTTCCTCTTCATGATTCAAGGTTTCATTCTTAGATTGATTTTCATGAACCAACAACTCATCATGGTGTTTAACATCCTCTTGCTAATTCAAATATTCTACTGATGCGAGCATCAATGGATTATTTTCCTCATCTTGTTCAACATAAGAAGGTAGCTTATCAAACCAAATTGTAGACTTCTTTTTCACCACCCCCTTCTTGCTTGTCATCTTATTGTCCCAACTGATCCATCGATATAATAATTGATACCTGTTTCTCACCTTTAATAAAAAAGGAAGTTCGTCAAACAAATTAGTCAAAACTCCATTTTCAACACCTCGTACTTTATCTTCAACTTGTTGTCCTAGTTGGTTATTATCATCCTCCTCTTGTATCAAGTTTGAGTTTTTCTTTTTTATACCACTTGAAGGTTCATCAACTTGCTCTTCTTTTATCTGAAAAAACTCTTTTTTCCCACTAAACTAGCTATCTTATGTATTGCATTGTAAAGGGAAATGGTGCTAGGACAAGAAGGTCAATTTGGTGGATAATTTTGAGAAGCTTGTTGAGTTTCTTGATGTGGGAAAATCTCTTGAGGGGCTCTTCTTGAGGAATAGTAGGTTGAGTTTTCTCAAGCATAGGCTCTTACAATGGAAAAGTACCTCCAAAACTTGGAAGTTCAAATTTATAACACTTACTTGAGTATTCAAGAGGCTTATCTTGCTTGAAGCTTGGAAACTTGTACTTAAGAACCTCCTCTTTTGTAGGTTGATTTAGAATGTAAGAGGTTGATTAGGATTCCAGTCTTTATACTTGTGCAAGAAATAGCTTCATATGTTCTTGTTTGGCATAAATCTCTTTTACAAAAGATGCCTCATATTGCTTCCTCTGTGGATTTATCTCCTGTTGGTGTTGGTAAGCTTTGTAATCCAACTCCTCCTACTATAAATTGAATTCTTGTTGTCTCTTGATATCATATAACTGTTTATTGAAGTCTAGCAATATGCTTTTGATGGACCACTAATCCCCATACTATCAAAATTTTGGGGGTGACTAGGAAAGTAACAATGCTAGTTTGACATAAAAATGGATTCTTGAGATTGATTAAAAGTATGTGAAGGCTTCCAAGAGGTTTGAGTAGGGGTGGGAGGGTGGTAAGTATATTGAACATGTTCGTCACTTCCTGCAACAAAGATATTTGGGGTAAAACTAGATCCATGCTTAACCAGATGTATGCTTATTTTGTATAGCTAATAAGAGGGTATACAAGTAGCACTCTCATGAAATGGAGGTGGACAGACATATTTTTCGTGAAAATTTAACATGTTAAAGCATTCAAAAAGTTGAAAATATACTTAGAAATGCTCTGAATGAAAGCAAACCAGGTTTTTTTTCTTTATAAATTGAACATACCAACACTTAGTCCACTTGAGCCAATATATTTGAACTTGGAGTCGCCAGGTGTATGAAGATATTACCTCCAAACATAGAAGTTGTTGACATACACACCAAATATCAACAATGAAAGAACAAGTTTTGAACTTCAATAGTTTAGTCCCATCGGGCATACCAGAAACTGTTATCACTTGGATTCACACCCTTTCCAAGTGTTTTACTTAGCAATGTAGTGAAACATGGGATGACTTATCAAAGTATGGGATTTGGTGAGTTGAATTCAACATTCAGAGAGAGAGCAATCCCTCTCTAGAGGTTGAAAACAAAATTCTAATAGACGATGCATTGTAGTTGGTAGAAGTAGGCAATTTTAACAACCCTATGATTGAATCTAATTGGAAGAGGAACCACGCCAGTTTAGAAATAGTCAACACCAATAATGAGAAAAAAGGGGGCTTTTGTTGCATGATAGTTTTATGTTTTAAGCCTTTGAATTGTGCCATCAAATTCAACCCTAAAATAGTAAAAAATCAACAAATATCTTCATTAGACTACTAAAATGTAGAGGGAGAGCTTTGTAATAATTGTCAAACATAAATTAGCACTAAAAATAGTTAAGAGTAAAATGTTTCCATAATCCATATTGACTTTGCAATTAAAAAATTAATAAATCTTGTTGTCAATTGCACTATGGTATTTTTATTTGGTATCTATCATTACAAATTTATTATATGTTGTCCTTTAATTTCTATATTCATATTTATGAAAGTTCATATTTAATTAATACAAAGTTATTAAATTTTTAGTTTAGGTAGAGTCTAAAGTAATAGTCCAAAACATTGAACCAATGATATTCAAGATAAGTAACACTTTTATTATTTTAAGTGATATTTTAAAATTTTTATTAAATAATAATATATTTTTATTTTTTAATATTAATAAAAATTAAATAAGTATTTTCTATTAATATAATAAAATACAAAATAATAACTAGATATTTACAATAATATGTGCAAAAGACAAATAAAATCTAGTGTAAAAAAAAGAGAAAGGAAAGTAAAAAATATACAATTTGTATCCTTACATATCACCTAATGATTACTCTTTTTAAGCTAGTCACCACCATCTAAATATGATAGGACAATGACTGCTCTTGTTTTTGTGTACATTGCTTTGTGGTTAATTTGTAACCGCATTAGGGGAAAGGACCCAGTACTTGAGCATGTTCCAATAGTTGTGATAACATTTGTTTATATAACGCCTAATATTTTTAATAATATTGGATCAATAGTTGTGACTTTAAATTTGTTAGTGTTGTTGATGACTACCCATAATTAAATGAAACACATTCCTTACATCTAAAAAACAACAAATCATGTGATGCCACATCAACGCCCAATAATACATGATGTAAATGCACAAGTATCGGTCTCACTTTTTTTTTGGGCCTTTTTGAACACCTTGACAAAAAGCATGATGATGTGGCCCTAAAACCTTAGTTATAAAAGGAGACTTGCCAAATAAGCTACTGTAAAAAATTGAGAGTGATTTGAAATTTCTAGGTAAAATTTTGATGATGATTAGGATGCTCAACTAGTAGATACCGACCTTTTCAACTCTGCACCCCATGTGAAACTGAAAAGGACATCAGAAAACAAATATACGGAAAATAATATTAAAAAAAGCAGAGATGATGGATAAGAAAATTCAGTAAAAGTGGTCCCGTTTGCCGTGACTCTCTGTAATTGAACATGTGAAGAGATCCTTTTTTTAAGATATAAAGATATCTACAATTTGTTCCTTAGTAGGCACATACTCCAATCTGACTTCCTTTTCACTCACCTTCTCTCTCAAAAAGTGAAAATTGATAGATATATGCTTGGTCTTTGAATGCAGCACCAGATTCTTAGAGATGTTAATTGCACTTGAATTATACTAGAATATAGCAATAGGTTCATCATACACAACTCTGATATCTTTCAACATCTGCTTCATCCACAATACTTGAGTATAATTATTAGCAGCAGCAATGTATTCTGCCTCTGCAGTAGATAAAGAAATGGCATTTTGCTTCTTACTTAACCATGAAATCAGCTTCTTACCCAAGAAAAAATGTGCCACCACTACTACTCTTTATGTCATTCACATCACCTGCCCAATCAATATCAGTAAAGGCACTCAAAGTAAGATCAACATCTTTAGGATACCACAGGCCAAAATCAACTGTCCCCTTCAAGTATCTAAAAATCCTCTTCATAGTAGTCACATGATATTCCTTAGGATCAGCTTGAAATATTGCAACAATGCATACAACATTCATGATATCTAGTCTAGTTTGAGTCAAATAAAGCAATCCAGCAATCATCGATATGTATCTAGTTTGATTTGCTTTCGAAGAATCATCATCTTTTGTCAACTTGCATCCAAATACCATAGGTGTACCTCAACCGCTTTAAATCTTCCATACCAAACTTTTTATCAATTTTTCACATACTTGGACTGAGATATGAAGATCCATTTATCTAACTAAGTAATTTGGTAATCCCAAAAGAATTTCATCTCACCAATCATAGACATCTCAAATTCATTATGCATCTCATCAACAAAATTCATGCACAAACTATCATCTCCTCCAAAAATGATATCATCAACAAAGACTTCAACAATCAAATCTTTATTATGATCAATCTTGAAATACAGATTACTATTAGCAGTACCTTTATTGAATCCAAGCTTCATCAAATACTTATCCAATCTAGCATACCATTCTCTTGGGGCTTACTTAAGTCCACACAATGCTTTCTTCAACTGACAAACCATATCTCCCTGATCAGTCAATTTAAATCCATCAGGTTTCTCAACATACACTTCTTCTTCTAATTCGCCATTTAAAAATGCTTACTTGACATCCATCTGATAAACCTTGTAGTTTTTATAAGCAGCATAAGCAAGAAATAGTCTCACAGCTTCAATCCTAGCAACAGGGGAAAAAGTTTCTTCAAATTCAATTCCTTCCATCTAAGAGTATCCTTTACACACAAGTCCTGCTTTATTTCTAACAACTTCACCTTGCTCATTCATCTTATTTCTAAAGACCCATTTACCAATTACATTTTTGTCCTTAGGTCTAGGAACAAGATTCCATGTATTATTCTTCTCAATTTTTTGTAGTTCTTCTTTCATTGCTTCCACCCAATGTTCAACTTTGCATGCTTCATTGACACTATTAGGCTCAATCTTTGAAATCAAACAGTATTCTTCTGCAATTTTTCTCCTAGTTTGAACACCTTTGTTCTTATCACCTATAATCTAATCTTCTAAATGATTTAGTCTTACATACCTTGGAGTCTTAGGATGGTCTTGAACTTCTAGCTCTTGTGATCTCTCTTCTGCACTTTCACTAGTTCCTTCCTCTTGATTTTCTTCATTCACTAGAATGATCTGAACTTGATTTTTAGTCTGAACTTGCTTTCCTATGACTGAACTATTATTCTGATCGTCTCAATCATATCCATGGGTTCTGGATGGTCTAGCTATGTCTTCATCAACCTTGACATTTTCACTTTCAACTACTTTCCTCAATCTCTTATTATAGTACCGGTAGGCCTTGCTCTTAGTAGAATAACCAAGAAAGATTCATTCATCACTTCTAGTATCAAACTTTCCTATATCTTCATCTCTTCTGATATAGCATTTACTCCCAAATATTTTGAAATATCTAACAGTAGGCTTGTGACCAAACCATAGCTCAAAAGGGGTCTTACCAGTATCACCTTTGACTTGTACCCAATTGAGGATGTAAACAACAGTATTCACAGATTCTTTCCAATAGATATGAGGAACATTTCCTTCCAGCATCATAGTCCTAGCAACATCTTGAATTGTCCTATTCTTCCTTTCCACAACTCCATTTTGCTAAGGGGTCTATGGGGCAAATAATTGTCTCTTTATCCCATACATTTCAAAAAAAGAATTAAACTCATGGGAAGTGAATTCACCACCTCTATCTAATCTCAAAAATTTAATCTTTAGACATGTCTCTATCTCAACCATAGCCTTAAAAATCTTGAATTTCTCAAGATCTTCAAATTTTTCCCTTAAGAAAGTAACCCACATCAATCTAGAGTAATCATCAGTATGTAACATGAAGTACCTGTCTCCTTGTAAACTTTTGACTCTAGAAGGACCACACAAATCAGTATGAACAACCTCCAACACTTCATTTGAACAATGTTTTTTGCTCTGAAATGAAATTCTAGTTTGCTTCCCTAACTGGCATTCCTTTCATATAGTATTAGTAGGCTTTACCAACTTAGGAAGATCTTTCACTGTCCGATTAGAACTTATCTTGATAATATTTTCAAAGTTAACATGACACATTCTCCTATTCCACAACTAACTTTCATCAATTTGAGCAATCAGACAACTTTTACCAATAGCATTCAAGTGAAAGATGTTACCTTTTGTTTTTGTACCTAAAGCAATCAAATTTCTGGAACTCCCCAATATTATGCACTTTCCATCCTTGAATTGAAGATTGTATCCCTTGTCAACCATCTATCCAACACTTAAAAGATTATGCTTCAAACCTTCCACATAAAGAACATCATCAGTATTATTCTTACCATCAAGAGAAATACATCCTCTACCATGGATTACACCAGCTTTGTCATCACCAAATCTTACAACACCACCATTATACTTTTCCAGGCTCACAAATTTTCTTTTATCACCTATCATGTGATGAGAGCATCCATTGTCAATCACCCATTCATCTTTTTTTTCAACTCTAGCCCCTAGAGCTTTCTCCACATTTGAGCAACTAACAAATTCAATAGGGGCTAGATCATTTTCTTTGATAGCAATAAATACCCATTCATCTTCACTTACATTCCCTTTATCAGATTCATCATCTGTCACATCTTCATCAGTAGCATAATAGCACTTTCTTTGAAATCTAGGCTTATTAGGTCTTGGCTTAGGAACTCTTTCCAGACACCTTGATGCAAAATGACCTATCTTATTGGAAGAAAAGCATTTAATAGGAAATTTCCCTTTATACTTACCTTCTCCTCTAGCTTCCCTTTTGACAATAAGTGCTTCAAGCTCCTCTAGTTTTCTCTCCTCTTCTTCAATCTCTCTCATTTCCTCCTCATACTTGAATACCTTTCTAGAAGAAATTTCACCTGAATAATATCTTTGTTTATCTCTTCCGAAAGTATTAGCCTTGAATGCAGACTCTATCTTAGGAAGAGCATCACCAAATTCACTCAACTCAAAAGCAGTAAGCTTACCAATAAACATATCTCTGGTTACATTTGTTATAGTCCGAAGCTCCTCAATAGTAGTAGCTTTGACTTTTTATGCAGCAGGAAAGGATCTAAGCACTTTAGCAATAATATCTAATTCTTCCAATCATCTAACAGCATAACTGATACCACACACAAGTTCATTCACTCTTTGCATGAAAGAATTAATGTTCTCATCATCACCCATTCTCAACATTTCATATTTCCCTTTCAGACTTTGCAACTTAGCTATCTTCACATTAGCATCACCTTCATACAAAGTTTCCAAATTTTTCTAGATATCATAAGTAGTCATCAGATCCATAACATTTGTCATCTCAAAATCAGTCAATGCACTCAATAATGCTTCCTTAGCCCTGATATTGTATTCGGCTTCCTTAATCTCATTTGCAGTAGAAGGACCATTATGTGGAAAGATATACGTATTCTTTGTAATTTTCTAGTAGGGTTCACCAATGCATATTAGATGACACTCCATTCGAGCCTTCCACAGAGAATAATTTGTTCCATCAAATCTCAGACTATCCTTCTTGCATGTCGCCATCTTGGATCACCTCAAGCTATTAAAATTCTTCCAAGGAACCTGCTCTGATACCAATTGTTGGCAACACAAGGGCAGACAACTGAGAGGGGGGTGAATCAGTTGTCCCAAAAATTTAAAATTATCAAACTTATTAACCTTATTCTTAGATCTAATCAATAATCATGAAAGCATAAATCAACAACACATCAGAAACACACATAACACCAAGATTTTTTATGTGGAAACCTTGTTAGGGGAAAAACCACGGTGGAGGTCAGTCCACAAGATTA
>VDFB02353493.1:193322134-193425544 GCA_007258455.2 Sequoia sempervirens | reverse complement strand
AAACCAACTACATGGATTAAGAAACATACTAGTTTTGCATGCCCTACAATCGGATCGATCGTGCTACCCTTACAAATAGGACCTTAAAATTTGGAGGTAAAATTTTCAATTATTCCACAATCCGACCAATTTCATATGCGGCTAGGCCACCCTTGGCTTTGCTCAATGAAAGTAGTCTCATCAATTTTTCACAAGTATTTGAAGTTTCCACATGGAAATGAAATATTTACCACACCATATTGGTTTTAATCCTTTATCTTCCAAAGGAAATTTTTCATTAGAAGCCTTTTGGCCTACACCTATGGAACCCATCACCCCTCGAAAGGAATTATTTTTCATCACTTATCAAAAGTTTAAAGCCAAAAAGATAGCCGAATTGTCTCTTTGTAACTCGTCCCCATCCATTTTTGCACCTACTATCATAGAAAAAATCATGCTTCAACCTAAGTCAGACATTGAGAAAACCATACAACCTCCTAAAAAACCACCCTTAGACACTTCCCTGCCATTGTTTAAATGACCAAGTGAAAATGAAACAAATCTTTTCATAGCTCCTTGAATTAAACAAGTGTATAAAGCAAAAGAGAAAGTGGTTGATCTGTCTTCCTTAATTTATTTTGTTCTTCCTTCTTCAATGACGAGGGAGCAAACTCGAGACATAGAAAATGATTCAAACCACCAGAGAAATTTTATTATTGTTCATAAAGGAAAATCTTACATTTAGAGGATCTCAAATCCTTGAGCTCTGCAATACATGTAAATTATAGAAAACTATAGAAACTACAAAAATTCCCCTTTCGCAATATACGAACTCTCTTTTCCCAAAAGGCTACCCAAAAATCAGAAACTAGCCCATAAATAGCCCCTTTTTGGTTTGGAGCCAAAAAAAACATTCAAGACATGATTTTTGGTGGCCTGGTGCCAAAAATTACAATTTGAAATTCAAAAATTGAGTCCTAATTCAAAAATTGGCAATTTTCCAAAAATTGACCAACTTTCGGAAGCCATGACTTTCAATCTGGGACTTTGTTTTTCAAACTGTTTGCATCATCGAAAAGGTCTTAGAGTGAAGAATGTGCTAACAACCCACTCTACTAGTTTCAATGACTTCTAGGCCCATACAAGACCGTTTAGTGCCTCAAACTAGACTCGGAAGGTTTTTCAGGGCAAAATGCAAAAACTAAAACTTGACTAACTTTCAAATCGTGAATGATTTTGACTTGATTCTTTTTCCAAAGTGCTTATTTTTCCATCCTGAACCTTTCCATAAATTTCTATCTTTCCACACCTTCAAATTCACACCTACTAAAAATAGTAGTTGAGCAAAAAAAATAGAAAAGCAGTTATGAAAGTTGGGAACTCTTATTCAACGAAAAGGGTATCTAGAAATGCAAAAACATCTACAAAAAGAAAACAAAAGGAACATAAATGGAAAGCATATTTTTGGGTGATGCAAGATTTCCCTCACACCACTGGATTCTCCTGCATCATTCAAAAGAAGAAGAACCTATGTTGACTCAATCTTCTCTTATACCTCACAACTACAAAATAGAATTAAATGAAACTACAGTGCTAGGGAACGAAGGCATCATCATCATCTCCTTTCTCATCAATTTCGCATAGAAGAAGATAAAGAAACTCAATATTTACCTTTGACCAAAGTAATAGATGACCACCCTCATCCTAACCTGCCACAAGATAGTCTAGTGCAACAATCCCAAAAAATTGAACCAATCCAACAACCTCCTCTTTTGATCCATCCATCCTTAGAAATCACCCTTCATCCTCTTGTTGTTATTAATCTTGATGATGATGATGATGATGTGACGATATAAAAAATAGATGAAGTACATAATGATTTAAATTCTTTATTTTCATCTACAATGAACTTAAATGATACATCCTCTCCACCAAGTGAAGAACCTGGCATTACTCCTGGTTTACAATTTCTGGGAGGAACTAATTTTTGTTGAAATCACATATTTTTAGAAAATATAATGATTTAAGCCTTGAAAAGTTCCATTTAAAGAATTCCAATTGAAGATGGTTTGATCAAACTACCTTAAATCAAACCCCCTTGGATAGAACCCCGCTAGTTTTAAACCATACCTATAACAGAGTCTCCTTTACACCTATCAAAATGCTGATAAAAACACCACTTTTGATTTACCTTTTGGGGGATCAAATGAATAAATTTAAAATTTATTTTTTGCAAGTATGTAGTCCTTATTATAAGCTTCCCACAAAGTATAATTTTAAATAAATTTAATTTGATTATTATATTTTTTTTATTTCTCGTGAATGTAGGTTTTTCACTGAAAATCAAGCTCTATTTTTTGCACATGTGGAAAAATACCAGATTATTAAAAAAAAAAATCAAAATATTAGTACACTAGATATTGAAGTCCTTGATCCAACAAAGAAAAAAAAATTGAATTTCGATACATACAAAAAAAATTATGCGCTATACGATCGCGCTATGTCTTAATTATAATTGGTTTGAATTTGAAACTTGATTAAAGAAACAATATTCAATAAAAAACTATCTAACCAAGTGGAAGCACTAGATATCAGAGTTGAAAATATAAATTTGAAATAATTATAATTTTATCCTTCATGGAAATAAAGTTATGTGTTATACGGTGAGCATCACTTTTTAAAAATGTTGTTTTTTGAAAAAAACTAGTTTTTGAGGGAGATAGAAAAGGAAGTGCAATCTAATTCCAAAAAAACTGAAAAAAATATCTTTGGAATCTATAGAAAAAATGTCACGAAACTCTAGTTTGCAACATCTTCAAATTCCTCATGGTTTAGCTGCTATAGGTGCCCGAAAGTGAAGATTTAGTTAAAAAAACATATTTCAGTGTCCAGTTTGGCCAAAAATTGTAAACCGCTATTGTGGGATCACCCATGTTGTACATTTTCTTTTTCACTTTTTTATTTTGTGTTCTCCTTTTGGGGATGACGCAAAGCATAGAGACGCCCTATGTCTCCTCCATGTTGACCCAAAAGGTCCTTGTCTTTTTCTCATTTTTGTTTTGTGTTCTCCTTTTGGGGATGATGCAAAGAGTAGAGATGCCCTATGTCTCTTCCATGTTAACCCAAAAGGTCCTTGTCTTTTTCTCATTTTTTTTTGTGTTCTTATTTTGGGGATGATGCAAAGTGTAGAGATGCCCATTTCTCTTCCATGTTGACCCAAAAGGTTCTTGTCTTTTTCTCATTTTTGTTTTTTGTTCTTTTGGGGATGACAAAAAGCATAGAGACACCCTATGTCTCCTCCATGTTGACCCAAAAGTTCCTTGTCTTTTTCTCATTTTTTTTTTGTGTTCTCATTTTGGGGATGACAAAAAGTGTAGAGATTCCCTATGACTCTTCCATGTGAACCAAAAAGGTCCTTGTCTTTTTCTCATTTTTGTTTTGTGTTCTCCTTTTGGGGATGACACAAAGCATAGAGATTCCCTATGTCTCTTCCATGTTGACCCAAAAGGTTCTTGTCTTTTTCTCTTTTTTTTGTGTTCTCCTTTGGGGATGGCCTTAAGTAGAGAATACCTATGTATCGCTCTATGTTGACCAAAGGTCCTTTGCACTTTTTCTCTTTTTTGTTTTGTTTTCTCCTTTTGGGGATAGTGCAAAGATATTGAGGACAAAATGTCTCCTTCATGTTGACCAAATATTTTTCATTTTCTTTTGCCTTTTTCATTTTTTTTTGCTTGTGTTTTCCTTTTGGGGATGATACAAGGTGTCAAGACCACAATGTCTCTTCCATGTTTACCCAAAATGAACTTTAATTTTCCTTTGTTTTCACTCTCTTCGTGTCATTCTTCTAGTTCTATGTGCTTTGGGGAATGATGACAGTTTTGAGCTCTTTCATAAAAAAATTGTAGCAATGAACATACTGACCCCAAATCCATAGATCCCTCATGTGTTTGGTGCACTTTCTTTTTAGGGGAGAAACTCCCTTTCTTTGTTTTTCATTTTTCCTTGAAATGACATAGCCTAACTTTGAAACATATGACTTGGCATAGGTCTTTCTAGGTTGGCTCTCATGTCTTGTTTTCCTTTTTCTTTTTCTTTTCTTCTCTACTTTAAAGTAATTGCTCATAGAACGATGTGTAACAATTCCTTTAAAGTGGGCAACATCCATTACCATAATTCATATGCATTCTTGGTTCCTAGTGTAGCCTTGTCATTCATATGATGCATTCGTCACTTTGTGGATGACATTTGGTGTGATGTCCTTCATAAGTGTGATCTTTCTTAGCATACTACATTCATCTTGGTGGCTTGATGTGACACACTGCATCCCATAAGTTGTAAATATACTATTCTTTGATTTGTCCTCTCTTGGAGACATTAGGCACAATGTTCCTTAATTGTTAGACCTTGCATGAATTGAACAATACTCCTTCGAACACTTTACACTTTTACACTTTACATTTTTGCATTTTTACATTATTGCATCTTTTACCACCTTGCATAACACAACTTGCATGACTGTCGTACCTTTGTCTTTTTGTTCATGAGAATTTTTTCTTTGTGGCACCTTGTTAAAGTTATCAATGGGTATAAATTTAATATGGTTGAGTGGGATGCCCACCTAGCAGCATGACTTTTCCCCATAGCCACTTTTGTGTTTGTGAGTGCATACCAGCTAGCATGTGTATCTTACCTTTTTGGGCTTTCTCACCCCACATACAACTAGTTTTGTGGCCCCAGAGTGAGTACACATTCTCTTTTTCAAACAATCATCATAGATCTACAATCCACAACTAGTTGGATTAACGATCTAAGCTTCATCCAATTCATCTCAAAACTTGTGTGTTCCTTTGTTCTTATGTTTAGTTTTCTATGGGATCTTCATCCTAGGGTCTTGATTATCCCTCTTGATTGTTTTCATTCCATCTTACTAGTGTAAGTACATTTGAACCCTCTTCTCAATGCTCATGGCTACTTTAGTGTGAGTTTGAAGCAAGTTCATCCTCTCAATAAAGTGGGGGCTAAATGTGTCATAGAAAAATGGACCCTTGTCATTTTCAAGGCCTTTTAGGTCTTGTTTCATGGGGCTGGAACTATGTTGCTCTGATTTTATGTTGTGACATGGCTTGAACATGCTTATTTAGGTACTAAAACTCAAAGAACAAAACCTTGTGAAGGTGTTGTGAAGTGTTGTAAGATATTTCCACATTCTTCCAAACTCTATTAATTACAAATCACCTAAAAATCACCTTTTTATTCATCAACAAGTCCTATTTTGAAGTGTTGTAACATCTTGTAACAAACTTTTATTCTTTTCTAGGCACATCTTCATTATTTCTCCCTTTCTCATGCTTTATTGGGTTCCTTTATGCTCTCATATGCTTATTAAGTGTATTTTTGAGTATTATCCCGACAAACAACATTAAATACAACATATTTCCTAACACACATTTTTTAGGTCCTAGGTGGGACCCATTTGCCATGGGTGGTGAATGAGTCCCCCTTGGCCCCAAATTCAAAATATTTTAAATTTCCTTTTGAGATTTTATTCATAACCACTTGATGTTGGCCTATGATGAGGTATGAATGAGTTACTAAGGTACAAGTGTGTATAAATAAGTGATTTTCACCTCATTTCAACCCCCATTCATCAAGTTCACTTATTCACCTATTCACTCAAGCATTCAAGCATTTTACAACATCCTTTCAAGCACTATTCAAGCACTTTGAAGCATCCATTGGAATTACTTCAAACTTACATCATCAAGGGTTTGGTAAGTTGATAGCAATTGCATGTTTTTAGTTTATCATTCCTTTGCATTTCATTATTTTATTAAGGGTTTGATTACCAAAGCGGGGTTTGACCAAGGCAAACCCCTATTCACTAACCTTAAACCATTTTTCCCCTATTGCATGTTTGTTTGTAGACCTAGGTATATAGATTTGACAACATTTTTGGTGTTGAAGATTGGTTTACAAGTCAACTAGGTGCTTCAAGTCAACTCAAGTCTATTTCAAGCTTAGAAAAGGTTTCTTGTCTGTTTCCTAAAGAATTGACTTCTGCAACCTGACAATCAGTGATTTCCAAATCTGGTGTTGCAAGGTTGTCTCCTAATTTTTCATAAATTTTTGAGAGGAATGATTCACCACCTATGGCAAAGGAGTCCCACCTTAGGACTAAAAATTTGAATTTTGTTAGATTCTAGATCCCGACAGACAGAAACTTGCTTCTAACGGTTTTTCATTAGGAGGACTAATTCGCCACCCTGGGCGAACGAGTCCCACTATGAAAAATCAGTGATTTCAACTAGCTTTCACAACATTCTATATTCTTCATCAAGTCTCTAGGTCCACTCATATTCATCCCTTTATGTTCTACATATTTTCTTCATTTAGTTCATTGTTGCATAACACAATGTGTTTTCAAACATAGCTTTAATTTCACTTTTGCATTTGTTTTCATTCATTCAAATGAGTCAATTGCATTTATTCAAATTAATTTATGTTATACATTATCACACATAACATTATTTGAATGAACCATTAGCATTTTTGCTCCTATCCCTCTCCTTTTAGGTGAAAAACTGTAGAGGTGCAAGAGTTGTCCACAGGAACCAAAAATCAATGGTTCACTAGGAAACCCATTTTTGAACTTATTTGTTGTAGGAATTTAGTGGTTTTGAATATTAAATCTTAAGATAAGTATAAATATAAGGCTAATTCACATAGTTTCACCTAGCAATTCAAGTTATCATTAGAGCACCTTCACAAGAGCAATTTAGAGCATTCAAAGCAGATTATCAAGGTTTCATTGCAGTATTCAAGGTCATATCATCATGTTAAAGGCATAGTGCATCATGTGTGTAGTTGAGCTTATGTTTTTATGTAGCATTAAAGATCCATTTACAAGCATTGTTTCACATCCCATTCAAGATAAAGATCTACATTTCTCATAGCTACTTCATGCTAGATTGATGATTTACATTACAAGACTTCATCCAAGGTATCATTGTTTCTTGTTTCATGTTTCATGTCATGTTCATGTTTCATTTTTTCATCATAAGGTTTCATTACCTAAATGGGGTTTGACCAAGACAAACCCCTATTCCCTAACAATCAACATTTTTTCTTCTTTCGTGATGTTTGTTTGTAGGTTATAGGTTGAAGATCAAGTGCAGATTAAAAGTTGCAAAGTTGTCAAGGTTGTAAAGTTGCAAAAGTTGTCATTTATATTGCAAGATCATGAAAACAAGGCTACAAAATTTATTTTTGACTTTTGGGAGTTGGTCACTTGGGAGATAGGAGTGTAGATCTTGAAGAACAAAGCCTAGAAGTGGCGTTAGTTTATTGAAAGTGCAACATGAATTCCTAACCGCATGGTGGAGCCAACTATGTATGACCATCTCTAGCACACAAAATTTATTTATTTTAGTTTAGAACAATTGAGAGGTATTATCATACATTCACATAAAAGACAAACTATAAACATACACATCAAAATAAAACTAAGAACCAAAATAATATATCAAACTTATTATTTGATATCATGTAAAATTTAAATAAACCATAAAATGGATATTCTCTAGATATTGTTTCAATTTTGGATTCCATGAAAATGTGTGATTAAATTGCAAATTACATAATTTTTTAGAGAAAAATGAATGGAAGCTCTATTAAGTCTTGGATCATGAATTTCATCCATAATTGGTGGATCTGATGAGGAGAGGTGGAAATCAATTTGCAAAATGAGTGTACATGACTAGGTAGTCAAATCATTTTATTGGTAAATTGATTATTATTATTTTTATAGTTATTTGATGGTTTGAGTTAGACAAATTGATTATTCTATCAATGGTGAGAAGTAAATTTATTATTTAGTTAATTATTTTTCATTGGATTGTTAACTCATGAGCTATAATTTAGGAAAAAATAACTTATTTATAGATAGTATGGGAAATGATCATTTAAAATTAATCAAGCAATTAATATTATTTAATTAATTTTACTTTTATAAAGTAATATAATTAGGATAAAATTAATTATTTTAATGGATTAAGGGATGAAATGTGTGTTAAATGTTAGCATGAGATTATATTATAGAAAATTTGCGTATATATGATTTTAAAGTTTACATTTTTCCCCTCTTTAAAATAACACTATGATTTATAGAAGTACTATTATTTCAAAGAAAATATATACATGCACTTGGTGATAGAAGATTCACCAAGTATCAAAATTTTAGTACTAATTGATTTGATAATGTTGTTAATGTGGGAATGATATATCGAAAGTACAATATGATTTTTTATTAAGGACGATTCAACAATTTGAGAGGCATTAAATTTAGGAATGGATGGATTTGGGATTTGAATGGATGGTAGGATGTGTCCTCAAGAGGATGGGTTGATTTGAAGAATAGGGTTGTACTCTCAAAATAGATGAAACTAAAATTAGTATAGGGATGCAAAACCATAGATTGGGTGGGGATTATGGAATTATCAGATGATGTCTTATTGTGGTTCATCATGTTATAAATGAAAATGAATAAGTATAAAATATTCCTAGACTATTTTGAGAATTTTTAAATGTCAGGAATCTACCTGTGAGAGATATGTATGTATTTGATGAACATATTTTCATTTTAAATATTCATTATGCATCATGATATAATGGACCATGATGATTATGTACAAAATTTATAAAGGATCAAATAATAATAATATAAAATATAAAATAAATAAAGGCACAAAAGATACATGAAAATAAAGAAAAATATAACACACAAATGCTTAAAAAGAAACAATATGCATACACACAAATGCATAAAAAGAAATAATAAGGGTAGAAAAATAAAGAAATATACCACAATGATAATAACCTCAAGATTAAACATACTATAGATAACTATGGAGTCCCTTGGGAAGTATGTCACGAGAACTAAACTAAACATTTCATGTATTTTTAATTTTTTAAATCTTACAGTAAATGAAAACAAAGATAAAAACACTCACACATAAGCAAGCTAGGATGCATTAAATATAAATATAAAAAAAAAAAAAACTTAATCAAATTAAAACCCAACATAGATCAATTTGACGATGATTATAATGTTGTTGATGTGAGAATGATATATCACAAAAATTACATGAGGATTAGGAACAATAGATCATGTTGAAAATGAGTGTTTAATATAGTAATGTTTATATTTTAGTAAGACCAAGGATGCAAATGATGGATGATTTTATATATACATTTGATTGAATGGATAGCTTTTGTAATATTTTTTTTCAATAGAATTTATATTTTATGTTGATAATTATGAGTTTTGGCTTGATAGATTACATACATTCATATGATTTGAAGGTAATTATCCATATTAATTGGATACTAGGTAGGGGATCCCAATATTTAAGTTTTGATCTAGAATGCATAATTTTGGATTTTCTACTTAGCTTAGATTTACTATATAGTATTCTTAGGACATGTTACATAAGAATCATTTAAGTGGAGAAATGCCATTATCGAAATAAGGGTGAATGTTTTGAGTGGACATAAGGATGGGATTATCTATGCAAATTACAATTTTTTGAATGATCAAAAATTATAGGTCGCCCAAAAAAATGAAAATACCATTGAATGAAGACTTTCTCCACGTAACCTTTGTTTGAAGGTATTTTTAATGAAATATTTTTTAATAAAATAGTGGCTTCATTTGAAGGGGGCCTTTGAATGAAGGCATTAATTTATTTATTTTTAAAGAGTTTAAAACTCTCAAATGACAATTATACTATCATTTTAATCCACAAAACAAACCTAGCGAAATGAACTTGGAGAAAAGAATAGTGAATGAAGATTGACAAGTTGATAGGTTTTGTGGTGGATGAAGGTCAAGATAGGTGCATACAATTTCTTGACTTTTTTATACTTCTTTTCCCTTATTTCTCCTATATTTTTCTATCTTTCTCCTATATTTTCATGTCTTTCTCCTGTGTGTTAAATTTATATGGGTGTGAAATAAAAATTTAAGATAACAAGCATCAAAGAAAAAACCTAATTTTCACTTGACACTTGTTGCAATCTAAACAAATCCTCATCTAGGGATTGCACTTTTTATTTTATAAGCATTTATTTGTACTTTGTAATCAACCATTATATTTCACATTACAATATAAGATAATCTCAATATTAGATACTTATGTAGATAAATTGTCTATTCAAGGTTGCATTAGCATATTCATTTCTTTCTTCTCTTCAAATGTGATAGGTGTTTTGGTTGTAGGTGATTTCTAGGAGCTATGAGATTCACTATCAACTTCAACATTAGCATATTAGGATGATCAAATCAATAAAAATAAATTTATTTTAGATGAATCTAGGATTTAATACTCAAATTTTATAGACCTTAGATGCCTAACCTAGTTTACTAGTAAAAAAATTGTATCTTTCAAAAATTAAAAAATTATTCATATATTATAAATGAAATTTCTTAGAAGAAAGAATATATCTTATACAATAATTTCATCATAAAAAATAATTATGGTTATAAATTTAAATCTTACAAACATAGACTATAAATCATACATATTTTAAGATATCTCACAAGTTTATAAAAAATTAAAATCCTATATTTTAAACATATATTTAATTCTAGTTTAAAGTAAACATTAAAAATCTTATTGTAAAAATATATTATATCGTATTTTTACTATTTAAAATAAGTTATAATTAAAAAGTCTATAACCATTACAAGCTTTGATGTATAACAGTCTTCAAATTTAAAAATATGTCACTCTCTAGAGTAAACTTGAATGGGTAGTCCATTGACAATGTAAGGAAAGGGAAAATATGATATCCTATCACGAACTAGCGCATTCCACCTGCAATAACATAACCTTAGTATTAAATATAGAATAATAAAAATAAAATGCTATTTTAAAATAAGTAATATTTTCTAAATTACTTTTTATGTTGAATATTTTTTGTATAAGGTATATATAGATTTTAAAAGAGTTAATTTACAAAAACTAACCAAACAAGTTTATATATGAATAACAAATGAAATATATGGAAAAATATATCATTAGAAATTGAACATAATTAATTCATAAATCTCACTACCAATCAAATTCTTTAATTATAAGAGTGTCATAATTTATATTATCACATTCAACCATATGATTATGTTTACATCACTTTTAAATATCTTCAATTTGTACTTGTATGCACTTTAGTCAGTAAAATTAATAGATCATATTAAGTTACTTTTGTAAATGTATATAGATATATTATAATTTTGATGATATTTTTAAATTTATTTAAGAGAATGATAATTATTTCATAAATAGATCTCATATATTTTTAATCCTAATAAATAATCCAAATGAATAATATATAAAAAATATTGAATTCTTTAATATTAAATGTAACAATTGTAAATGTTATTATTAATTTAGGGGATATTATTTCAATTATTTAATTTTATATCATTTCCCAATCACAATAAAAACAATTAAATATAAGATGAAATATCAAGTATCATTTCAGAATTTTATAAATTTAATGTATAGTGTAGAAATATAAATTACTTACATGAAATTTCTAGAGAAAACAATATATTTTCTTGATTATTCTTTACATATAATTAAAATGATAAAAATTTATGAACCACATTTCAAATCATAAGAAGATAAAAAAGAAATATAAAGATAAGATATCCACATCTAAAGGAGGATTTAAATCACTTAGGAAATGAAATATTAGATTTTTGGAAAGGACCATATTCATTGAAAATCTAAAGAGAATAAGACCAAGAAAGAATATGATGATGATTTATACTTTCAAATCTCTAGAGATGTGTTCCTAGAATCTACCATTATATATGCATGGTTTATTAATTTTAGTGCTTAATACCATGAGTCCCATCAGACTAATTTATAAAAAATGAAAGCTACAGTGGAGGAGAAATCTTTTGGGGAGATATTTATTCCTTAAATTATTTTTTAATGAGATAGTGAAGCTCGCGTTCAATGATGGAAGGTCAATAAGAAACATTTCTAGTGTGTTGAACATTCCTAGTCTTTAGTGAGCAAGGTCTCCATATGTAAATTAATGATTTAGGTGTGCATGTTTCATTTAACATGTAAGATGGTTAAAAGAGTTGTGGTTTAGGAAAAGGGTATTGATGGTAGAAGATTTTTTAAAATTGGTGCTATGACATATATTGAATGTAATTGTTCTAAGGTTCTTATTTTAGTGGACTTTGAGATTCATCTTAAGGAAATATTATGACATGAATATATGAATCAAATTGGTGGAAAAATTTTAAGAGCTTGATCTAGAAGGAAATAGGTGAGCAGAATGTATGTTATTATATATATTCAAATTGTATTTATTTCATATTGATGTATTTAGACTTGATGTTCCTTCTTTAGAAGAATCCTTATATTATTTATATCTTTTATTGATGATTCAATGGTATTTTTTTAATATGTATCTAAAGTAGGATTAAAGAAGATCTTTTAGGCTTTCATCCTTAGACTTGCTAGTGTTACTTTACATCCTTTTGATGTCACTTTACCTCTTTGAGTATTCTAAATTAATTAACAATGCTTTTGTTTTTCTACATGCCTATGAGATTTTTCTTCCCTTTAAAATGACCTCAAACTTCATCAACCTAGTACTTCTTAATTGTGTAGAAGTTTTCATAGCACAAGAGGAAGCCTCCACTAGCCAAGTGACCCAATAAGATTTTCCCAAGGTGGTTTGTGAGGTATGTATTCTATATCAGCTCTACATATGTCTCTCCCCATTCTATATTTTGACAGTTCTTAAAAATGGTGTAAATTTTTTGTTTGAATATACTATTTTATTGAGAGGGTTCCCCTTGAAAGCATTCTAGGATATTGTTTCACTAAGTATTAGATCCTTCATTGGGTCTTCCTTGATTCTATCCAATAAATCACAAAGGCCTTTTCTATTTGTCACTTTTTTGAGGCTATTCATGTGTAATCCATCCTCAAACATGGCCCTTGTTTTGTCTATGCATTGCTTCTAATCCTCCAAACCCAGACTAAATATTTCATTATATTTGATGAAAGGGTTTTATCTATCTTTATTTTGATAGAGTTTCTAGAATTACCTTTGTCATGTTAAAAAATTCTATGACAAATAGTAAAAAATGAGTTTATGTTAAAATTGATATCTCTATGAACTTGAAACCATTAATATTTTTATTGATCATACATCATACTTAATCTATCCTTTATTTTACTATTCCTAACACATGTTTTAGGTTCCAATATTCTAATTATAAGATCAAATATTGTTCGTTGGTCACCTCTTATAGTAGTCCCACACCTTAGCCATAGTACGTTGATCACACACAAATTTGGTTTTAAAAAAGCACAGAAAAAATAAAACCTAAAAAAAACTTCACAAATCAAATCCACAACAACTCAATCAAAACTCGGAACTATTATCTTTATATACACAGTCATAAGAACTTTTTAACGGAATTTTATTTGTAAAACTCACCTAAATTTAGTAACAAAATGGTGTAAGAAGAGCGACATCTCAAGCCTGGCTAAATTATGTCCTGGGCAGAGTCTGGGACCTCCTCCGAATGGCATAAACATTGGACTATTTGAAACTCCCTGCAGTGTTTGCAACAGAAACGTTAATTTAATTGACAAGTTAACTCAAATTTACTTGAACAATGATAAACTTTTTAAGTACATAATCACACGATTCCCAACGCCATGGATTGAACTTGGAGGCTTCAGGATAGTTTTTATCGTCCTTGTGCACTCCAGACAAAAAGAGTAGGAAAGTTAATCCTTTTGGAAATTGATAACCTACATAACAATGAAATATTGATCAAAACAGTGCACTGCGTATTAATGGCTGCCCTGCAACATCTGGGAAGAGTTTAAAGTATGTTGACAATGGTACCCATGATAAATCAATTTGAACAAATTGCAGTAGCACCTGCCCAATATCTTTATATAAAATTTTGAAAAAATAAGTTTTAGATTCGACACAATCTGATGATAGATTGTTGAATGTGATCCGAAATATGGAATGTCTGGAAACTATCTTATTAAAATATAATATTTATAATTTAAATATAAGATTTGACAAAATCTGATAATGGATTACTGAATGCAATCTAAAACGTGAAATGCCCAAAAAAATATCTTTATCATTTAAAAACATCAAACCCACAGATGATTAATCAGAGCATGTAGAAATACTAATTTTCTTACCATTCATTTCAATGTCTTTAGTATTTTCTCTGAGCACATACTGTCCAACGTTTCCCAGACGAAGGCTCTCATTGATAACCTGAGCATATTAACATTTTTTATTAGCTTCTAATACACTTTCGATTCTAAGAACAGTTTTGAAAAACAAAAAAGAGAAAAAAAAAAAATGTACGAACATATTGAGTGAATTTCATTGATTTATAGTCATCCCAACTTAGTTTTTGATTGCCATTTGATTTCAATATTTGGTCTTGTTCTTCCTGCAAGCACAAATCCAATGGTTACTTCCACTGCAATGGACAAATCCAATAGTTACTTTCAGTACAAAAGACAAATCTAATGGTTACTTCGAGAGCAAAAGACAACATTGGTGATAGAAACAAAGATAATGTTACTTAAGTGTGTTAATAATTAATGTATGAGATTGTGGATTTCTCTTCTCTATATAATCAATTATTTAAATAAATTATTTATAGATAACATAGAAATTTATTACTCTGATTGGTGAAATCAATGTATAAGGCCCATGTGGAGTGAAGAGGGTTTCTTTCCTTTATAAAATCAATTTTGTCAACCATTTTATATTTGAAAAATCAATCGTAACCAATATGACCATTTGAGTAGCAAAAAATTAGATTTAAATTGTTTTTACTGTATGGTCTCATGGGGGGGCTTGGGCTTCTATTTTCATGGATCAAGCGGTCCCAGGAAGCAAAAAAAATTATGCCACAGGGTTAATTGGAATCTTCTCCTGAAAAATAGCAGCTCCTACCTTTTAGGACTGCAAATTTCAGTGGGTGAAATTGAGGTGGGGCTAGAAATTGCCCCTACAGCTTAGGAATCTTTTAGAAAAAATTTTGCCACTTGTCTATCACTTAGAATTTTAAATCCTTAAAAAAACTAAAAAATGGGAGAATTTTTATTTATTCATTAATTTTTATCAAATTACTCCACTTCGTTCCTTGAAATTTGGAGCTCAAACTTTTAAGCTGAATTGCAAAATTGAATTCATGGGACCACCAGCTTTAAAATATTCCTAAAAAATCTCAACAGCAGCCACTGAAATTTTTTAGGAAGCCCCCCTCCATGGGACCATACCCTTAAAGAAAGGCCAATCTGTAACTCAATTTATCAAAGGATACAATTTATGATTATTGAGTTTTGATATCATGGTCAATTTCAAGGTAAAACAAACCCAAATAAATATAAAATATAACCTTTTGAATACTGAAGGAAGGTTACTAATAGAACTCACTTGGAGTTGTTTCACTGCTTGAGGACACTCTGTAAGAAACATGATGCTCATTGCCATGGAGCGGGAGACAGTTTCATGGCCTGCAAAGAGCAGAAACAGAAGAGTTTCTGCCACAAATTCATCAGAAAGAGGAGGATCCTCCCTTAAGAATTTTGCCAATAGGTCATTGTGAACTACTTCAGGATGTTTCCTCCTCTCTTCCATAATCTCATATATCTTGTTTAGTAGATACTTCCTTGCCTGTGAAAAGTGTAAGCTATAATAATTAGAAATTAAAAAACCACAAGACAATGACTTTCAATTTAATTTCATCATTGGCAGTGTACAAGGGATTGGGTGTTTTGTAACCTTAAGTCCTTTGTAGAATGTTGTGCCAGGAATTCTAAGGGGAAGACACATAACTGCTGCTGAAAAGCTGTGAAACTTCTTTGCAAGCTCCTCTGTTTCTTTGGAAGGGGATAAATCCAGCAATTGCTTTGCCATGAGGTTCAAAATTATCTGCTCTCACAAATCAATCAATGAGTCAAAACCATATAAGTTATTATTAAATATAAAATATTTTTTTACGATAATTATTTATAGTTTTGAGTCTAAATTATTATCTGGTTTAGCTTTTCAGGAGAGTAAACAAAACATCTTAAATGGCCTGCAGGCTGGACTAATAGGCTTCTACAAAAATATTTATTAATTTGTAACCTAGTCTACAGGTCGCAGTTTAAACCACATTAACCTGACATCTTCCAGCAAAAACAGAGAACAAAAACTATTTTAAAAATAAATGAATGGAAAGATTCTCTACAGATTTTAATAAATATTGATCTAAGATAACACGATTTCTAATGTCATTGGAAACAACACCCAACATAAGATCACATGATACCTGATGTTGAATAGGAAACAGCACCCAACAAAATAAAGCTAATGCTTGTGATTCAATAGTGTATTTAATCTATACTTGCCTGATGGCACTCATCTTGTAGTTTGATCTTCTTTCCATTCCAATCAGACATTGCACTTCTTAATAGATCGTCAATATCATTCATGAAATGGGAACATAAATTTTCATGGCTGAGTAAATTAACAGTTACTCCATAAATTTTCCTATGAAGATCTCCATGCAGAGAAAGTAAACCATATTTCCCAGTTATCTCTATGAAATGCTCGGTGTTGAAATTTCGGAACAGCCTGCCTTCATTTTGCAACACATATCTGTTGAAATTTGCATTCACAGATACAATGACTCGCCTTCCCAACAAGTTAGAGGAGAATATGTCTCCATATCTGAAAACAATTTTAACAAGTCTCTGTCAATGATCAAGCTAAACTAATAGCTAGGACAATTAAATTTTAATAGTCTATAATAGTAATTTACAAAGTTTTTAGAGAAAAATGTGGGGAAATTATTAATATAGATGTTTGGAATCATATTCTGACAGTCTTATGGGAATGTGTCCCTAAGGTTCTGAGTAAGAGAATTTTAAAGGTATTTCATATGGGAATGCGAGTTTTAGGTTCAAACTAATATGAATATTTGGAATCATATTGTAACAGTGTCAAGGGTGTTAAAATAGTAAAAATCTGTTTTTATGGTTGTAAATGGGACAGTTTCCCATAGTTTTGTTTTTGGCTTTTTTGAGTTGGGAAAGTTTCCCAACGTACTATAGAAACTTTTATGTAGTTGCTCTATATATTTCATCTTTTCTCAATAAAGTTGTGTAGATATTGGCTGCACATTTATGAATAAAAATATAAAGTTTTTCTCTGCCTTTGTGACTTTTAATCACTGTATATTGCTGAATATTAATTTTCTGTTTTTTTTTATCTGTGTACTTGCATTTTCTTTTATTTTAGTTTTTATTTTTTAACATATGGTATCAGAGTCAGTTTGAAATGACAATGAATGCTAACAGTACACAGCTGCAAATTCCTAAATTTAATGAAAAAAATTATGATTTTTGGAGCTTTCAAATGAAGATTTTGTTTAAATCATAGGAGCTATGGGATCTTGTGCAGAATGGGTATTCAGAACCAGCAGATGCAGCAGCTTTAGCAGCACTTACACAAAATGAAAGAGATTTATTGCAGAATAACTGAAAAAAAGATCAGAAAGCATTGTTGTTCATTGTGCAGGGTCTTGACGAAACCCTCCTTCCAAGAGTTACAGGCATTTCAACGGCCAAAGAAGCATGGGATCTTCTTGCACAATCATTTCAAGGTACAGAAAGGGTAAGAACAGTTCATTTACAAATGCTTAGAAAAGATTTTGAAATGTTACAAATGTCAGATTCTGAAAGTTTAGGAGATTTTCTTACTCGTACAATGGGGATAGTTAATCAGATGAAAATAAATGGTGAGATTATGACTGATCAAAAAATTGTTGAATATTTTTTAAGAAGTTTGCCCACAAAATATGATACTGCAGCCATAGCTATTGAAGAATCAAAAGATCTAACAACTTTATCTGTAGATGAGCTTATGGGTTCTTTGTACACACATGCACATAGAATAAATAAATCAGCAAATGAGCCACTTGAAAAAGCTTTAAAGAGCAAAGTATCATTGAGGTTCTGGGTAAGAGAATTTTAAAGGTATTTGATATGGGAATGCGAGTTTTAGGCTCAAATTAATATGAATATTTGGAGTCTTATGGGAATGTGTTCCTACGGTTCAAAGTAAAAGAATTTCAGAAGTATCTGATATGGCAATACGAGTTTTAGTCTGAAACTTCTTTGACTGAGAGTTGAAGATTGAGGGATATCTATTCCACCAAAATCTTATGAGACACAATCTACCTTACACTTATCAAGACTTCATCCCTAATGAACTCTTCAAAACCATTCAACCTGACCAATAATAATGAAATTATACTAAATAAAGGGAAAAGATTGACAGCCTAAATATGAAAAAGTACTAATAACTCAAAAGTAAAGCATCCAAAATATTTTATTGTAAAGACCTGCATAATAAACTTACCGAGCTTCTCGTTGGTCAATGAAGGATCTTGGAAAACCGTCTGCTATAGAAGTAAGAAAGAACTGGATATTTTCTCCAATGAGAGGCCATCCCATAGACCCTGGCGGCAGTCTGCATTTCTCATCATAAGCAGTTTTAGACCTTCTATGAAAGTGCAAAACAAGTATTGCCAAAGATAGAATGCCCATCAACAAAGGCAAGGTAAAATCTTCCATGAAGGCCATCTTTTTCGCCTGTACCAATGTTTGAGCGACTGCAACACTGCACAGAAGGTTTCAGCTCAAGCACTTATATTGCCCTTTGTCCACCAAAAAATATATTCCCATTCTTTATTATTAAGATGCTCTTTCAGTCGTCTGTCTTCCTCCAGAATAGTTTAAGTTTCCTGAGTTAACCAGGAATTCTAAAAATATTCTAACTCTTCATTATTAATATTCTGTTTTACTCGTTTGTCTTCATCGAGAACAATTCAGTTTTTCTGTGATAACGAGAAATTATAAAAACAATCCTACAAAAATGGGAAAGAAGACAAGAGTAGGTGAAATTATTAAAAAAATCCTATAAAAATGGAAAAGAAGACAAGAGTAGGTCACCTCTTTCCTTTACGGAGTATATCTCCATAGATCCCCAACCCACCTTGCAAATGAAAATGCATGTCTTGTTTTTAACCCTTGTTTGTTCTTTCAGCAACTTTCATATGCATTTAGATGACAAATGAGTATTTCTAATCTATCTTTATATTATATGTTTTACTTGTATGTTTCCATTTTTCATATGTCTAATTTCATTTCTTATATGTATGTGTTGTTTTGTATTGTTCCTATATATGCAAAGTATACATTTAAAGATTGATATTGTATTTTTAGTATTTATATGATTATTTGTATTTATTGTATTTTTATTTTAATTATTGTTGGTGTAACACCTATCTTTATTGCAGTCCAATCCTTATCATTGGTGTAACGCATTTTACACCACTCTTATTCCTTCTTGTTGTAATGACCACTACTCTCTTTATTTTCTTGTATTCTCACGTTGGGGTTAAAAATAGAGTCTTTCAGAGGTTATAATTTCTTTGGCTAATTTTATTTGGAGTGGTGTGGAGTCGATATTGATGTAGGATGAGTATATAGCTGAAATATGTTATAACAGAGTAATTAATTCCAATTCAATAAAAATAGAGCTATCCCCTACTCTATGTGGATGTATCCATTTGGTGAACCAAGTTAAAAAATCTAGTTCTTCTTTCTTGCATCGGTTATGTGTGTTTTCTCAATTTAATAATTTTCTTTTAGTCTTTATCTATTTTTCTTCACTTAACAATTGTTATTAGCGCACAGTGACAAAGTTGGTTAGAAATCTGTAAAGAACTTCCAAGAAAATGAAGGAAGCAGATAAATGGTAGACAAAAAAGTTCACAGGGAAAAACTTCAGATTATGGAAGATTCAAATGGAATCGTTGCTGATTAAGTAGGATCTCTCAAACACATTGGTAGGGAAAACCAAAGGGAAAGGTTCTCTAACAGACGAAGAGTGAGAGAAGTCAGATAAGAAAGCAAAGGCCACTATTTTTCTTTCGCTATCAAGAATGTTCTTTTCAATGATTCAGCTAAGAAGACATTGCAAGAGCTATGGGATAAACTTTCAAACATGTACGAGATTGCATTGGCATCGAACAAGGTTTTCATCATGAAGAAGTTATATAATTTAAAAATGAGAGAAGGTGGGACCATGTCAAATCATCTCAATGAATTCAATACCTTGGTCACTCAATTGATCTCAGTGGGTATCACTTTAGATGATGAAATTAAGGAAAAAAAATTATTATATTATTTACCGAACAACTGGGAAGGAGTGGTGATGGAAATTAGCACTTTCATGGCTGCCAAGAGTAAATTAAAATTTGATGATGTTGCAACTACTCTTCTCAGCAAAGACATAAGGAGAAAAAATCAAGAGCCCTCATCCGGTGATGCATTAATTGTTGTAAGAACTAGAAATAGGGGAAGGAGTCAAGATAGAGACAAAAATAATAATAGAAGAAGGTCCAAATCTACAAGAAGATCGAAGTCCAGGGACAGAAATGGTGATTGTTGGTTTTGTGGCAAACTGGGTAACACAAAAAAGAATTGCTAGAATTATAAAAGGGCACAAGACAAGGTGAGAAATAATGAAGTAAACACTAGACATATGATAAATAAGATGGTGTTTTGGTTTTTTCCACAAGTGACACTACTACAGATTCATGGGTGCTCAATTTCGGTGCCTCTTTCATGCTACTCCATGCCGGGAGGCTTTCACAAATTACCAAGAAGGTAAGTTCGGTAAATTTTTTCTTGGTGACAATAAAGAATGTGGAAGTGTAGGCAAAGGAGACATAAAGTTGCAATTGAAAAATGGTAATAAATGGGTCTTGAAGGATATGACATATGTACCCACATTGAAAAGAAACTTAATATCAATGAGCCAACTTTATGCTCAAGGGTGTAATGTCAAATTCTCTTTAGACACTTGGAAAGTAACCAAGGGTCTCTTGGCGCTTGCAAAAGGAAACAAATTGGGTAATTTATATGTTTTAGAGTGTCATGGTGAAGTGGTAGCTACAATGGTGATTGTGGATAGCAGTTCAGAGGTTTGGCATAAGAGGCTCGGGCATATGAGCAAAAAAGGACTTGAAGTCATACTTTAAAGGGATCAACTTCCAGGCCTAAAATTGGTTGATCTGGAGTTATGTGAGCATTTCCTTTATGGAAAATAGAGTCAAACCATCTTCTTGAAGATTGGTAATGACAAGAAATCTACACCTTCAGAGCTCATCCACTCAAATGTTTCCAGTTCCATGGAGGTAACCTCCATTGGAGGCACTAATTATTTTGTTACTTTTCTTGATGATTGCACTCAAAATTTTTGGATTTATATGTTGCATAGAAAATTAGAGTTGTTTTCAAAATTTAAATTCTTTAAGGTTGTTGTTGAAAATCAGATTGGACACAAAATAAAATGTCTTAAAATAGATAATGGGGTATGTGTAGGATCATCATGGAAAAAATAGGCCCTTAAATGGTGATTTTTGTTTGAAAAATCAGAGTTAGGTAACTTGACGTAAAAATTTGAATAATTTATCTATATTATTTCAAAAATATGTAAGAATTGAATCTATAGCAAATTGAATTTAGTTTCTAAACTACTCGGTTTATTTATATTTTTTAAAATTATTTGGTGAAAAATTAAAATTTCAATACACTTGTACTTAAATTTCAAGGAAACAATAAGAAGTAGGTGTCTATTTGACTACCCTAACCACAATAAACTAATAATAGTTTTTTATAAGATTTTAGATATAAGTAGAGGACTCATGTCCCGATGTGATGCATATTTTTTGTAATTTTTTTCCAAGTAAATAATTAATTATGAATTTTTTATTACAACTTTTAAAAAAATAAAAAACTTGTATGTTTGACCATCTTAACCTAGTCAAAACTTCATGAAATTCAATTTTCTTTTAATCCTATAGTATGTGAAGCATAGAGTGTAACACAAGTTTTGGATTCAAAAAATGTGATACCATTTGAAAGCTATAGATGTTTTTCAATCAGCCTATCAATCAAGACTTTAGTCATAATTCAAATAGAAAATGAATAATAATTATTTATTAAATTCAAATTAAAGCATAATTTATATTGGTGGAAAGCTAAGAATATCCTTTAAAAACCCTTTTCGTTTCATCAATTTTGGGTAAAAAAAAGTCGTCAGCCACATACCCTACACATACCCATCATATCACCACTTTTTGGCCCATCATGATCCTGCACATACCCAATGGTGGAGAATTTTGTTCAAAATTTAACACATTTTTTGTAGATAATGGCATACGTAAAATTAAAGTAGTTCCTTTAACCCTTCAGGAAAATGGTGTAGCTGAGAGGTTGAATCAAACAATTCTTTAGAGAGCTCAGTGTATGCTCTCAAATGTCGGACTAGGGAAAGAATTTTGGGTAGAGGCTTGTAATATAGTGGTATATTTGATCAATCGAGCTCCTTCATCTTGATTGAATTTTTATATTCCAGAGGAGAGATGGCTCGGGAAATGAATTTCTTCTAATCGCATACATGTGTTTGTGCATATTCCTAAGGAGCAACGAATGAAGTTAGATCCCAAATCAAAGAGGTGTGTATTCATCAGTTATGTGGAGGACCAATTCGGTTTTATTCTTTGGGATCTGATTGCGAAAAATTTTACCCACAGTAGAGATGTTTTTAATGATTTTTTTTCCCTAGGCATGTTAAAGCAAGAAACAGAGCACAAAGAATATGTGCCTCTTATTTTTTTTGAAAATGCAAATGATAAGCTGAACTCTATTTATTCATAGTTAACAGTTATTTCTTTGCAACCTCCTACTATGTGTACGCAACCTATGAATGTTCATACCAACCTCCATGTTTTTCCATGCAACCATCTAAACTTGGCACCACTCTTCAAACTTCGACGTAGACTCCAAATGTTCACTCATTGTCTTTGCAAATTATTGAGCAACCTTCAATGGTCATTGTCTAGCCTTCATATGATCACGCGCAACTAGTAATTAATATAACACTGACTTTGGGGATTTGTGCTCGACCAACACATGCTCAAACATTTCTTTCAAAAGAGTTAGCACAGCCTCTTAATGTTAACACATAGCCATTACATTCATTATTTCCTTTTAATACTTCAACATGGCCTTTCTTTTCCTCTGACAATACATTTCTAGTTGGTGTCCATTCATTGCCTACTAGTGATAATATGTTTCCTTCACAAATGTAGCCTCATTTTGGTTCATCAATGGCTGAGGATAAAGAACAAGGAGTTTGAATATGGAAAATATTGGAGCACAAAGGCAGGGTATTCAAAAAAAAGTACAGGAAATGGAAAATTTATAGTTTGATTTGGAAGGAGTTCAACACCAATTACAAAGATTGGATTTGGAAGATTCATTGCAATAACAAAATCCTCTATTAAGGAGGTCTATCCGTGAGAAGAAGCACCCAACTAAAATTTGATGATTATGAATTATTTCTCTCTGATCAGTCAAAGCCTATGACATTTAAATAAGCTTGTAAAGATTAAAAATTATGTGAAATGGATAGAGGCAATGTAAGATGAAATGGAGTCTTTGAGCGAAAATGATACATGGGATTTGGTTACTCTTCCACCAAATCGAAAACCCCTCAAGAATAAATGGGTATATAGATTGAAAGAAGACGAAGTAGTCAACACTATAGGGCTAGATTGGTTGTGAAGGGTTTTGATCAGAAAATGGGATTGATTTTAATGAGACTTTTTCACTAGTTGTGAAAATGACAACTATTCGAGTAGTGTTAGGAATGGCAGTTGTTTAGAGTCTTGAGCTAGAACAACTTGATGTCAAAATAAAAAATTTCTTCATGGAGATATTGAGGAGGAGTTATATATGGAGCAACCTGAAGGTTTCATTAAATAGGTTTAGGAGCATTTGTATTGTAGATTGAAGCGGAGTTTGTATGGGCTCAAGCAAGCCTTGAGATAGTGGTACATTAAATTCAATAGCTTCATGACCACGCAACACTTTGCTCATTGTGAATTAGACCCATGTGTCTACTATAAGAAGCTTGCTAATGGCGAGTTTGTTATCCTTTTGATTTATGTTGATGATATGTTGGTTGATGGCACTAGTGTAAGGATTGTTCATGAATTGAAGAAAAATTTAGCTCAATGTTTTTCCATGAAATATTTAGGGGTAGCGAAGAGGATTCTTGGGATGACATTAATTAGGGATAGACAGAAGAAAGAAATTGAATTGTCTCAAGAGAGGTATATAGTCAAAATCTTGGATAGGTTCAATATGAAGAATGCCAAGTCTGTTAGTACTCCATTGGCTGATCACTTTTGTTTATCATCAACTATGTATTTAAAAATTTGACAGGATCAAGAACACATGAAGTGTGTTCCATATTCTTTAGTGGTTCGTAGTCTCATGTATGCCATGGTTTGTATTCGTCTGGATATTGCTAATGCGGTGAGAGTTGTGAGCATATTTATGAGTAATCCAAGTAAATCTCATTGGCAAGCAATGAAGTGGATTTTAATATAAGTTTGAAATGTACATTAGACTATGTTTTATGTTTTTTAGGAAAGGATACTTATTTGTGAGGTTATGTTGATTCAGATATGACTGGAGATTTAGAAAAATAGAGGTCTACTACAAGTTATGTTTTTACATTTGTTGGGGCTGCTATTAGCTAGGTTTCACAATTGCAATAGGTGGTTGCACTCTCATCTACAGAGGCATAATATATTGCTCTCATAGAAGGAGCAAAAGAAATGATATGGTTACAGTGGTTATTGGGAGAATTGTGGTGTAAGTAAATTCTTTTCACCCTGTTTTGTGATAGCAATAGTGCTATTCACTTGGCCAAGAATTCCGCATTTCATAATAGGACCAAGCATATAGAATTGAGATATCATTTTATTCGACATGCACTTGAAGAAGGTAAGTTGCAGGTACAAAATATTGACACGAAAGTGAATCCGACGGATGGTTTGATGAAGATTGTTCCAAGGGAGAAGTTTGAGTTTTGTACGACTTCTCTTGGCATTGTCAAGTTGTGATGATAAGCCTGCATTTGGGGATATCTCTGTGCAGCTCTCTCTTGCATCCAAGATTGGACTTCAAGTGGGAGATTGTTGGTGTAATGCCTATCTTTATTGTTGGTGTATTGCATTTGCCACCACTCATATTCCCTCTTGTTGTAATGACCACTAGTCTCTTTATTTTCTTGTATTCCCACGTTGGGGTTAAAAATAGAGTCTTTTGGAGGTTATAATTTCTTTGGCTAATTTTAGATTTGGAGTGGTGTGGAGTGGACATTGTTGTAGGACGAGTATATAGCTAAAATATGCTATAACAAAGTAATTAATTTTGATTCCATAAAAATAGAGCTATCCCCTACTCTATGTGGATGTAGCCATTTACTGAACCATATTAAAAAATATGGTTCTTCTTTCTTACATTTGTTCTATGTTTTTTTTTCAATTTTTTTTTTTTTTAGTCTTTATCTATTTTTCTTCACTTAACATTTAGATGGAAAATGAGTTATTTTAATCTATCTTTATATTATATGTTTTACTTGTATGTTTCCATTTTTCATATGTCTAATTTCATTTCTTATATGTATGTGTTGTTTTTGATATTCCTATATGCAAAGTATACTGTTGATGGTGTTTTTATGCACTTCTCAACACAAGCAGTGCATAGGCGCACTACCTCTCTTGAAAGACAATCTTCCACAATCAAATTGTAGAACACTATCCCAAGGTCTCTCGGATGTCAGGTCATGAAAGTGCTCAGATACCTCAGTAGTTTGATGTGATTTGCAAGAATCACAAAACAGTCTTACGTAGGAAATACAAAGCATGGAAGTTGGATCCTGGAATGGAGTTCTTAGGATGGAAAGTTGTTATGCATTGGCTGTAGGTTCAAACAATAGTCTTGGACTCCATTTTGTTGTTGGATTTGGCTTTACAATGTGCAATGAACCTTAACATAGGTTGGCTATTAAAAAATAAGAAAAGAAGGCAAGGAAGAGGGAAAGTTCCTAAGTCTGCAACTAGCTATGAATAGTGACAATGGAGTTCCTGTAATGGACAATTTACCAAAACAATATCCCACCTAACCAGGGATTTCATAGTATCATGGAAATTGTGCTATTTTCTAAGGTCTGCAGATATTTTATCCTTCATCCACCACATACATGTATGAATCAAAGATAAATGTTTGGAGCAGCTTCGAAATCAAGTCTAGGCCAACTTTGCATAGCTATCTACCATCAACAAACAACAAAAGGTATGGACAAAGAAATCATCAACATGGCAGGAATTTTCATAATCACCCAACATCATTCCTAAAATCTATCCAAAGAAAGAAGACAACTAACTAGACAACAATAAAACCTAAGTCAAATATCTAACATTGGAGATTGAATCAAGCAACATGAGAGAAACTAAGGAAATACACCAAGTCAATGCCTTTTCTTTATAAATTTATGCAGCATATTTTTACAACTCAACTCCCTTTGCAAATGAGAGGAGAGCCCTATTTATAGTTTTCCAAAAGTCAAATGAATGGCTAAGATTAATTCTTATTGTGTGGCCAAGATTCATTACAAAATAGGGTTTCACCTACCCCCCAATATCCAACAATTAAAAATTATATTTTGTCTTTACCCTATTTCGTCTTCTTGCTGATGGCACTGTAGCTCTTTTGTCATTTAGTAGATTGTTGTTTTCCTGTAGCTACTCTTCAAAAAGATCTTCATCTTTGGCAGGGCTGTCCTTCTGTCCCTTAGAAGCTGTGTATTCTATGTATTTGAGGATGACTGCCTGGAGCTTGTCTATTTCGATGATTTCACATCGCAGCACCTGGTAGCTCCACTCCTTTGCATTATCCTCCAGCCTTTTCCAATCCTCATCATACTTCGAGCCATGGTCTCTGAAAAGCTCTGATTGATCGAAGGTGCGGGCATCAAAACTCAGGAATTCTATTGTGATTTCTTCAGCCATCCCATCCTTCATCTTCTCCCAGAAGTAGGGTTTTATCTTTTCCAGATCCATTTGCACAGTGGGCATATCATAGCTCGTCATCATTTTAAGATATCAAGCACATTCTGCCCAGATCTCTTTGATCCATTCAATGCTGGATCCACCTTGCTCATGATTTGCTCTAACCTCTCCTTCTGGTTGTTAAAGTCTTGGCCCCACACATCCATCAACCAGTGATCTTCTTTCTTAAATGCAAGCTTCTCCTCCCATGTGGATTCAGGCATCCAAAGGATAGCTTCAATCCTTGGAAAGGTGGAGTCGTAAGTTGCGGGGAAATTGGTGCAAAGTTTTTTTGTGCTCTCTAGAGACTGCATTAGGTCCAAGAACTTGTTGGTTGTCTGCACAGCCCGGCTAAGTCCCATGTTTCTGACATATGAGACTTGTCGGAACCAATCCTTTGTGGTCTTCTCCAAGTTCTTTCTTCTTTCCATCTTTTTGATCTGTTCCTTGGAAAGCAGCTGAGGTGTGGCCATGGATTTAGTAGGCAAGTCGTCCACTGAAGACCATTGTTGAATGTAATTTGTTCAGGCCGCAACCTGTACCTTGAGCTCATCCTTTGAGATTTTATCCTGCTTTATCAAGTGCACCACTGTAGCCACTGACTCCTCAAGGTGCTCGACCTTCTGTTCTCTGGTTGTGGTCCCCAAGTCAATGGTGGAGATGTTATAGCTTACACCAGACGAGCCAATTGTGGGTGTTGTAATTTGTGTCGCTCGAGAGCTGGAAGCATCCATTGTTACTCTGGATCAGACCTTGGGCTTCTTCTCCTTCTTCATCGTGATTTTGGCTCAAGCCAGGATGGCCTCTAACCTCTCCCTTGGGTCCTTCAGCATAGGGGTCTTCCTTTCAAGTTGCTTCTCCAACCACTCGGGCACAGCCGATTTCCCTTTGGGTGAATCGTGGTCACCCTCGCCCTTCTCAGTCAATGCCAAGATTTCTGCTTCCTTTTCTTTTGGGGATTCTCCTTCCTCTTTGGCAGCATCCTCCTCCTCCTCATCGGAGTCATGAACGAACATGAGGCGTTTGATAGGCAGCCCAGTGGATGGTTGCCGAATGGGGCTTTCTTTTCTTACTATTTCTTCTTCCTTCTTTTCCTCAATACCTTCAGCCTCGGGGCTTTTGACAATATAGGTTTCAGCCTCAGTCAAATCCTTTAACTGTTGTTCCTCCGATGGCTACCCTTCTTCATCATGGGGTGACCCTTCTGTTTCAGCCCCAATGTCCTTCAGCTGTTGTGCCATTTCTTCCTCAAGGTCATCATCAAAGGTTTGAATGATTTCCTTAGCACCTGATCCATCCTCCTCATCCCCACTCTTGGAAGAGCTCGTTTCTTCCTCCTCATAAACCACCCTATTGATGGTTCGGTGTTCGTACTCTGGGTGCTCATGGTACAAATAGGCCTCCTCCTCAACAGGCTTCGAAGCCTCCTGTTCTCGTTCCTCCAACTCCTTTGAGATTAGCACTGTGGCCTCCATGGCTGGCGGCCCTATTGGCGGTTGTGAAGGTTGAGCAGTTGCAAGGACCTACGCAAGGGCTGCTTAGAGGGCTGGGTCCATTAAGATTTGGGAGAGCTCAAGGGGAAGGTTTTACATGTGCCTTGAAAGAGCCTCAGGCATAGTGGCAAGGGGAACAGGTGATGTTATTGTTGCCAGATGGAGTGACGTGATTGGCGACATAGCAATAGAGGAAGGGGGAGAAGTCATGGCAGAAGATGATTCAATAACTATTACAACTCGGCCGGAGGCAAAGGGGAAAGATGGATAGAAATTTCCACTGTGGGCAGGGATGCAGTGACCATAGCCAAGGAGGTGGGTGGTGCAACAGGAGGGGCGGAGAGAGCCAAGGGAGGCTGCAATTTTGTCGCACCTACTGATTCCTTCTCTTGGGTCGAAGGTTGTTCTATAGTACTCACTACCAGCTTGAGTCTTTTGGGAGGTGAGCCTCCAGCTTCTTTCTTTGCAGAGGCCTTGGGATTTGGAGACTGCGCGGTTTCTTTTTCATTTCTTTTCCTATACATGGTGACCAGAGGAGACTTGGAAGTCAAACCAATTGAAGTGGTGGCAGCAACATCCTCTGTGGCACTAGGCTTGCTTTTGAGCCCTTAATTGGACAATACTACTCCTTGTCACTTTAGATGAGCCACCTACCCATTGATCCACTCCTTGGTATGGGTGAAGATTGGCTGGGTTATGGTGTCTAGGTCGTCGACCTCCTGTTCGTCCCAGTCAATTGACGGTATTGGTAGGTTGGTGACTGTAGGGTACCTCAGATGCGTGATGGTGGACTCATCCTCCTCAACTTAGACCAGCATGGGGAATGGTTGTACCCTTCTTAGGAATTGCACTGTCATTCGCATGTAGTGCCTTGAGCGCACTTCTTTGTCATCCTGGCAGTCGACCCAGAAGTCCTTAATGTGATGGAGATGGGCATATGCTGGCCCCAGCACTTTCTTGACATGGCCATGTGGGTCCATCCATGGTCGAGCAGTGTGTAGGTAGAAATGGTACTCCTTTAGCTCCTTCTCAGAGTTACCAACACACTGGGAGGTCTGTAATCGGTACATGCCTTGGCCGAGGGTCATAGGGTAGGAGATCCCCACTATATGCTTGTTGCTAAAGATTTTCCATAAGTGTTGGAGCTGCCGAGAAAGCTCCAGGAGGATGATTATGTCATTGGGGCATCGGGGTAGCCTATTCGGCCTTTCAGTGAAGCCCTGAGCACGGATATACGTAAATTTTGGGTATTGGATATAAAGGAAGGCGTACTACTTCAAAAGCGCCCTGGCACTGTGGGAGACCCTCCTCTTGAAGTCTCCAATAATCAATCTGATAACATGGCCAATGAAGGCGTCATTAACCCTCCAGTAATCTCTTTTGAAGTTGCGAAACTGGAGCTATGAATATTTATCAAAGGGTTTGAGTCCTTGCTTCTGCCCCTGATCGGGTGCCACAAACAACCAACTATACTATCTTTGATGCACCAAGGAATAGACAAGGTACGAAGTCATGTAAAATTTGGAGCTCTTCTTTATGTTGACAAACTGCTCATGGAATCAGTTGCTTATGATTCCTCTCCAGTAGAACAAAACCTTTGTTGTGACATCCTCGTTTCCACGTAGGATCTGCTCAATGAAGTATGCCATCCACTCCTGAAAGTAGGCGGCCGTAGGAAGACCCATAACCCTACTCAACATGGTTACCAAATTGTGGTAATCTTCGTGGAAATCGCTATGGAAGAGCTCCTAAGGAACCTTCACAATGCTGCCCCATCTTTCCTTGAGCCAATGTAGATTTAATGATTTCTTGCATCCTGTCGGATTATCATCCCACATCGCCTGGCATTCTTCTAAGGTAAGGACCTCCATCTATTGGAATGTGGGAATGTGGAAGGTCTTGGTGATCCCTTTTGGTGACATGTCAGGGAGAATGCTGCCCTCTTTATCAATGATTGTTCTTGTGTCAGTTTGGTATGCTTCCAAACAAGCCATGACCAATTCGGACACCACGAGGGATGGAGGGAATCGAGCAGCCTTAGCTATTCCACTATGTCTTATTAACCATGCATTCTTTCTTGTTGGATTCACTCTGACCCTTTGCGTGAATTCATCAATATCCACCTAGCCAATGTTGGTGTCCGTGATCTCCTTCCAGTCTGTGGTGACCTTTGAGTGGAGACGCTCACCCTGGAATTGGTACTTCATCTGGTGTTTGTCTTCTTTCCCTCAAGGGGTCCTTCCTGACTTCTTCCCCTTGTCCCCTTCGGTGGATGCCCCTAAAGTTCCTGCACCCGATTCCATATATTATGCAAGCAAGGACAAAGTTAGCACAATAGATCATCAAAAGCATTCATGTTAGCCAACATTTTGAAAATAATATCTATAATCAACTAAGCATGTCATGATCTTTTATCTCTAGATGTTATTGATTTTTTGATTAAGGGCATTTGGACAATCTAGGCCCAGAGGGCCGAACTTCCCCATCAGGAATGTTGTCTAGAAGGGAAAACATGGTGGAAGGCCCCCGGAGACCTTCTTTGGTCACATTTTAATATTTCAAGAGGTTCATGATGAAGAGGACCAAGATTTAGCATGTGGGTCGAAGCTAGATTCCAGATTTGAGTCTGCTTGGATCGATTTAGGAGAGTTCGGAGGTCACATGCTAGAAAGCTGTCGGGAGATAGCAGTTTGGAGCGGCAGATAGCAGACGAAAATTTGGAGATGAAACTCTGGAATCCAGGACCCGGAGGGCCAAAGGGCAACTGGAAACTGGTTATTTCATTTTTACCACTCGGGTTGGCGCCCGAACTTCGCTATTTGGGATGGCAAATGTCGAACGGAAGTCCGGGAGGGGAAGTCCGGCAGTAAGAGCCCAGTGGCATGGTTTTGCTTTTGAGCTCGGCAGCCTCCTGGTGATCAAGACGCTAGGCGAGATTTTTTGTTTAGCAACGGTGGCTGAGGACAAGAGTCCCGGGTCACAGAGCCCGGCGAGCAGAAAGGCATCAACGGTTCACGAGGCAGCCAGTAGTAGACGAGAGCTCGGGGCTCGGCGATCGGATGGATGGGGCGAAATCTCCCCGACGGCGAGAGAAAGGCGGACTTCTAAGAACGGATGTCCAGACACCAGGACCCGATGGTCCAAAAGGTGACAATCCGAAAAGAAAAGCCAATCAGCGAGGAAAAGGGTGGGGCCCGAAGTACGGAGGGCATCAAAGAGTTCACCGTGAGGTCGGAGGAAAACGAAGCAAGGACATCCGATGCCTGGAGCCCGAAGACCAAAAGGAGAGCATGAGTTAAATTGCCAGAAGATAAAAGCGAACGGGAAGGCAGAGCCCGGCGACCAGGACGTCGGACGAGATTCTCTGTGAATGATAGCAAAACACCTGGGGAACCTCGAAGGTAGAACCCCGGGTTCTCGAGCCCGAGAGACCCATAGGAAATATGTTTAGTTTTGAAGTTTTCACAGTGAGGAGATGGTCGGGATCCGGCAGCCAGGAGGTAGGGGGAGTTTGTAGTTTCAAACAATAGCAGCAAGAGTGACTTCCTGACGGGGAAGTCCGACGGCTCGGACCCGAAGGAAGAGATTTTTGTCAATAGGTGTTCAAGGTTTTGAGTTTAGGATGGCCAAGACAAGCCCCAGGCCTGAAGGAGACAATCTCCCTGTGCGAAGAATGGTCGCGGCGAGGAAAAGACCCGAATTGGTGAGGAGGGTGTTTATAAAAGGTTTGTCAATTTTCTAACACATGGGTTTTGTGTGCAATTTCATGTTTTATCATTTTATGCCCTCCTAATGATTGTTCATTCATTTAAATATCTCAAAATCATGAAACGAAGCTCGGGAAGGACAAACGGATGGCCTACCTCAAACACGCTATGTCGGAAGTCATGGGATCCACCTACGGTCGACGAAATGATGCTGAGGGTGGCGAGCATGATGATGTCGAAGACGGTCGGCTCCAAATAGCAGTTTGTTCAATCACTCTACAATCCTGTGATGAAAATGACGGGTTGGAGTGGGTATTTTATACCCCTAACTGCCATGAATACGCATATTTAATGCAGGTACGGCGGCGAAAAGGTTGGTGGATTCACATGTCTGCGACAGCGGCGGGAAAGCCGGGGTCCGATAGCCAGGGAGGCATGAGATAGTGGCCGCTTTAAATATTTCATGTCGGTCGAACGACGATGGCAAAGAGGGAAATGGGGCCCAGAGGGCGGAGCTCCGCCGAAGATCGGTCGTCAGGAATGGCAGAATCATCGCAGAATTCCAAACTCATAATTCTGGATGGTCGGGCCTGGAACACCCCACGGCAAACAGGGGCTCCTGCAATCTTCGGTCAGCGAAATGGTTGGCGGGACCCAGGGGGCGGGTCGCTACAGGAAGTTCGCCGTCGGGGATGACAAAACACAGACGGAACCCCGGAGGTAGACCTTCGGGGCCCGGAGGGCGGGATGCCGCAAAAAATTTCAACAAGTTTCTTGTAGACAGCGGACGGGGATTCAGACCCCGAGGTCCGGAAGGACACAGAGCGGACACCGCCGGGAATAGCAATTCTAGCAGGGAAACCTAGAAAGAGAATCCCAAACAGTCAGGCTCGGAAGGGCCGAGAGCCATTGGCAAGGACAAACTGCCAAATGGATTTTACGAGGTGCTGTAATGTAGCAAAATTAAAAAAGGGAAGGCATGGTCAATTTATGGTGGGACCTTAAAGCAACATCGACCATCGGAGACATCAAAAAGGGAGGCACACAAAATGAGGCAATGACAAAACATCCCGACAAGGCGAACAAAAAGAGAGTCCCCGTTCCAAACGGGACGTGTGTGCTAAGGGCACAACAAATGGCAACTCCACCGGAGAATGCTCCCGAGTGTTCTAGGGATAAATATTCATTCAAGACCCAAAATCTATGGTTTCGTAGACCAGGAGTGGCTTCCAAAGATGAATCTGGGAGAACGAGATCCTTAATTTGGTCAGCTTACAGGACATCTCAGAAGTGTGTGTAGTGAGTTCATTCCTTTCCTTGGGATAGTGACCAGGGTTACCAATTCAACCGAGCGAGCTACATAAATCATCTAACACCAAAAGTAACCTGGACGTTGCTCCGCTGCTAGTCAGGCGTCCATAGCCCCGATGAAGTTGTCACTACAATCTCATAGATATTTCTCTACTGCCGGTCGGGCGTCCATAGCCCTGGTAGAGTTATCCGAACACCCATACAGTCATTTATTTCCTTTTTTCAGAATTCCTTTTTTCTTTTGCTTTCATATTTCACTTATCTTTTATCATTTAGTTTGATAGGGTAAGCATTGAAGCCTACAATGGGTTTGAGACCACAGTGGTCACTAGAGCAGACTTGAGATTTTTCACTCGCTGGGGTGTCATAACAACCATGGTATGGTCCCTTAGAAATGATTATTATGTGCTTTGTGCGAGATCTGAGATGTGTGTAAGAAGATCTAGCCAAGGGTCAAGTTCTAAGCAGAATTCAAGCAAGGAAATCATTCACAGGCCGCTTTCAAAAACTGATAATAGAGAGTGAATGTTTGGCTAAAGAACACAAAGAACGGATAGCAAAGTGAATCACTTGTCGAGCAAGCATGGCCACCGCAAAGGAGCGGGAAACAACTTTCAGAACAAAACTGTCGAGAGGGAGAAAATAAAAGAGCAACACAAACAAAACATAAGCAAGCCAGAAAGCAAACTACCCTAACCTATGTACAAGTATTTACAACGATGAGCTCGAACAACCTCAAGCCTGGAAGTAATGCTTCAGGTGCTGCCCGTTGACTGGCAACAGGACGTTCTCACTGGTCAAGGTTTTTAGGCAGAAGGCATTATCTCCCAAAATCTCAGCTATTTGAAAGGGGCCAAGCCAGAGCTTGTCGAATTTGTTGTGTCCCCCTTTCTTTTCATGGGCCTTGTCCCAATATAGGACCAAATCTGCAATTCTAAAGACCTTGATCTTGGCTCGTCGATCGAACCATCTCTTAACTACGCCCTGATGTTTAGCAAAATTTTCTATTGCACGGTTTCAAACTTCCTCTAAATGCAAGAGCTCAGCTAACTGAGCTTCTCTACGGTCTCCCCCTCATAAAAATGGTTGATAAAATGAAGAGTAGGAATCTTCAGATGGAGGGGGAATATAGGTTCTAGGCCATAAACAAGGTGGAATGGGGAATCGCCGTGGGCAGCCTTGTGGCGAGTGTGATCAGCCCAAAGGGCGAAACGGAGCTGGGTATGTCAGTCCTTGGGATTCCTAGCTAGCAGCTTTTTGATCACAGTAATCAAGTTTTTTTTGTGGACTCGGCAAGGCCGTTGCCTTGAGGGTAGTAATTAGATGAGAATTTAAGGGCAATCCCATAGTCAAATTCCCAACTAGCAAATTTTAGTGAAGCAAACGCAGGTCCATTATCACATACCAAAGCATAAGGACAACCAGAGCGATTCAAAATGAAGCTTTCTAGGAAATTAGTAACTAGTTCAGTTGTGCATTGCTTACATACTATTGCTTCTATCCACCTAGTACAGTAATCAGTAGCGGTAAGAATGTACCTATGTCCCGCAGATGATGGAGGGCTTACCAGATTGATGAATTCAAGACCCCATTGCACAAACGGCCTTAACTCCAGCACAGGCTGCAGTGGGACAGCAGCATTCTTTTCCCTGGTGGCAGCGGTTTGGCATGTGTGACAAGAACGAACATGGCAATGGGCATCCTTGAAGATGGTTGGCCAATAATACCCTGCTCTCAATATCTGATGTGATGTGGAAGAACCAGAACCATGGCCTGTGCAAAATTTGTTGTGGAACTATTTCAAGACTCGATCTGCTTCTTCCTTGCCAAGGCATCTCAAGTAAATGCCCTCATGATTCTTCTTATAGAGAATGGAACCCTATAGCATGTAGCCATTGCTTTTCAATCTAAGGGCCTACTTTTGGACTCCTTGCAGATGTGGTGGACACTTATGGTTCAGCAAATAGTAGACAACATTCTGGTACCACTCTCCTAGGGAGACATCCTCAAGCTGGTACTGTTGCATAGTGAGTTCAGGTCCAGCTTATGCTACTGTTTCAGCAATTGTGCGGGTGAGTGCCTGTCCTCTCACCAGTTTCATCGGTTGGATTTCCATGTCATATTCTTGGAGCAGGGTGACCCATTTAGCTCTTCGTTCGCCCAATTCATTCTGCATGAGCAGTGTTTTTACTACTGGGTCAGGGACAATGGCAAACACCTTATTGCGTAGGATATAGTGTCTAAATTTATTCACCCCTCTGACAAGAGCATATGCCTATTTTTCAATGTTGTGGTATCGCAATTCAGCATCCTTGAGGGGAGTACTCATAAAGGTGATCGGATGCTCATTTCCTTGATCGTCCTTCTAGATCAACATGCTAGCATAGGAATGCTTTGAAGCAAATGAGTAGATGTAAAAAGGCTTCAGATAATCCAGGCTAACTAACACAGGTGCCTCAGGAATGGCCCGTTTGATTTCTTCGAAGGATTGTTTGGCGTCGAGTGTCCATTCAACTTTGGCATCTTGTTTGAGCATAGAATTGAGAGGTTTAACAATCTCCGCGAAACCTCTGATGAATTTTCGGACGAAGTTTATCTTTCCAAAGAAAGATTTTAATTCTTTCTTGCTTCTTGGGGGCGGGATTTTGAGTAAGAACTCGATATGTTCAGGATCTATGGAGATTCCCATTTTCTGAGATGACATGCCCGAGCAATTTTCCTTCAGTCACTCCAAAAATGCACTTCTTGGGGTTAAGGGAAACCCCAAACTCCCTGCATCTCTAAAATACCTTGCATAAATTGGAGACGTGATCACCCCACCTTTTAGAAAACACGGTTAAATCATCCATGTAGATGATTATGCACTTTCCAATTAAGTCCTTGAAGGCGATATCCATGGTGTGTTGGAAGGTGGCACCAGCATTGATGAGCCCGAAAGGAATTCTTTTGTATGCGAACATCCCCCACTTTGTGGTGAACACCATTTTGTGATGATCCTCATATTGTACCATTACCTGGTTGTACCTAGAGTATCCATCGAGGAAAGACATCATCTGGGATCTGTTGATGATCTGCAGCACCTCATCCAACAAAGGTACTGGATAGTTGTCTTTCTTTTAGGCGCGATTCAGATTGCGAAAATCTACACATAATCTAATCTCCCCATTTTTTTTTCTGACCGGGACCAAGTTGGCCACCCATGTGGAATGCCTAACCGGAAAAATGATTCTTGCTGAGAGCAAATTTTGCACCTCCTTGTAAACGACAGGTTCCAGCAAGGCATTGATAGGGCGCTGCCGCTGACAGAATGGCCTCACTTCCGTCTTAAGAGGGATGGTGTGTGTAATGACAGAAGTGCCATAAGTTTTTAAATCTCTATAGCTCCATGCCACCACATCATGGTACTGCCGCAACGCATCCGTGATTCCCTTCTTTTCCTCTGGCGTGCACACCTTGCCGATAAAAATATTCCTGATCTCCTCAACTGTCCCAAGGTTGTGAGCATCACACTGGTTGCTTATGGCCTCCTTTTTCGTTTGATGATCTTGATCTGGTCCAAGTCAAATATGCGTTCCAACTAAACCATACCCCTGGGGATTGTATTATTTTTGAGGTTAATAACCCCCTCTATGTCTAGTTCAGCTTCCTATGGATCAGCTTCATCAATTATTTGAGCTGCAAAGATGTTGAAACTTGTGATAATTTGAAGGATATGTTTGTCATCATTAAATATTTGTAGGTGGGTAACATTATCTAGGACCGATGGCGTGGATGTGAGCTCAACCGTGAATTTCTTGAGCCCAGATAGAGAGAGGGGTTGTAGAGTGTTGGCTGCTTGAGCTAAGGCATCAGTTGTACAATTCTGAGCATGAGGGATCAATTGTGTATCAAATGCATTTAAGCCTTCCAAGAGATCCTAGACCCTATGTCTATAGTTTGTAAGTCTCTGATCATGACAGGAATACAACTTCCTGACCTGTTTAACCATGAGCTCAGAATCCCCAAAAACTTGCAGCATTTTTACATTTTTCTTCAAGGCCATGAGAAGGCCAAGGACTAAGGCCTCGTATTCTGCTACATTGTTGGTGCAATAGAACTGCAATTTGTGGGCAACGAGAAATATCTTACCCATTGGACTGATGAGTTCAAACCCAGCCCCGGCTCCTTGCTTGGACTTGGATCCATCAAATCAAAGCGTCCAGCACACGGAGGGTTCCTTATCTCCAGGTCTGATTGAACTTCTATTCCCTTTCAGCTGGATGGTTGGCCCTGTGACCTTAGGGGAATTTTCTTGTTCGATGTATTGATCAACAGGTGGTTCTATTGGTTCCTCCTTTGGCGTTTCTATCTAAGGAGTAGCTGATTTTTTAACATGTGCAACTGCTACTTGACACAAGCAACAATCAAATTCGAAATGTGTAGCATTATGAACCCTGCACCAGTTCAGTCACAAGAGATCCTGTAAATTCATTCGGACCCCTAGGTTGAGTTGATCCCTTGCACACTTTTCCATGAATTCCTAGAAGTCACTGAGTAGTCCCCAGTTGTCGTCCTTATCAGGTTCATCATCGGCTTCTATCAACACTTCTATGTCTAGGGGGATTCGTATAAAATCGGTTGAGGGACTATACAACACTAGTAACACTTCATCCCCACATTCTTTCTGAAGCTCAACCTCATTTTGGTGGGCGAAAGGGCGATAATTCTCCAAGTCGGTCTCAGTGAATAGCACCTCGTTGATATTACCGTACTCTGTGATCATATATTTCATACGGGGTTCACAGTCAATACAGATTTGATTTGGCAGCCCCTTCTATGGTAGCCACATGTGAGATAGGTCTGTGGCGGTGTACCCATTTAGTGCCTTAGTAAATTTCTTTCCCAAGATGATTCCATATGCATCGGGAATGTCAGCCACTTGAATATCAATGACCTATTGTATTCGTGGGTTTATAGCAATCTACATCAGGATACGGTTTATTTCACCCATAATGTTGATCTTTGTTTTGTCTAGCTGGGTCACCTTCCTCTCTGAAGGCGTAGGGGTGATGCCAAGAGCCTTGCATACTGCCAAAGGCATGACATTGGCGGATGCTCCTGAATCGAGCAGGCAATTATGCAAGTTCTTCCCAAAGACCCTAATGGTGGTCAGGAAAGGGGGAGTTTCTGGTCTCCCTTAGAAGATGCCCGTAGGCGTGTCCATGTGAGCTATCTAACTTTTGTTCTTATCATTGCCCATATCCCTGGTTTTCCTAAACGGATGGTCTTGGAAAGCTACCTATTAGCCCTTTTTGACTCCTTTTCAATTTGTTTACTTACGGACTGATTCACGGGAACATCTTCCTTTTCCTGGTATTAACCTGTATCTCCGGTTCTTTCCTAGGCTCTTTAAAGGTAACCCTCTTAGCTGATGTTTCTTGTGTTGTACTAGAAGATGGAGTCCCATTAAGAACCCTAAAGAAGGCATGCCTTATAGTAGGGACTTTGAGTAATTCGAAGGCTAATAAGCTAATTTTTACCTTAAACTTTTCTGCTACATATTCACTCATTTGTTCAATTTTTGAACTAAAAGCTTGGCCTATGGCAGAACTAGGAGGTTGGACCTTTGTTTGACTGGACGGATTTTGGGATTGGCCCTGAGGCTAATTTTGTGACTGGGTTTGAGATCTGTTCTTGTTGAGGTATTGGGCAGGTATGTGAGGAAGCCCAGGGTTATTGCTAGCATTAGGATCAGGCGGAGTGGCAAAATTGTTTGGTGGGGTAGAAGTTGTAAAGGGTCCACCTGCCTGTCTATTCCTAAGGAAGTAGGGAGTCGACCTTTTATGGAACATGTGGACCTCATCTACAAATGGTTCTTATTCATCTATCAGACCATTATCTACTGAATCAAAGAGCTGAGCCAAGGTTTGTTCATTACTTACCTCTTGCGCTTCTTCATCCTCAATAGGAGTAGGCTTGACTTCAGGCTCGTTGCAGTCACCTCACGGGAATGGCGCTTTATTAACCATAAGACATGAGGAATTGTACGGCTCAAATGGAATGATGTCCCTACAGCCAGCATTGTCGACTGCGTTTTGCACCTCCATCTGGAAGATTTCAGCAGTTGTCTGAAACTCGAGACAATCTAACTCGGAATGTCTGTTGGTTTTGTGAATTCGACACCATCCGGACAAAGCTACCTCGGCAAGGTATACATCGCTAGATGTTTTTTCATTGCTTTTCGGTTGATCAAAAGGTGCAGGGACACCACCATTGTTGGGCCTAGTGTTCCAAGTGTAATTCTACCTCTCAGAGGGTCTCCTTTCTACATTTTGATTAGGATTTTGCCCCCTATCATAGTTATGCCCGGAGGAAGTGCCTACTTCTCGATTATCCCTGTTGTCCCTATTGTCTTGGTTGTCCCTGTTGAGATTGGCCTGGAAATTACGCTGGGAGGCCTGTAACTAGTTATTCTGATTCTTTAGGTCTGTCATTTCTGTGGACATTGTCATTATCATCTCAGTCAACTCCTCTAACTTGTCTTTCTCAATCCCATTCCCAGGCGACGGAGCTGAATTTTGGAGAAAAGCGGGTGAGGCTGCCAGCTGATTCTGATAGGCTGGAGGAAACTCCGGTCCCGATAGGTACAACGGTGCTTGGGGCTGCTAGGGATACGCCTATTATTGTGGAGCAGCCTGAGAATAATTATACTACTGCTAGGGCTGCAAGTAGGAAGGTGCAGGAGGTGTGTAATTCAATGGCTGCCCTAGATGTGGTACCATAGGCAGTTGAGGTACTTGGTTCATAAGAGGGGTTTGGTGAGCAAATGCCTGATTAAGCCCCTAGATCTGCATTGAATGGGCTATCGGCCCCAAAGAAGGCAGCGGGCCAGAGATATTCTGCCCCAAGTCTGCACTAGTGACAACAGCTTCCGCATAGGCAGTCACCAGGGTAGTGATTTGTGGGCACATCCTTCTCACCAAGGCTGACGTGAGGTTGTCTAGCGCTGCATAATAGACTGAGAGAGCCACTGCATCATTATGGAGGTACGGGTCCTAAAGCCTTGTGTAGGCCTGATGAAAGCGGTTGTTGAAAGAGCCAATAGGTTCATTAACTTCCCTCCTGACAGACATGAACTGTTGGTAAAGCTCCGAAGGGCTGATGGGGATCTTGTATTTCTACAGGAAGGCATTCTTCATCAGGTTCCATGAGGTAATGGATTCCCTCGGCAGATTGATGTACCAATAGAAGGCCTCTTCCCCCAACGAATGCGAAAAAATGTGACATGCAACATCCTCGTGGTCAACTTGCATTTTGGTGATCGTTGTCTCGAATATTTTGATATGCTCCTCAGCTGTTCTTTATAGATCGGGCGGATGAAACTTCAAACAAAAGTCCTCCAGATTCTTGGGCATATCATTATAGATAGCGAAATGTATCGGCAAAGGGTTATGTGCTCACCAAGCCATGGAGGATGGCGAAGGTGGGATCTACTATTGGAAGACGACAATTTGGAGTTGTATTTGTAATACAATAGCAATTTGGGGCTGCACTTGAGCTGCGGCTGACTGGACTGTACCTTGAGCTGGAAGAGCCGAGAGAGGAGCAATCCCCTAGCTATCAGAGATATGAAGTGCAAATGCAGTTTGAGATGGTTGGGTGGAAAACGAAGGCCAGCCAAATCAAGGTGAGGGTGGAATGGAGGTGGTTGGAATGGAGGAAGAAGAAGAGGCAATGCTACTTCCTTGAGCTCACTTTGCCCTCGTAGGAGGCTGCAATTCTTCAAATTCTCCCTTGTTTGGTGTTGACCATAGAACTCTTTGAAATATTTTCAGGGAGAATGATCTGATTCGATCCAGCTTCACTTTTAACCCTTAACTTAGTATTTCCACCATTCGCCCTCCTTCTAGCGCCAGTTTTGTTGATGGTGTTTTTATGCACTTCTCAACATAGGTAGTGCATAGGTGCACTACCTCTCTTGAAAGATAATCTTCCACAATCAAATTGCAAAACACTATCCCAAGGTCTCTCGGATGTCAGGTCATGACAGCGCTCAAATACCTCAGTAGTTTGATGTGATTTGTTGGAATCACAAGACGGTCTTATGTAGGAAATGTAAAGCATGGATACAAAGCATGGAAGTTGGATCCTAGAATGGAGTTCTTAAGATGGAAAGTTGTTATGCATTGGTTGTAGGTTCAAATAGTAGTCTTGGACTCCATTTTGTTGTTAGATTTGGCTTTACAATGTGCAATGAACCTTAACATAGGTCGGCTATTAAAAAAAAAGAAAAGAAGGCAAGGAAGAGGGAAAGTTCCTAAGTTTGCAACTAGCTATGAATAGTGGCAATGGAGTTCCTACAATGGATAATTTTTCAAAACAATATCCCATTTAACCAGGGATTTCACAGTATCATGGAAATTGTGCTATCTTCTAAGGTCTGCAGATATTTTATCCTTCATCCACCACATACATGCATGAATCAAAGATAAATGTTTGGAACAACTTTGAAATCAAGTCCAGGATAACTTTGTACAACTATCTACCATTAGCAAATAGCGAAAAGTATGGACAAAGAAATCATCAACATGGCAGGAATTTTCATAATCACTCAACACCATTCCTAAAATCTATCCAAAGAAAGAAGACAGCTAACTAGACAGGAATAAAACCTAAGTCAAACATCTAACATTGGAGATTGAATCAAGCAACATGAGATAAACTATGGAAATACACCAAGTCAGTGCCTTTTCTTTATAAATTTCTGCAACATGTTTTTACAACTCAACTCCCCTTGCAAATGAGAGAAGAGCCCTATTTATAGTTTTCCAAAAGTCAAATGAATGGCCAAGATTAATTCTTATTGTGTGGCCAAGATTCATTACAAAATAAGGTTTCACCTACCCCCCAATATCCAGCAATTAAAAATTACATTTTGTCTTTACCCTATTTCATCTTCTTGTTGATGGAACTATAGCTTTTTTGTCATTTAGCAGATTGTTGTTTTGTTGTAGCTACTCTTCAGAAAGGTCTTCATCTTTCGTAGGGTTGTCCTCCTGTCCCTCGAAAGCTATGTATTCTATGTATTTGAGGATGACTACCTGGAGCTTGTCTATTTCGATGATTTCACATCGCAGCACCTGGTAGCTCCACTCCTTTGCATTATCCTCCAACCTTTTCCAATCCTCGTCATACTTCGAGCCTTGGTCTCTGAAAAGCTCTGATTGATCGAAGGCACAAGCAGCAAAACTCAAGAATTCTGTTGTGATTTCTCCAGCCATCCCATCCTTCATCTTCTCCTAGAGGTAGGGTTTTATCTTTTCTAGATCCATTTGCACAGTGGGCATATCATAGCCCGTCATCATTTTAAGATATCAAGAACATTCTGCTCGGATCTTATTGATCCATTCAATGTCTGGATCCACCTTGCTCATGATTTTCTCTAACCTCTCCTTCTGGTTGTCAAAGTCTCGGTGCCACACATCCATCAGCCAGTGATCTGCTTTCTTAAATGCAAGCTTCTCCTCCCACATGGCTTCATGCATCCGAAGGATAGCTTCAATCCTTGGAAAGGTGGAGTCGTAAGTTGCAGGGAAATTGGTGCAGAGTTTCTCTATGCTCTCTAGAGACTGCATTAGGTCCAAGAACTTGTTGGTTGTCTACACAGCCTGGCTAATTCCTATGTTTCTGACGTATTAGACTTATCAGAACCAATTCTCTGTGGTCTTCTCCAAGTTCTTTCTTCTTTCCATCTTGTCGATTTGTTCCTTGAAAAGTAGTTGAGGTGCGATTGTGGATGTAGTAGGCAGGTCGTCCACTCAAGACCATTGCTGAATGTAATCTGTTAAGGCTGCAACCTATGCCTTGAGCTCATCCTTTGAGATTTTATCTTGCTTTATCAGGTGCACCACTGTAGCTACTGACTCCTCAAGGTGCTCAACCTTCTATTTTCTGGTTGTGGTCCCCAAGTCAATGGTGGAGATGTTATAGCTTACCCCAGACTGGCCAATTGTGGGTGTTGCAATTTGTGCCGCTCGAGAGCCGGAAGAATCCATTGTTACTCTGGATTAGACCTTGGACTTCTTCTCTTTCTTCGTCGTGATTTGGGCTCGAGCCAGGATGGCCTCTAACCTCGCCCTTGGGTCCTTCAGTACAGGGGTCTTCCTTTCAAGTTGCTTCTCCAACCACTCGGGCATAGCCAATTTCCCTTTGCGTGAATCGTGGTCACCCTCGCCCTTCTTAGTCAATGCTAAGATTTCCGCTTCCTTTTCTTTTGAGGATTCTCCTTTCTCTTTGGCAGCATCCTCCTCCTCCTCATCGGAGTCATGAACGAACACAAGGTGTTTGATAGGAAGCCCAGTGGATGGTTGCCGAATGGGGCTCTCTTTTCTTACTATTTATTCTTCCTTCTTTTCCTCAATACCCTCAGCCTCGAGGCTTTTGACAATATGGGTTTCAACCTCAGTCAAATCCTTTAGTTGTTGTTCCTCCGATGGCTGCCCTTCTTCATCATGGGGTGACCCTTTTGTTTTTTCCCTAATGTCCTTCAGCTATTGTGCCATTTCTTCCTTAAGGTCATCATCAAAGGTTTGAATGATTTCCTTAGCACCCGAGCCATCCTCCTCGTCCCCACTCTCGAAAGAGCCCATTTCTTCCTCCTCATAAACCACCCTGTCTATGGTTCGGTGTTCATACTCTAGGTGCTCATGGTACTCATCGGCCTCCTCCTCAAGAGGCTTTGAGGCCTCCTACTCTCATTCCTCCAACTCCTTTGAGATTAGCACTATGGCCTCCATGGCTGGTGGCCCTATCAGTGGTTGTGAAGGTTGAGTAGTTGCAAGCACCTGCACAAGGGCTTCTTGGAGGCCTGGGTCCATTAAGATATGTGAGAGCTCAGGGGGAAGGTTTTGCATGTGCCTTGAAAGAGCCTCGGGCATAGTGGCAAGGGGAACAGGTTATGTTATTGTTGCCAGAAGGAGTGACATGATTGGTGACATAGCAGCAGAGGAAGGGGGAGAAGTCATGGCGGAAGATGAGTCAATAACTATTACAGACTCGGCCAGAGGCGAAGGGGCAAGATGGACAGAAATGTCCACTGTCGGCGGGGATGCGGTGACCATAGCCAGGAAGGTAGGTGGTGCAACAGGAGGGGCGGAGAGAGCCATGGGAGGCTACAATTCTATCGCACCTACTAATTCCTTCTCTTGGGTTGAAGGTTTTTCTGCAGTACTCCCTACCAGCTTGAGTCTTTTGGGAGGTGAGCCTCTCGCTTCTTTCTTTGTAGAGGCCTTGGGGTCTGGAGACTGTGTGGTTTCTATTTCATTTTTTCTCCTGTACCTGGTGACCGGAGGAGACTTGGAAGTCCCGCAAGTTGAAGTGGTGGCAGCAACATCCTCTGTGGCACTAGGCTCGCTTTTGAGCCCTTCATAGGTCAATACTACTCCTTGCCGCTTTAGATGAGCCACCTACCCATCGATCCACTCCTTGGTATGAGTCAAGATTGGCTAGGTTATGGTATCCAGGTCGTCGACCTCCTGTTCGTCCCAGTCAATTGATGGTATTGGTAGGTTGGCGATTGCAGGGTACCTCAGATGCATGATGGTGGACTCGTCCTCCTCGACTTGGTCCAACACGGGGAATGGTTGTACCCTTCTTAGGAACTTCACTGTCATTCGCATGTAGTGCCTTGCGTGCACTTCCTTTTCATCCTGGTAGTCAGTCCAGAAATCCTTAATGTAATGGAGATGGGCATATGCTGGCCCTAGCACTTTCCTGACGTGGCCATGCGGGTCCATCCGCGGGTGAGCAGTGTGTAGGTAGAAATGGTACTCCTTTAGCTCCTTCTTGGAGTTACCAGCACACTAGGAGGTCTGTAATCGGTACATGCCTTAGCTGAGTCTCATGGGGTAGGAGATCCCTGCTATATGTTTGTTGCTAAAGATTTCCTGTAAGTGTTGGAGTTGTCGAGAAAGCTCCAGGAGGATGATTCTGTCATTGGGGTATCTGGGCAGCCTATTCGGCCTTTCAGTGAAGCCCTGAGCATGGATATACGTGAATTTTGGGTATTGGATATAGAGGAAGGCATATTGCTTCAAAAGTGCCCTAGCGCTGTGGGAGACCCTCCTCTCGAACTCTCCGGTAATCAATCTAATAACATGGCCAATGAAAGCGTCATTAACCTTGGAGTAATCTCTTTTGACATTGGGGAACTGGAGATGCGGATATTTATCAAAGGGTTTGAGTCCTTGCTTCTGCCCCTGATCGGGTGCCACAAACAACCCACTGTACTATTTTTGATCCACTAAGGAATAGACAAGGTAGGAAGTCATGTAAAATTTGGAGCTCTTCTTTACGTTGACAAACTGCTCATGGAAGCAGTTGCTTATGATTCCTCCCCAGTAGAATAAAACCTTTGTTGTGATGTCCTCGTTTCCATGCAAGATCTACTCAATGAAGTGTGCCTACCACTCCTGAAAGTAGGTGGTCGTAGGAAGACCCATAACCCTGCTCAACATGGTTACCAGGTCATGGTAATCTTCATGGAAATCGCTATAGAAGAGCTCCTGAGGAACCTTCACAGCGCTGCCCCATCTTTCCTTGAGCCAATGTAGATTTATTGATTTCTTGCATCCTGTCAGATTATTATCCCATGCCGCCTGGAATTCTTCTAAGGTGGGGACCTCCATCTGTTCGAATGTGGGAATGTGGAAGGTCTTAGTGATCCCTTCTGGTGACATGTTAGCAAGAATGTTTCCCTTTGTATCAACAATTGTTCTTGTGTCAGTTTAGTATGCTTCCCAACAAGCCATGACCAATTCGGGTGCCACAAGGGATGGAGGGAATCGAGCAGCCTTAGCTATTCCACTCTGTCTTATTAACCTTGCATTCTTTGTTGTTGGATTCACCCTGACCCTTTACCTGAATTCATCAATATCCACCTAGCCAATGTTGGTGTCTGTGATCTCCTTCCAGTCTATAGTGACCTTTGAGTGGAGAGGCTTGCCCTAGAATTGGTACTTCATCTAGTGTTTGTCTTCTTTCCCTCGAGGGGTCCTTCCTGACTTCTCCCCCTTGTCCCCTTCGGTGGATACCCCTGAAGTTCCTGCACCCGATTCCATATATTCTGCAAGCAAGGACAAAGTTAGCACAATAGATCATCAAAAGCATTCATGTTAGCCAAAATTTTGAAAATAATATCTATAATCAACTAAGCATGTCATGATCTTTTATCTCTAGATGTTATTGATTTTTTTATTAAGTGCATTTGGACAATCCGAGCTCGGAAGGCAGGACTTCCCCAGCAGGAATGTTGTCTGGAAGGGAAAACACGACGGAAGGCCCCTAGAGACCTTCTTTGGTGACATTTTAATATTTCAAGAGGTTTATGATGAAGAGGACCAAGATTCAGCATGTGGGTCGAAGTTAGATTCCAGATTTGGGTCCGCTTGGATCGATTTAGGAGAGTTCGGAGGTCACAGGCCAGAAGGCTGTCGGGAGATAGCAGTTTGGAGTGGCAAAAAGCAGACGAAAATCTGGAGATGGAACTCCGGGTCCGGGACCCGGAGGGCCAAAGGGCGGCCGGCAGCTGGTTATTTCATTTTGAGCACTCGGGCCGGCAGCACCGGGAAGGCACCTGAACTTTTCTGTTTGGGACAGTAAACGTTGGACGGAAGTCCTAGAGGGGAAGTCCGTCAGTAAGAGCCTGGTGGCATGGTTTTTCTTTTCAGCTCGGTAGCGATCGACAGGACGAAGCCTGGGGATTGTGACACCAGGCGGGATTTTTTGTTTACCAACGGCGGCCAAGGACAGGAGTCCTGGGTCACGGAGCCCGAGGAGCAAAAAGCCATCAGCGGTTCACGAGGCAGCCAGCGGCAGATGGGAGTTCGAGGCCCAGTGATCGGATGGATGGGGCGAAATCTCCCCGACAGCGGGAGAAAGGCGGACTTCCGAGAACAGATGTCCAGACACTAGGACCCGAGGGTCCAAAAGGCGACAATCCGAAAAAAAAATCCAATCATCGAGGAAAAGGGCGGGGCCTAGAGCACAGAGGGCATCAAAGAGTTTTCCATGAGGTCGGTGAAAAACAAAGCAAGGACATCCAATGCCCGGAGCCTAAAAACCAAAAGGAGAGCATGAGTTAAATTGCCAGAAGATAAAAGTGAACGAGAAGGCGGAGCCCAGTGACTAGGACGCCGGACGAGATTCGCCGTGAACGACGGCAAAACACCAGGGGAACCCCGAAGGCGGAACCCCGTGTTCCCAAGCCTGAGAGACCCATAGGACATATGTTCAGTTTTGAAGTTTTCACAGCAAGGAGACAGTCAGGATCCGGCAGGAGGGAGGCAAGGGGAGTTTGTAGTTTCAAATGGCGGTAGCAAGAGTGACTTCCGGACGGGGAAGTCCGATGGCTCGGGCCCGAAGGAAGAGATTTTCTTCGGCAGGTGTTCAAGGTTTTGAGTTAAGGACGACCAAGACAAGCCCCGGGCTCGAAGGAGACAATCTCCTTGTGCGAAGAATGGCCACGGTGAGGAAAAGACCCGAATTGGTGAGCAAGGCGTTTATAAAAGGTTTGTCAACTATCTAACACATGGGTTTTGTGCACAATTTCATGTTTTATCATTTTATGCCCTCCTAATGATTGTTTATTCATTTAAATATTTTGAAATCATGAAACAAAGCTCGAGAAGGGCAAATGAATGGCCTACCTCAAACACGCTATGTCGGGAGTCGTGTGATCCACCTACGGTCGACGAAATGATGCTAAGGGTGGTGAGCGTGACGATGTCAAAGACGGTGGGCTCCAAATAGTGGTTTGTTCAATCGCTCTACAATCCTGTGATGAAAATGACAGGTCGGAGTGGGTATTTTATACCCCTAACCGCCATGAATACACGTATTTAATGTAGGTATGGCGGCAAAAAAGGTTGGTGGATTCACATGTCGGCGACGGCGGCGAGAAAGCTGGGGTCCGACGGCCGGGGAGGCACGAGACGGCAGCTGCTTTAAATATTTCATGTCAGTCGAATGGTGGCAGAAAAGAGGGAAATGGGGCCTGAAGGGCGGAGCTCCGTCGAAGATCGGCTGTTAGGAATGGCAGAATCATCACGAAATTTCAGACTCAGAATTCTGGATGGTCGGGCCCGGAACACCCCATGGCAAATAAGGGCTCCCGCAATCTTCGGTCAGCGAAACGGTTGGCAGGACCAGGGGGCGGGTCGCCACAAGAAGTTTTCCGTTGCGGACAGCGAAACACAGACGAATCCTCGGAGGCGGACCTCCGGGGTCTGAGGCCCGAAGGGCGGGACGCCGCAGAAAATTTCAACAAGTTTCTTGCAGACGGCGGAGGGGGATTCGGACCCCAAGGTCCGAAAGGACGCAAAGCGGATGCCGCTAGGAATGGCAGTTCCAGCGGGGAAACCTGGAGAGAGAATCCCGAACGGCCGGGCCTGGAAGGGCCCAGAGCTATTGGCAGGGACAAACTGCCAAAGAGATTCCGTGAGGCGCCAGAATGCAGCAAAATTAAAAAAGGGAAGGCATGGTCAATTTATGGTGGGACCTTAAAGCAACATTGACCATCAGAGACATAAAAAGGGAGGCATGCAAAACGAGGCAACGACAAAATGACCCGACAAGGCGAACGAAAAGAGGGTCCCCGTTCCGAATGGGGTGTGTGTGCTAAGGGCACAACATATACATTTAAAGATTGGTATTTTATTTTTAGTATTTATATGATTATTTGTATTTATTGTATTTTTTATTTTAATTATTGTCATTTTTTAAGAGTCTTGTCATGTTATTAATGTAGGAGAAAAATGCAATAGAAAAAGTAACATGTCTTACAATCCATTTTTACTATGCTTTGCATTTTTTTAGTGATCCCCTTTAGTATATGTTTTTATCCCTTTCAAGCTCTTTATCTTCAATTAGTTTATCATTACTTTCTTTGTTTATCCTTATGCCCATGTTTTTTCCTCTTTTTCTATGTGTTTCTACCCCTTTCTCTAAGCCTTACATTTACATTTCCACGTGGTACTTATCCTTTCCAATGCCTCATTTAATGTGTGTGGCTTCCCCTTATGTGTAGTGTGTGTGCATAAAATATTGTGCAAAGTTGGTCAGTTCAAATGCCTAAATTGAGAAAACATGATAAACAAAGAAAAACTTGGATTAGTTGTTAGGAAATCCAAAAAACATGAAAGTAATTACAGAATTCATATTAAATCACCTAATTGCATGAAAATAGTTGTGCCCTTTGAACAATTTGATGTGTGCTCTTTAATTTTGGAGAATAAGATTCTTGCATTCCAAAGTGTAATTAATTTGCATGGGTTAAGGATAAATTTATAGATTTTTGATAAGCAAGATCAATGGTGAGGATTGATTGGATTGATCAAAGGTTGAGATTGAATGGAATCTCTCAAGCCATGAGATAGTGTCAACTGGAACAATATAGTGGCTTGAGAAGACATTGGTACTTGTGAGTGTACCTTGGAGTATGGGAAGATCTTGCCATAAAGACAAGGTTTGTTCCACACTCCAAAGGGGATGGGAATGAGAGGAATAAAAGGAATTTTTAATTTCTTGAGTGTACTTGGGGTATTTTTTTGGGATAAGGACCCATGTGGGGTTTCTTTTGAAAATAATAAATCCTTTAAGGCTAGAGTACAAGGAGGGTGAGCAATAAATGGAAAGGGTTGACCCATCTCCTGATCATGAATTAAGAATGTGCACATGTTTATGGATGTGATTAGGTGGGTGATTAGGATTAAAATTAGAGGGAAAGTGGGAGAGTTGGAGGATGTGGTATGTGAGGATAAAATTAAATAAATATAATTTACTTATTACTTACCTTAGATTGGAACTTAGGGAGGTAGATGAAATAGTTTAGGAATATTAATTAAATAAAAATATATTATTTAATTAATATAAAAGATGGGGTTTAAATGAAAAAAGGAAATATTAATTAAATAAATACAACTTTATTTAATTAATATATGTGATCGAGAATAGACAAAATAGGGATAAATTGACCAAATATAATGGTCAATTTTAGGTATCTACATTTTCCCCCTCTTTCAAATGACATTAAAATAATGTTATTTCAAAGAAATAATAAAATTAAGTAGCATGATGAAGGACTAGGAAAAAAATTTCCCTGATGTGGAGAGAATAGAAAAAGGAGATAGGTATAGGTGATGCCCCCTCAAGAGGCTAGTTGGGAAAAAAGGGGCCCAGATAGTCTCTTGAAAGATGAAAATAGTAAGAAGGGTGAAAAATAGATGAATTGAGGGTGAGAGAATAAAAAATGGGGTTAAGGGGAAGAAAATGTGAGAAAAATGAGAGCTTTTAGGTGAATAAATAGGTCATGGACGATAAAGTCTTCATTTATCCATTTGCAATAGTGAAAGTGAGAGCTTAGGAGTGAAGAGATGGCACATATTCCACATGGGGTCCATCATGTGAAGCATGTGAAGGCTTTGTAAAACTGCATTTCATCTGTGCCTATTAATAAACACACATAAATGAGGGGTGATAGTAGTGAGTTTTTCAGAGACTTCACAAGTATACATGGGTTACTAGAATGTTGAAGGGAGCAAGTTTGTTTCATATGTACTCTTACATGTTGAAGACAAGTACTTACTTGTGCCTCTCTTTGATGGTGGAGTTTCTCCTTACATCCACATACATCTAGTGTTAGGTGTTTATTTATCATGGTTTTCTTTATTTTCATTTTCCTCCATATAAATATCATAATGGGTAATTTAGTGTTGAATAATTAATACAAATTAGATTTTAAACATACTTTTAAAGGACTAAAATTTGTGGTACTTTTACCTTATTTTATCAACATAGTTGTACAATGGGAAAATCCCAATCATAAATCATAAATGAGAAAGAAATAAGATATTTTCTTGATGGTGTCATTTCAACATTGAATCCAAGTTCCAAATGTGTTAGATATGTGCCAATAATTAAGTATGAAAAATTATTTTCTTCTACCTTAGGTGTGATATCTCACCACTTACTTTTGAAAGTAAATTGGAAAATTATTTGAAAGGACACGTTTGAGTAGAGTCTCAACTAGTAACTAATGTTGAGTAGATAAGGAAATTATCTACTGACTTGACAACATGTCCCTTTCAAGTCATTTGAAAACCTTTTCAACACTAGATTGGAGAATTGTCTATGTATTCTATGTACATTAGAAGGATGAATCTAACATTAGGATTAAAAAAAATCCTATTTATTGTGCATATAATACCATATCTCTCTCCCTAGCTATCAATTGAATAGATAGGTTGTTGCATTTATTGTATACTAATTCTAAACCATATTAATATCCACACATATGACTCACAAGGTTGTGGGAAGAGCTCCAACAATCTAATATTAGAGAAGAGATCTTTTAATGACATCATTGGAAGTATAAATATCAATAAACCTAAAGGAGTGCTTATCAATATTAAAGAGGGATCAAAACACATGACAAGTGGGGTCACAACCTTGATCAAATAAGTATTACCACCACCTAGAAGAAATAAAAAAAATTAATTTCACCTCAATATAGTTCATGATCATAATTTAAATACATTTTTTACATTTTATTTTCTTAGAAGATAGAATGTTTAAAAATCTGAAAATAAAACTTTGGAATAGGATATGGTTTTGGCTTCACTTGGCTTGCATGTTTATGTTAGTTTTTTTATACTATATTATCATCTTTGTTTCAAACTACACCTTTGTGTAGGAGTCCCCCACATTCATTCTAGTTGCTTCTATGTTTTTCCTTGGATTTAGATAATAAATGGTCAAATACCCTTAGTTGTTGAATAATTGATAACCAGGGTCCCTAGTTTGGATGCATATGATAATGATATTGCAACACACTTACAAAATCATTTTGAAATTTATTCATAAGATAAATCATCTTCTCCTCACATTATTTTACCCATTTAATATTTTCATTATGCTTGTAAATGGTTGGATAATTTCATCATGTTGAAAACTTTGTCTATAGGGTCACCTCAAAAATCATGTGAACTAGGTCAATCTGATTTGGCTCCCACTTGGGGTCCATGTCAAGGCAATTCAAAATATTACAAAGGGTATCTTTCTTGTTTCACTTTATGCATGTCAATTTTTCTAAGGCTAGTTTTGAGCATGGTCCTTGATATACCCATGAGTATTCTAGTAGTTACTTCCCCTTGTTGGGTATGTGCAGGATCATCATGGAAAAAACAAGCCCTTAAGTGGTGAAAATTTTAGAAAAAACAAAGTTAGGTAACTTGACGTAAAAATTTGAATAAGTTATCTATATTATTTCAAAAATATGTAATAATTGAATTTGTAGAAAATTGAATGTAGTTTCTAAACTACTAGGTTTATTTTATTTTTAAATCTATTTGGTGAAAATTTGAAATTTCAATGCAATAGTACTTAAATTTCAGGGAAAAAATAAAAAGTAGGTGTTTGTCTGACCACCCTAACCACAATAAAATGATAATATTTTCTTATAAGATTTTAGTTATAAGTAGAGGACTCATGTTCCGATGTGATGCATATTTTTTTGTAATTTTTTTCCAAGTAAATAATTAATTATGATTTTTTTATTACAACTTTTAAAAAATATAAAAACTCGTATGTCTGACCACCTTAACTTAGTCAAAACTTCATGAAATTCACTTTTTATTTATTTTTAATACTATAGTATGCAAAGAATAGAATATGGCACATGTTTCAGATTCAAAAAATGTGATATCGTTTGAAAGCTATAGATGTTTTTCAATCAGCCTATCAATCAAAACTTTAGTCACAATTCAAATAGAAAATGAATAATAATCATTTATTAAATTCAAAGCAAAGCATAATTTATATTGGTGGAAAGCTGAGAATCTCCTTTAAAAACCCTTTTTGTTTCATCAATTTTGGGTAAAAAGAAAGTCGTCAACCACATACCCTAAACATACCCATCATATCGCCACTTTTTGGCTCATCATAATCTTGCACATACACTCTCTTAAAACTTTGTTGTCCTTGAGGAGCATGCCCTTTAATTCCTTGTCTAGGTTGAGTTTCCTAGTCTTCCCTCACCATTGTGTCATTTTCTAGATTGCATTGTGGCCTATTTAGGCCATGGTATTCATATTGAATAAGAACATTTATGCTCCACTCATCCGTAGAAAAGGGCTTGCATTAATCTTGACTTGCCTTAGAGGACCTCAACTATTTTATTAAAATTTAGATAGTACACCAAAGTCTCGCCCAAATGATTATGTATTTAAATTTTCCTAATAATTGTTATCTATGCTATTCCTTTGACCATAAGATAAGTATTTTCCTTTGATTACCAAACATCCCAAGTTAGCTACAAAACTTATTGGGGATTTAATTTTCTTATGAGTGAATCAAGAATCCAAAATGCATTTAAACTATGATTTTTTTTTTCCTTCTAGTCTAAATCCCATTATTATCCCTTTACCCTCTAGATTTATCATTGCATCAATATTGGTCAAATTATATGTCTTGAAAGCATACCATAACTTGGAAAACTTGATAGGAAATTTGGTCCCATCCTTTAGGAGAATGTTGTGCTATGTGAACAATAGAGGCCTTAGAGGTTGGATGAAATCATGTATTCATTTCCTAGCATTTTGAGCATAAGGAAAATACTAAAAAAGGTGGAGAAGAGTTTTATGTTGCCCACAAAAAGGTTCCTTGGATTAGAAATGACATGGTGTATCAAATAAGTGTCAATTGGAAAACCTCGGTAAAGTAAATACTAGGCAAGTTAAACAATTTGTGGCTCTAGAATAGCTTTCTAGATTGTTTGAAACCCAATATTCTCATGTAGATTGAAGTTCAAGTTAGTAAGGTTGTGTTGCAACTCCAACCTCTTTAGACCCTTCTTTCTTATTGAGGGAACACCCCTTGAACTATGGCTAGAGTTTCTCCTTCACCACCATCCCATATTAGATCACCTTGTTGAGATTGGAGGTGTAATCACTTGAAGTCCTCACATCATTACATAGTCATTAGAGAGTCACCACCTTTCTTGCACTATTGGTCACCAAAGTGATTGGTCTCCATCTCCACATCATCCATCCGTGCATCCTTTCAATGGAATGTGTGGACCCTTCCAACTCAAGTAAAATTCCCTCAGTTGGTACTTTTTATATCTTCACCAAAGTTTATTCAAAATCAAACCCAAGAGGATCTTGTGATGATGAGAATGTTGTTCATAATGGGTAGGAGCCCATAGATGGTGGCAAAAATTTATTAGGTGATGTATTGGATAACTCTAATGGGCAAAACCTCCCCCTTGATATTGATGTTGTCATGTGACTCAATTGCTTTGGTTTCCCGTTATTATATTATTCTATCAATTTAATGATTTTTTCTTATATTAAACTATAAACTTGATTGATTTGTAACTCGACTGATACAATTTTAAGATTTGATCCCATACCAATCTTTTTTAAAAATTTAACTATATACTTCAACACTTCATTTTAATATGATATTTTCATAAAAAATATAAGTATTAAATTAGGTTCTCATATTTAAGTGCTATATTTATTTACTATTAGCAAACATATTTTAATTTGAATTTTACATTTAGTTCTCCATTGGATGCATGGCATGAGATGCATCCGCCACATGATATAAATTCTAGGATTGTTGAACGTAACATCTCTGTGGCATAATAAAAGGTCTCAGTATTTAGGGAAGGTTTAAAGTATTGTCGATTCTTTAGATTAGTTATCAGTTATAGATTCTGGATTCTTTAGATTGGTGACCTGGTTGGCAGGTCATTTGGACAAATGCTTGTACAATTCATTTTGTTTTATGCTTTTGCGGACATATCCAGACATAAGGAATCATAATACGGCATGAGAGAGAGAGATTCATTTTGTTTTATGCTCCTGTTCACATATCCAGACACGAGGAATCATAATACGGCATGGGAGAGAGATGGCTTTAAGATTCTGCTCACCACATCTTTGTACTTAGTGCAACTAAAAAAATCCATGTTTGGCAAAATGGAAAACAGATATTTTAATTTAATGTAGATGAAGTCTGAAGAGTATAGTGGTTATTTTTTATAAAATTTTATAGTTTTTATTTTGATTGATAAACTTTTTAACTTAAATTTATAACAATTATAAAATAAGGAGACCCAGTTGGCTGAAACATCATATAAATAATGAAGAATTGGTATCTTTTTTTGTCGGGCCAAGGGCAATAGAAGTGCTTCTGAAAACCTCTGTATCAAACGTTGATACAGGGAGAAAGACAATGGCCTTCATAGAAGATTTTGCAATGCATTTTTTGATAGGCATTATATCTTTGGCAGTATTGTTGTTGTACCTCCATGGAAGGTCCAAAACGGCTTATATTGAGAAACACAAACTGCCCCCAGGTTCTATGGGGTGGCCTCTCATAGGAGAGAACATCCAGTTACTTCTCTCTTCCATGTCAGACAAGTTTCCAAGATCCTTCATCAACCAACGACAGCTTCGGTAAGTTTATCATGCAGGTCTTTTACATTAAGATCCAACCTCTAGGCCAACCCCTGAATTAGAAGCTCATCCTCTCTTTAATTCAGTTCTTTCCATCCCCCACATTCTGGTCCGTTCTTACTCATAGTCAAATTTAAACAGCAAGGTCTAAGTTTAGATTTGTTTAGGTGGTTCATCTGAAATCACACTACCTTTTTCAATAAGACCCACTTATTAATGTGATTTAGATGAGCCACCTGAACAAGTCAAACTCATTCACTGGATCATTGATAACATCCCACATGTTAAAAAGCATTGATAGCTTCGGTGGGTGGGAGTACAGAGGTGGAACTAATCCAGATGTTTGGGTGCTTTGAGCTACTATCTCTGTTCATGTTTTGATTGTAGATTGTTTTTGATGGTTAAAAATTGTTAGACTGTCTTATTCAAGATCTATGTAAATTCCTGCAACAGACTGTGAAAACCTGATGCTCCAACTTATTAGTTTAGTTTGATTACTGACAGAGTTTTGCTAAACTTGTTTTCAGCTATGGAGACATCTTCTCCTCTAACTTGTTCGGAAGGCGGGTTGTCATATCTGTGAGTCCAGAGTTCAACAGATTTGTGTTGCAAAATGAGGGAAGGCTGTTTCAGACTTCCAATACTCAGGCTTTCATTGATATAACTGGGAAATATGGTCTACTTGCTCTGCGTGGAGATCTTCAGAGGAAGATTCATGGAATAACTGTTAACTTACTCAACCATGAAAATCTATGTTCTCATCTGATGGATGATGTTGAAAATCTATTAATAAATGCGATGTCTGAGTGGGATGGAAAGAAGATCAAATTACAAGATGAGTGTCATCAGGCAAGCGTAGAATTTCCTTTAATTTGCTTTTAGTAGCCTTTTATACCATTTTTTGCTAGAAGGTGCCATCATTTATATGAAGTGGATGCGATTTTGGCTAGAGGACAGCAATAAAACATTCTGTAAAGAAGAATAGAGAAGATTCAGTGTTTCAATAGCTTCGACTCGTCTTTTAGGAACTTCACATTGCCATCAACTAAAGCCATATCCATCTTGTTCAAGGCAATGGCATTGTTCCTCCTTTGCCTTCTAATTCATTTACTAAGAACCGCATAAATAGTTTGCCCTTATTCAGTTTTTAAGGATCAAAAAGCCCACAGAAGATCCAATATTTCATCTTCATTTATAGAATTTAATAGATTGTTTGGAGTTACCAAGCTCCAAAGTACTCTGGCTTCCATCAGCTACCCTTTTCACTGTCCCTCAATCAGTTTACCTTTTATATTTGCATTTCAAAAGGTTCTGTTTGTTTTATTTAAGTTTTAGGGTTAAACAAGTAATAGGAATTCTATCGTTTACCAGTTTAAATTAGCTGTAACAATCTTTTGATTACTTTACATGGTTTTGACTGGCACTGATTGATTTGTGGGAACAGATAATTTTGAACCTCATGGCAAAGCAGTTGCTGGATTTATCCCCTTCCAAAGAAACAGAAGAGATTGCAAGGCAGTTTCACAACTTTTCAGCGGCAGTTGTGTGTCTTCCCCTTCGAATTCCCGGTTCAACATTTTACAGAGGACTTCAGGTTACAACCACCCAATCCCATAGCATTACATGAAAGTCATAACATTACATATTATCTGATTTGCAATTATTATTGTTTATACTCTTCACAGGCAAGGAAATTTCTGGTAAAGAAGATATACGAGATTATGGGAGAGAGAAGGAAACACCCTGAAGTAGTTCACAATGATCTACTGTCAAAATTCCTAAAGGAGGATCCTCCTCTTTCTGATGAGTTTGTGGTGCATACTCTTCTCTTTCTGCTCTTTGCAGGCCATGAAACCGTCTCCCGCTCCATGGCAATGAGCATAAAGTATCTTACAGACTGTCCTTAAGCTTTGAAACAACTCCAAGTCAGTACTTCCAGTAGCTCCAATATTCAGTGGGGTGGATTCTAAGCTTTTGAGGGTTTTTTTTGTCTTCACTTCTACCACTAATATTGCCTGTAAAACAAGGGATAACAATGGGATTTGTGCTTGCAGGATGAACAAGATCACATACTGAAATCGAATGGCAATAAAAAATTAAGCTGGAATTCCTATAAATCAATGAAATTCACTCAATACGTATGTACAATATAAAATTTTAATTATAATCCTCTTATTCCCAAATCAGCTCTTGAAAAGAAAGTGTATTAGAAGCTTACAGTGAATTGCTACTGTGCTTAGGTTATCAATGAGGTTCTTCGTATGGCCAATCTTGCACCGTACTTATTCAGAGAAGCTACTCAAGACATTGATATAAAAGGTAAGTAATATTTAGGGCATCCATTATAATTCAATACAAGTTAATATGCAGTGCCCTGTTTTGATGGAAACCTGTGTGTTTTATAGGTTATCAAATTCCAAAAGGGCAGACTATCCTGGTCTTTATGTCCGGGGTGCACACGGACGAGAAAAACTATGCTGCGGCCTTGGAGTTTAATCCATGGCGCTGGGAATCATGCGATAATGTAGGAAAAAGTTTGTCCTCTGCAAAATGGTTTCAGGAAATTTCAATTAAGGTTTTGATTAACGCGTCTGTTACAAACACTGCAGGGATCTTCGAAAAATCCCCTGTTTACCCCATTCGGAGGAGGTGGGAGACTCTGCCCAGGAGCAAATTTGGGCAGGCTTGAGCTCTCGCTATTCTTACACCATTTCGTTACTAAATTCAGGTGCTTTTTGCAAACAAAGTTCCTTTTACTTACAAAACAAAATTTCTACCATATTCTAATTTTCTAGGCTGGGGATTTCCGTGATTGCTTTTATGAATTTTCTTCTGAATACCCAAGTAATTTAAGGGAAGAGCACCAATAATAACAAACATAGTTCCAATAATCGTTTTATCATATTGCTAATTAAAAGCCTACTAAAAAATTCTAGAAGTATCAATACTTGACCACTTTATATCCAGTCGCTATAAAAAATAGTGCTTAATTGGATCAATTGTCCATATGTATTGGACCAATAGCCCCACTATTATTGGGGCATTTGTAATGTATTTGTGCATATGTATTGGATCAATTGTGCAAATTTTGTGGGGCTCAAAGCAAACGAGTATGGGGGCAATAAAGAATATGTATCAAGCAATACTTTGAAATGAGTACTTTTTTACCCTTCCGCCCTTAACCCATACCAATGTATCATTTAGAATCTGTGAGTGTGTGAAGTTAGCTATACCGATTACTAGTGTTCTTCCCCTAATAAATTATTTTTTACGAAAAGAAATATGAAAAATAAGAAAAGATTAAATGTCTAGGTATGTGATAAATTAGAGATTAAGTAATTGTTGCTAAGTTTTTTTTATTATTATTTATAATTAATTTTTAATTTTTAAATAATATTTATTTTACTATTTAAAAAAATCAAATTATGTATAATTGAAATTTAAAAATATTAATAAATTAAGAAGTATATAATTATGTGATAAATTAAAGATTAAGTAATTGTTGCTAATTTTATTTATTTATAATTAATAATTTGAAATAATACTTATTTTACTATTTAAAAATATCAAATTATGAATAATTGAAATTTTAAAAATATTACGAAATTAAGAAATATATAATTATGAGGTAAAATAGAGATTAAGTAATTTTTGCTAAGTTTTTTATTTTATTATTTATAATTAAATTTTATTTTTTAAATAATATTTACTTTACTATTTAAAAAAATCAAATTATACATAATTGAAATTAAAAAATATTAAGAAATTAAAGTATATAATTATGAGGTAAAATAGAGATTAAGTAATTGTTGCTAAGTTTTTTTTATTATTTATACTTAAATTTTAATTTTTAAATAATATTTACTAAAAAATATCAAGAAATTAAGAAGTATATAATTTTTAAAAGGTAACTAAACAATAAATTGACAATTTTTTTTTTAATTAAACATAATTTAAAAAATAAAAAATAAAATTATGTAATTAAATTAATGAAAATATTTTAAATGTGTTTATATGTCTTTATATATGTATATATGTATGTGAGGACACATAAATAAATATGTATTAATTAATTATTTTAAATTTTACATACAATAAATATTTTAGAAAAAATTACTTTATTTTAATTGAAGAGCTATTTTATTTATCAATAATAATGCAATAAATCATAGAAATTATACTCAAAATTTCAAAAGATTAAATAAAAAATAAATTATGAGTTATTTCATTTTTTATATAAATGTCATTTTCAATATCTATCGAAAGTATTAAAGGTAAATCCAAGTAAATTATTTAATACATTTTATTTTATTTATTGATTTTTTACTATTTTTTATTTGATTTGATTTTTTCTTTTTTCTTTTTTCTTTTTTTTTTCTTATATTACTAATATTATGTTTATTATTAAATAATAATTATTTGACTATTAAATTTAAGTTAAAGAATTTTTATGTATACCATTACAAAATGAGATTCTTCCTATCATTATTAATACATAACACCTTTCCACATAATAAATTTGGCTATCAAATTTAAGTTAAAGAATTTTTTATGTATACCATTACAAAAACAAATGAATGATTTGAATAACCCAACAAAGACTTGAACCGTGGTGGCCACAACAACAATGTCACCACTTAACCATCACACTATTGGATGAAGCCCATCCACATAATAAATAATTAAATAATATATGAAAATATTATTATATAAATATTGATACAAAATAAATTAAAATGTTGAAACAATAACAAATATTATGTAATTATATTTACTATAATTGACATAAATAATTGACTAAAATTACTAAAATAAAAAAAATAACAAAGATATGAAGACTAACCTAATTTTAAAGTTCAAGCCTTCCCTCAAAGGAATTATTGTTGTATAAAATTTCACATCAACTTTTCATCTTCTTTATTAATATTAAATAATAAATTTAAAATATTGTGAAAAAATATTACTATTAGAAGTATACAAAATGTTAATATACATATGCTTGTGAGATATTTAGTGAGTTTGAAGCACTGTGTGGGGGTAAGTAAGATTGTTCAATCTTTTCTATTCTTTTTGGTTTATACATATTTATGAGATTGAAGAAACCATTTCAAGTTATTTGGGCATAAATAATTGCTTGTTGTAAAAGTTTTATGTTATTATTCATCTACTTGTTGATGACATCATATTTAGGGGGTTTCAAACACCATGAGAGTTAAGAACAATTATCCACTCTCTCTTACTATTTTTGGTTTATACATATTTATGAGATTGAGAAATCATTCATGATATTTTCAATGACATCTTTTTGATTTCATACTCATTGGAAGGTCTTTTAACAACTACATATCTTAGCATACTTTTGCAACACACACACAATATTTAAAGATATCTCAAGAAAATAAAAGGTATGACTTTTATCACTCCAATGTACACTTCCAAAAAAGTTAAATCCTCAAATATAATTGTTTTGATTATAAGGGAAAAATAGGTTTTGAAGGGACCCGAAACACTTTACAACTTAAGGCACAAAATGTTGCTCAAAAGATACAACACTAGACAGCGAGTAGCATCCCAAAAACCCAAAAATAGCAAAAGATACAAACAACTGCTCAAAATATCAACAAAGAATACTAGTAGCCAAACAACAACAAGCCCCAGTAGAGCTAAACCACATGTGCAGTCTTCTGACCACCACAAACAAACTTAACAAGAGATTGAGAGGACTGATTATAATTGCTACAAGGTTTCTTTATATGTATATTTAGAGGCCCTTTCTTGTGTCATGCTTTAGTTTGTTACTAGTTGTTGAATCAAGACTTGTACAAAAGGGTATGATTTTCTCATCACTCTTAAAAAATAATTTATTGAATTTTATTTCAAGATGGTTATTCTAATATTTTCATAACTTACTTTCTTCACTCACTTTTCTATATGACACTAAAACTTGGGGCCTTAGCTTAGAAAATATAGTTGAAACTAGATTGAAAGAACTTAATTGCATATTATACAAAGATCTTCATTCCAAAAGATAAGTTCCTCAAGACATTATTCTTACTAAATTTGGTACTATCCTGGTCATTATTATTATGATTTTTTAAATGGTAATTATGACATGCATAGGCTGAAACAAGTGACCAATAATTTGGCTAGTTCTCATATCAAGCATTTAAAACCTCTTTCTAACTAGAAAAGTGAGATAGATACTCTTGGATTTATACCAAAGCTTGTGTAGGCATTGACACAGACACAATTCCTTTGATTAATTTTTAAATTAATGGATAATATTATTATAAGTAGATAAATAGGTATATTAGAGCTTATATCTCTAGAGCCTATATATTGTTCAAATGGTTAAAGGATCAATAACCTCTTTCCTGAAGCTTTAATATATTGCTAAAATATATATCTTTTATTTGAAGGTGGGGTCATCTAACCTCCAAGTTACACTAAGCTCCAATTGTGTTATAACCATTTGGTATTGCTAATAGTTTGTTCATGCTCCCTCTACATAGAGAGTAATTGTCATATTCTTTGGGTGCATTATATCTATTGATTTTTTTGTTGGAGCTTGAACCTTGGATCATTTTATTTTAGATTACCTCCTTATTATGAGATTAGAGGGGGTTATTTTGTTTCAAAGATTGGTATAACTATATCTAAATATTTATGTCCTACAAAGATCAGATATGCTTAGTTCCTTTTTTTGTGAGATGTTTGATGTTTTCCAATATTTGACTATAGAATTTGCTTCTACATTGAGCTACACTTGAAGGGTTATTTATTTCATTCATCTTGTTTAATTCTTAGCTTGAGTAGGAAAAAATATCACAACAAGCTTATACATATAACAAGATCTCTAATGCATTGAAAGTGTAATTTGATCTCATATAATTTCTCTTTAATGCACACTTCTTTTATGTGTTTTCTTAAGTTGCATTCGCACTCCTATTTCTATATTTTTTATTGAGATTTTATACTCCAATAAACTAAGATCTAATCATTCATAATCATTAATATTAAACTATCATATTAAAATCATGTTTATTATAGTTCCAAAGGTTATTATTTGATTCTTATAATCCAAATGACCTGCGAGGACTCAAGTGCTGCCACAATAGTGGTTTACAATTTCTGGAGGAACTGATTTTGCTGAAATCACATATTTTTAGAAAATAATGATTTAAGCCTTGAAAGGATTCCATTTAAAAATTTCAATTGAAGAGGGATTGATCAAACTACCTTAAATCAAACCCCAGATAGAACCCCGCTAGTTTGAAAGCATACCTATAATAGAGTCTCATTTACACCTATCAAAATCTGATAAAAAACCACTTTTGATTTACCTTTTGGGGGATCAAATGAATTCATTTAAAATTTATTTTTTGCAAGTATGTAGTCCTTATTATAAGCTTCCCAAAAGTCTAATTTTAAATAAATTTAATTACATTATTATATTTATTTTTATTTCTAGTGGATGTAGGTTTTTGACCAAAAATCAAGCTCTCTGTGCTGCACATGTGGAAAAATAGGAAATTATTTTAAAAAATTAAAAATATTAGTGCACCATATATTGAAGTCCTTGATCCAAAAGAAAAAAAAAAAAATTTTGATACATACAAAAAAATTTATGCATTATACAGTCGCGCTATGTCTGAATTATAATTGGTTTGAATTCGAAACTTGATTAAAGAAAAAATATTCAATAAAAAACTATCTAGCCAAGTGGAAGAACTAGATATCAAAGTTGAAAATCTAAATTTGAAATAATTAAAATTTTATCCTTCATGGAAAAAAATTTATGCATTATACGGTGAGTGTCACTTTTTAAAAATGTTGTTTTCTGAAAAAAGCTAGTTTTCGAGGGAGATGGAAAAAGAAGTGCAATTTGATTCCAAAATTTTTGAAAAAATATATTTAGAATCTATAGACAAAATTTCACGAAACTCTAGTTTGCATCATCTTCAAATTCCTCATGGTTTAGCTGCTAGAGGTTTCCGAAAGTGAATATTTAGTTAAAAAAAAATATTTCAGTGTCCAGTTTGGCCAAAAATTGTAAACCACTATTGTGGGATCACGTGCTCTTACTTTTCACTCAAATATATGGTTATATAAAATACATTGTGATTGCATAAATTTAAATACTAGTGAAAATATTGAACCCTTTAGAAACACACTTGGAGCTAAATATGTAGATTAGAACTCATTTGAACACACAAATGATGTGTTGCTTCATAATATTGATTTGGCTCTATATGAGTTAGATAATGATGAGATGAATTTTGATAATTTTCAATGAATTATAGTTGTCGAAATGCTTGAGGTCTAATTTAGACCTTCTGCAAACATTATGTTAGTTATTTTCATCTTCAATATTTAGATTTAGAGATTCTTTGCCTTCAAGAGGTCAAGATGTTTGGTATTTCTTTCAATAGCATGTCATGCCATTTGGCCATTTTCTTTTGTAGTGGCTATGATCTTAACTAATGATGGATCCTCACCTTTCTCTCTCCTACATGGCATCATTTTTTGGTTGATTATGATTATGACCCCACCAACCATGTTATATGGGTGCTTTTTAGTGTCAATAATAATTCCTTGGCATTATTAATTTATTTATTCTCCTAATGAGGATAAGGTATTTAATCATTTTACTTCAAAAAATTCCATTATACTTTGAACAATTTAGGATTTCCATTACAGAAATAGGTGCAAGAGAGCAATTGATAATATCACATAGGTCATGGTAGCATGAAGGCATAATCACACTCATAAGAGTAGCTCATGTGTATTAGTTTCTATCTATAATTTGAACATCACTTTATCATTAGAATAAGATTTTTTATATCCATCACAATGCATCAATAGATCAAATTTAAAATATTATTAACACATTAAAATAGATAACAACATGCCTTCCCCTCCCCCACTTCCCCCCTCTCTTTATAGTTTTGTCTCGTCTCTTTAGAATTTTAATATGATCTTTCATAATAGTTAATCATGTGGATTATATCTAAAAAATAATCTATAAAATATTTTGTATATGTCTTCAAACTTCTAGGGTAAATGATTTATTTTTGTACGCTATACCACACAAATTATTTATATGTCTTACACCATCCTAAGAAATCATCTTATATTTTATTGTACTTACGATTGGGAAATAATATGATCTTAAATAATTATGACATTTTTCCCAAATCATTAAAGATGCTAGGATTATATAGATAAAGATGTTTATTGGTAGTTAGTTTTATAAATTAATTATATTTTATTTATAATACTAATTTTTTATATATTTTTCTTATTCTTTAATCATATATTTGATTGGTCAATTCTTATAAATTAAGTCTTTTTGAAGTCTAATTACTCTAAAAACTTAATCAACATTAAAAATAGTAATTATTACGTCTTTTAATAGAATGTTTTATTTTTATTTTTATATATCTAACATCCAAGTTGTGTCATTGTAGGTGGAATATGCTTATAGATGATAAGATATCAAATCTTCCCTTTGCTCACATGGCTAAAGGACTACCCATTCAACTTTATTCAAAAGAGTGATATTTATTTTTAAATTTTAATATTGTTAGGTAATGGATATCAAATTTTATAGTAATTATCAATATTTTTATGTATTATTTAATTTGAATATTTTATTACTTAGCTTTCACTATTTCTCTTGTTCATGACACCTAGTCACTTGTTCAAGAAGAAAATGAAATGGGTTTGATTACTAGCTACGAGACTTTATTAATGACAAGGATCTTCCTAATATCTAGGGAAAGATAAATTATTGTGATTCTCTTCCACCTTCTAGTGCTTTATATCTTTCCATTTATTGGTCTTGTTTCATTTTTATACTTTGGATTTGTAATTAAAATATTGACCTTAAACTTCAATACATGATGTTTTCCACCCACCCTTTTTATAGATATGAGTAACATAAATATCCATACAATGTAGTATAAGACACTTATTTGAATCAATTTTATTAAAATGTGTTATTTATAACGTATTTTTTAACTAATTCTTTTTTTTAAAAAAGAGAGATATTTTTACTTTTGAAAAATGAGATACTTTAAAAAAAAATTAACTATATATTCCTTTACTAAATATATAGTCAAAAATAATTAAGAGTTTGAGAAATCATGTAATACCACCTTATAATTTGGAAATAACAAAAATAAATATACTAAACTAATTTTGGAGGTTGAAAGATAGTTATTAAATTTGGAAAAGAATAGTTTTTGAAAGAGGAAAAGACAGGTTTTACAGGGACCTGAAACCACAAAGTTTACAGAATAAAGAAAGAGTCAAAAGAGACATCATAGTTAGAAAGGCTGTAAAAAAATTTGGAAAAGAATAGTTAAGCTAATATATATCTTTTGAATTTTTATTGAGAAACATAACTTCTTATATACATTTGGAAAAGAATGATTAAATTTGAACTAGGTTATTATTATAATTTGGTAGAATGGTTTCATGCAACATAAAATTGACCTCAAGTGTTATATATCTAACTTGTGGCACATGAGAATGAACAAATTGATAGTGGAAAAATATAGCCTATGTCATCATGATCTCTCTCTCTCTCTCTCTCTCTCTCTTCACTAACTATTAATTATTAGTATTTTCCATTTACACAAATCTCATAAAAATAAAATTTAATTTTCTAATCATTTAACCTTTCAACAAGATTTTTTTTTCCAATGCCCTTAGACCCTTCTCACTATGTGACCCATATTCTTGTGTCATAACATTATCTTCTTAGCTATTATATTAGCCTCCAAAGCATGAGAACCTTTAGATACCTAGGAAGCATGACCATTGGAAGTGGATGCACCACTCATATTTGGTGCTAGTTACAATGGTGAGAGTGTAGATTTTACATATCTCTTCACTATATAAATAAAAGAGTTATTACATTAAATCATACATGCATCTAGCTAGATTATCATGCCTATCTAAACACTATTATTAACAACCATACCACCTCTCAACATCTTATACCCTCCACTTGAGAAAAAACCTTGACGCCAAAATCATTAAGTTGACTTATAGAAATTGGGTTTCCTACAAAATGAATGATATGTAGTATACAATTAATCACCTTTTCTCTACCATCAAGGAATTGAATCAAGAATCTTTAATGGCCAATAATTTTTAGATAAAATTCATCTCCCAAGTAAGCCTTCCCATGTCATATTTTTATATTTTGAGAAGCAACCCCAATCTAAGGCCATGTAGAAAGAGTTATTGGAGCCCATGAACCATACACCATCTAATTCATGTATAGTTAAGGCTAAAATAAAGGAATAACCATCATCCTTGAAGGACTTTTCAAACTGATCATCAACATAGTGTAGTATTGTAAATTGTCACCCCTAACAATTTCACACTAATTTGACACCCTATTTTTCCTATAACATTAACTATAATAATAATTTATTCATTTAGGAGTCAGATTGATCAAATACATTTAATCCTCAACATCCCGACAAATTTTGGAAAAAAGAAACTAGTTAAGGGTATAATGTGCACTTGACCTTAATGGGGTCTTAATTCAAATTTGAAATTTGGTGTTGGTCTTGAGCATGTGCAAGAAGTTCGGTCCACAAAATGTTTAAAAAGTGGAAGTGTTTTTTTCTTGATTTTTAGAATTTGTCATAGTTGAACTGAAAATTTGAAGCACTTACACATTGAATCTTTTAAAAGTTCAGTAATATGAAATTTAGTATTTTGAATCTAGTTTTTTAGGGGTAAATGCTTTTGACCCAAAGCTATGAACTGGTGAGGTCACAAATGAGGGACCTCATCCCCAGTAAAAATGCTCAACAATTACACCCCAATGGTGTTTGAACCTTGATGAAAAGAATAACAACACAACAACTTAACCATCACACCATGCCACTATTGGTGTACTTTGAATATAGTTTTTCAAATATGTAATTTATTCTAATACTAGGTGATAAAATTAAAATTTAATAGGCATATATAAAAACCACTTTTTAAAAGTCACTTTTTTAGGACCATGCCATGCACATATAGGAACACCATAATTTGACCTAAATAAAAGTATTTTCTAATTCCTTTGGGGAAATATGTGTAACAAACTAAAGATTGATGAAGATATTTTTTAAAATAAAAATTATTAATTTTTATTGGCCCTATTTTTTTTTTGAAATCCCTCATTTACGGATACCATAATTTGACCTAAACTAATAAGTTTTTTTATTTTTTTTTTCATTGTGTAGATAATTTTTTTTAGATTGATGTCATAATTTCTTTACAAAAAAAAATATAAATTAAAAGTTATTAAAAATAAAAAATCGTGACATTTCATGTTTATGGATCAATTTCCTTAGAACTTGATTAAAAAATAGAAAAAATAATCCAATCATAAAAAGATTACATATTTTAAAACTAGACATCATGATCTATAGTGAGTTTTAATTTCATAAACCAATTCTTAAAAAAGCTCATCAACTATATTGCCAAAGTCAGTTACGTCTCTTGACATTGCCTTAGTATTTTAGTTGCAGGTCCAAGGATAAGGGTTTGGTTACCAAGCCTTTCCCAAGGCTAAGACCAAATCAAAAGGTGGGTTGAGATATCATTTTTTTTAGAATGGGATCTCAATATAAGGCTTGAGTTCTCATCCTTGATGACTTTTTTGGGTTGAAACTTCCCCTCTTCATGGACCCAACTTCTTGCACTTACTCTCTTTGGAGAATTGAAAAGATTCCAAGTCAGTTTATAATTGGAAATATCAATTGGGATGCATAAATAAACAAGTTTTATTATTATTTTAATAATATAAAAGAGATTATTATGAAGAAGGATCCATTATAATCAAATTATGAAGGTGTATTGAGTTATCCTCTACATGAGCTATATATAGCTTGATCAATTGTGTTTTGTCAACTAACTTCTTGTAGGTCTACAAAGCAATCAAGACATCCATCAATGAAAATTTCTAGAAAATTTTGGTGTGGCTTGACCTAGTATGCCCTCTTGATCATCATAATTTGTTTTACATGGAGGTGGAAACATCAAAGTGGGGTTTGACTTCTAGGAAAGCCCTTATACAACACAACCTTTCCCACTCATTTCATGTGTGCAAGTCAGATCTAAAGGTTTCATAAAAAAATAGATATAAGAAAAAACAATGCAAATCTAGAATATTATATCTCAATCAAGGGTGCCCCATGCCCTTCAATAGTAAATTTTGCTTCAAATTTTGATGATAGGTGCACAAATATCAACCTTTTTCAAATCTGGGTTTGTTTCATCATTTTCTATTTTTGTCTATGCAATAAATTACATTTTAAGATCTAGGGTTTATGTCAGATAGGCTTGCTAAAGCACACATAAAAAAAATTATCTTTTCAATTTAGGAGAAAAAAAATCCTAGGAGATTGGCTCTCCCTTGTGATAGCAATCCAATCATAAAATCCTAGTTGGTTTATTTTTGAATGTGGAGTCAAAGTGGAAAGAATTAATCTTAGTTGTCTTAGTTGGATCTAGGACCACTTTTCCTACACCTCACATTGATTTTAAGATAAACTAAGGATATATAATACACCATTAATCCCCTTCACGTACCCATAAGGTAATTGAATCCAGACTCTTCCATGGTTAACCATATTTATATATGAGAGTTATATCTAATATATGCCCTCGCACAATCATATTATTCATATTTTGAGAAGCACCCCAAATGGTAGCTCATGGGGAAAGAGGAAATAAATTTTTCAACCATTCATTGGGTATGTGCAGGATCATCATGGAAAAAATAGGCCCTTACGTGGCAAAAAATTCATAAAAATTAGAGTTAGGCAACTTGACATAAAAATTTGAATAAGTTATCTATATTATTTCAAAAATATGTAAGAATAGAATCTGTAGAAAATTGAATGTAGTTTCTAAACTACTAGGTTTTTTTAAATCTATTTGGTGGAAATTTGAAATTTTAATGCAGATACTTAAATTTCAGGGAAAAAATAAGTAGGTGTCTTCTGACCACCCTAACACAATAAAATGATAGTAATTTTTTATAAGATTTTAGATATAAGTAGAGACTCATGTCTAGATGTGATGCATATTTTTTGCAATTTTTTTCCAATTAAATAATTAATTATATGAATTTTTATTACAACTTTTAAAAAATATAAAAACTCATATGTCTAACCATCTTAACTTGGTCAAAACTTCATGAAATTCATTTTTTTTTAATCCCATAGTATGTGAAGCATAGAATGTGACACATGTTTCATATTTAAAAAATGTGATACTGTTTGAAATCTATAGATTTTTTCAATCAACCTATCAATCAGGACTTTAGTCGTAATTCAAATAGAAAATTAATAATAATTATTTATTAAATTCAAAGTAAAGTATAATTTATATTTTTGAAAAGCTGAGAATCTCCTTAAAAAACCCTTTTTGTTTCATCAATTTTGGGTAAAAAAGTCGTCAACCACATACCCTACATATACCCATCATATTGCCACTTTTTGGCCCATCATGATCCTGCACATACCCCATTATCTAATGTACATGTAGCCAACATTACAATAAATATATCACTATCATCATAGGAGGGTTTTTTTAAATTTTTGACCAAAATCACCCTTCTTCTTCATCTTCTTCTTCTTTTAGTCTCTTTCGAAATGACTAGGATTTTAATTTGTTCCAATATTTTTCTTTGGTCTTACTAGGAGATTTAGATCTCTCATAAAACTTAGATCTCAAATTATATTCCTTATTATTCCTCATACTTCCTTCCTCTTTTTATCTTCTATGAATAGTTGGGGCATCCTTGGTTGATTCAATTCTTTTACCACATCTCCTCTAAAAGTAATAATGAAACAACCTCATTTCCAATTTGAATTTAGTGGTAATAATCTCAATCTCCATCAATAATTGATCAATCCCACAATTTTATAAAAGAACATAACAAATTCATGCAATTGGCATCCTCATCCATCTTCACTCCATAAAAGTGTAAATAAGTAAGAATCATATTGAAATAATTTAGGTAATCCAACACAAAACCACCATCCTCAATCCTAAGGGTATACAAATTATTTCTTAGGAAAAGTTTATTTACTAGGGATTTAGTTTGACATTTATTACTTAACTTCTTCCAAAGATCTACACTATTTTTGAAAGAAAAAGACATGATCTACTATATATTATATTATATTAAATATGAAATTTACATAAGAAATCCAATATAAAAAAAAATGGTTGAAACTTACTACATTACATAATATTATCAAGAGTCACTATGTTGAAGAACTGCCAACCTATTCCTCCATATGGTAGATTTCCATTGAGTTTTCACCTTGTTGTTCCTAGGGTGAAGAAGCAACTTGAACTAGCTATGTAATTTGATGATTGGGAGCTAGAATGATGTTTTGGTGCCTCACATGAGATAATAGGAAAGCTATTGCATGATATTTCTCTTTAATTTTTGCTGACATGTCTAAAAAAATATCATTTGCATTATGTTATAGTGCTCTATACAAGAATATTTCACTTTTCATTTCAAAAGCATGCTTAATTTCATCATATACTAAAAAAAAGCCCTCATATGCTTAAGAAATTTTATAGGATACATACCCCCTATATAACCCTTTCCTTTGAATAAATCATATTATTGAATGCTTCTTAACAATGCATTATCTTTAAGCTTCAACTACCTATCATGGCCTAAAACTTGCTCAGTCTAAAGGCTATAGGAAGGTTTTTCTTAAAGGTGATTTTTTAAATGTCATAATTTCCTTAAGAAGATTAATCCTCCTTGGTGGTCTATTGAGTTTATCATTGTTTATTCTATTGCTATCCTAAATAACTTTGAGCAATGTTTTATCTCTCATATTTATCAAGAGTGTAATGGGCTAATGGATAAGTTTGCTAACATTGTGGTTCTTGAGCCTAGAGTGTGGGATCAGTTAGATCCCATTCCCATTGAAATTCCAACTATTGTTAATTATGAAATGCAGACCATGTAGGGAGGGGGTTTCTTTTATGATTATTTTATGTCACATGTTGAGTCTTATGTTCAATATCACATCACATTGTGATTATTCTAAGGGGATCTCAACTCTAACTAATGATTTTGAAGTTGTTTGAAAAGTGCTACTTTTAAAGATAATGATGGTCTTCAGTCTTTTTGTTACTTTCTCCACATGGATTTTGGGTGTTTGTAGAGCCCTTTTCTTCTCGAGGCTTCTCCTTCTTTGCATTTTTCTCTTGAAGTTGTTGTGGCTATGGTCTACAATCAAAATGGGTGGTGAAAAGAACAAAATTCAGCCTATCTCCTACAATGCTATTAGGAACAACAAGAAGATTCAGGGTCTTTTGTAGGATGGTGGTATTACACCTTTCATTGAAAAGATTCATGGATTTGATCCTATGGTGTCTCTAGCCTTTGCCAATGGATGGAAGAATAGGGTGTTGAGAGTGTTTGGTTTGGAATTCAACATTACTAAGGAGTTGATTGGTGGCATAACGAGTTTGGAAATTAATGGTAGAGAGGTGTACAAGGATAAGGAGTCCAACATTGCCAGTATGAAGTTATTTAGTAGGAAGGAGAGGGACCAGTTGTAGAAGATCAAATGTGGAAGCTTTGATTGCAGTTCTACAAAAACCCATATGGGATGACTTGGTCATGGAGTTAATAAGGTACATAACCCTTGACGATGGATTTTATATCCTCTTTGGTTATCATTTAGTGTTATTGAACCATTTCAGGCATTAAAAGAGGGTTTATTTTATGTATTATTTGTTGGTTTCTTTAGAGAATGGAATTAAGGATTTTAAGAGGAACCCTAAGAATCCTATTCTGCACAAAGGTTTAAAAATTTTGATCATGGATTACGCTAATTCTTTTTCTATTCCAAAAGAACCTAAGAAAATTACTAAAACCAATCTAAAACATGTGAAGTTTGGTTATGATATAGGTTCTGAGTCTAAGGAGACTAAAGAAGGGTTGGATGATTCAATGGAGGTTCTCTCAGAGCCCCTTGAGGACTTTGATACTAAGCCGAATAAGAAGGTGCAAAAATATTAGCAACCCACATGGTCTAAAGGGTACCATACCGGTAGTGAGGAAGATGAGATCCTTGTTATTTTATCTAAGACTTAAAAGGTGAAGAACAGAAAATTCCCATCCCCTGGTCTTGAGAGGAAAAATAAGTTGATGGATAAGGGTGAGGGCTATTGGGATAATGTGAAGTTCAACCTCGCAAATACATAAGGTATCGTTCATCATTAGGTATTATATCTAACGACCGATATTTTATTAGCTTGACTTTCCCCCGAAGGAAACCCTATTTTATGAGGGTGTTCTATTATAGATTTGTATTGTGATGTATTCTCAGAGTTAGATAGTGGGGTATGTGTAGGATCATGATGGGCCAAAAAGTGGTGATATGATGGGTATGTGGCTGATGAATTTTTTTTACCCAAAATTGATGAAACGAAAAGGGATTTTAAAGGAGATTCACAACTTTCCACTAGTATAAATTATTCTTTACTTTGAATTTAATAAATAATTATTATTCATTTTCTATTTGAATTACAATTAAAGTCCTAATTGATAGGCTGATTGAAAAACATCTATAGCTTTCAAATGGTATCGCATTTTTTGAATCTGAAACATGTGTCACATTCTATGCTTCACATATGTTATAGGATTAAAAAATAAAAATAAATTTCATGAAGTTTTGACAAAGTTAAGGTGGTAAGACATACGAGTTTTTATGTTTTTTAAAAACTATAATAAAAAATTCATAATTAGTGTACACCAAATTACAAAGCCATGCATCACATTCTAACATAGTCCTAGACTTGCATATCTAAAATCCTATAAAAAATAATTATCATTTTATTGTTGTTAGGGTGGTCAGACAGACACCTACTTATTTTTTCCCTGAAATTTAAGTACTACTGCATTGAAATTTCAAATTTTCACCAAATAGATTTATTTTTAAATAAACCTAATAGTTTAGAAACTACATTCAATTTTCTACAGATTCTATTCTTATCTTTGAAACAATATAGACAAATTATTCAAATTTTTACGTCAAGTTTCCTAACTTTGATTTTTCTAAATTTTTCTCCACTTAAGGGCTTGTTTTTTCCATGATGATCTTGTACATACCCAGTGGTCGTGTTGCCTCTAGATCTTTGGTTGGTGATACTCCTGTGAGAAGGTTGCTCTACAAGTATATTGTAACCTTTATAATTTTTGAATAATATATTGGGCGACTTTTGGAGTGTGGGGTTTTTCTCCCAAAAGGTTTTTTCCTACGTAAATCAATGTGTTGTGGTATGCATGATATTTATATTTATTTTTGTTTAAGTTTTTGTAACTAAAAAGATCTATAAAGTTTTTCATTATTCTCCTCTCAAGATTAATGTAGGAAGTTGTTTCGCTATGTTAGCTTCCTTATTAGTGGTATCAGAGCCTGGTCACCTTTGGTTTTAGTTTTGGGTTGTTGGGTTTTTTCAACTAATCTATATTTGAGTGGGATCTTGTGCAGAAGACACTTTGTGATCTTGTTGCAGGAATTTTAAGATGGCAAGTTTATCAAGGAGAATAGAGGTGGATAATCTTTTTAGAAATAATTTTGAAATGTGGAAGTTGGATATGGAGGATCTATTGATAGATTGAGATTTGTGGGATGTTGATAAGAATGTTTCAAGGCCTAAAGATCCTACTCAGGCCGCTCAATATGATATTATGGACTGTAAAGCCAAGGGTCTAATCATATTGTGCTTGACAGACTCTCTTTTAATCAATTTCCATAAAGAGACCTCTGCACAGAAGCTATGGAAGAAGCTTGGTGAGATGTATCAAGCCAAATATTTAGTGAACAAGATTCTCTTGAGGAAGAAATTATATTCCTTGAGAATGGAAGAGGGTGGATGAATTATAGACCACCTGGAAGCATTCAATATGCCTATGGATCAATTGGCATTAGTTGGTGTCAAAATGGATGAGGAGGAGAAATTTTAGATCCTGCTTTGTTCTTTGCCTGATTCATGGGATTATCTTATTATGGCTATTGAGAGTAATTTTGTTATATTGAAGGTTGAAGATATGGTAGGTCCTTTTCTTTCTGAAGAGATGAGGAAGAAGGTATCCATTAGTGCCAAGGAGGCCTTGAATGTTCATGGAAGACCTAAGGAAAAAGGAAAAAAGAATGAGAAGCGTGAAAAATCCAAGTCCAAGGGGAGATCTAAATCTCCTAGAAAGTTCAAAATTATTTATTGGAACTATAGTAAGCCTGGACATGTTCATAAGGATTACAAAGAAGAAAAGAAGAAAACTAAGAAATTTGATTCTGATTTTGATTATAAGAAGGAAACTACTGATGTATTCATTGCAGCTTTGACAACTCATGTAGGTAATGATGCATGGTTAATTGAATTAGGTGCATCTTTTTGTATGACCTTTAATAGAGATTGGTTTTCTAAATATGAAGAATTTGATGGAGGTAAGGTGTACGAGGTTGATGATTCTTATTTAAATTTTGTTGGCCCTAGTAAAGTTAAAATCAAGTTTCCTAATGGTAGAATAAAATAGATTAATGTTGTGTTGCATATCCCTATATTAGCACAAAATTTTTTATCATTGAAAAAATTTCTAATAGATGTAGGTGCACAAGTAGTATGTTTTGATGTAGTTGTAGAAAAGGGAGATTCACTACTCATGAGTTATCTTCATTCAGAGAGCCTTACAGGGCGAACTACCCTAAACTACCTTAGGAACAACGTGAAAGTTTTAGAATTAAAAAGAGAAATTCATGAAGATATTGTGGACAAATTGACAAGCTCTCGGCCAAAGGATAGAATTGTGGAACATAGATGGCAGCATGGTGTGCTAGCATCTCAGAGACGCGTTGGGGTCTTGTATGGACTAGAGAGTGAGTTTATCATAGAAAATTCCTTAATAACTACTTCTAATTTGATTGTTGATAGTTCTTACAAATTGCGATAAAGCCATAGAATGTAATAGAACTATAATAAATTGAAGTAGAACTAATAAAGATAAGAATAAGAAAGGAAATGATTACAACCACATGAGTGATGAATATTCCAACAAGTGAACATCTTCAAAAACTATGTCTATACGATATTTGGAGAAAGTGTTGAGGCTGTATAGGGATTTTCCTCAGTCGAACCCCTATTTTGGTGTGCCCACCTTCACAGACAACCAAGAAGATAGAGAAAGAGAGAAATGAACAAAGCATGTGGTGAAAGAAAGACCCACTCAAGAGTAGAACCTGCACCACCAAGTAGGAGTGATAAAAGAAACCCCCGCTCAAGGAGGAGAACCCGTATCACAAAGGAGGTGATAAAAGCAATCTCCGATCAAGGAGGAAGACCCATATCACAAAGTAAATATACAATGGGAAAGGGATATGGAATCCCAAGATGCTTGCAAGCATGAAGTCAAAGAGATGGAGTTGCAAGACCTAAGGGTGTTGTAAAAGCTTGAGAGAGCTTGAAGTTGTTGTAACAAGTTGTTTTTAGTTGTGTAAGCAAGGGTTGGAGTGTAGAAGGCTAAAGCCAAAGTTGGAGTGAAGCTAAAATTAGAAGAGTTGCAAATGAAGTGAAAGGACATCTTTTAAAGAGAGAAAAGAAGCAAAAGGAAGCTTTCTGGATGGTTCCAAAGCATCTCGAGCCCTTACCACCGACCAAAGGATGTGACAAGTGGAAAGCATGCTCAAAAATGATCTTTTTTAGAGCATTGAAACATCACAGAATGCTAGCACACTGCACAGATGTCTGAATGGTGTGCTAGTGTCCAAACACATCATGCTACAAAATGACAAAAATGGGAAAATCCCCAGGGTCATCAAAAGCTAACACACAAGGGTAGCTACTGAAAACGGGTGTTGGAGCATCTTGAGAGGGGAAAAGAGCTAATGCAAGGGCTTAAATGACCCTACTCAAGGTGCTAAGGGAGTGGACACTAAAGTAGATGCAAGAATGTATGTGAAATTGTGAGGGGTGCAATTTTACTACTATACACTTTGTCCCCACTTTAGTGAGCATATGAATCTACATTAATATGCACACTAAATGAAATCTACTAAACATAATTAACATCATATGCCAAAAAGATACTGTAGAGGAAGTAGATAATCCTTCAAACCATTGAAGCATGCCCCTAGTCTAAAGACTTGCAAAACAAATGTGTTAAACTTGCACCAGACAATAATGTTAGAACATAAAAAGCTAAAGTATTTGAGTCAAAAAAGTAAAGAGACCTCGATGTAAAAGGTTGTCTTAGTACTATGCAAGATCCCCAAATTAAGAATTAACACATAGAAGAAAAATGAAGTGAGGAAGGGTATATACATAGGATGAAGAATATGTAGATCTTTGATCAAGTATATACAATTGAGAAGAGAGAATTTTAAGAATGTAAGCACCTTATAGGCCCATAGACCTGCAAGGAAGGTGTTTTCCAAGATCTCTCACATGAAGGATAACCAAAAAAGTTCCTTACAGACTCATAGACCTACAAGGAAGCATCCCCCAAGATCTCTCACATGGAGGAAGCTCATTAAAGCACCTTACAGACCTGCATACCTACAAGGAAGGTGTCCTTCAAGATCTCTCACATGAAGGAAACCCAAGAAAGCACCCTATAGACCTGTAGACCTACAAGGAAAGTGTCCTTCAAGATCTCTCACATGGAGGAAACCCAAGAAAGTGCCCTATAGACCCGCAGACCTACAAGGAAGGTGTCCTTCAAGATCTCTCACATAAAGGAAGCTCAAAGGAAGCACCCTATAGGCTCTTAGACATGTAGGGAGGTATCCCCTAAGATCTCTTGCATGGAAGAAACCTAGGAAAGTGAACTTCGCAAAGTCAGAAAGCAGCTACATAGGCAAGTAAGGGGACAATCACGTGGACCGTCAATAGATTGAAAAGCTTTCAAAGGGGTCCCTCAAGAACTTTTCAAAAGAAAAGGGATCCACTCAAGGGATGCATTATTTGAAAAGTGAGGTCTAGTCAGGATACCCCCAAGATAGATGCAAATAATTCATTTAGTTAAAGATCTTTCAAAGGGGCTTTCTCAAGAACCCTTCAAGAGAAAAAGGGGTCCACTTAAGGGACACTTCATTTGAAAGATAGAGAGGAGAGAGGGGGTCCTTAATAAAGACACATATCTTCAAAATGAGTTATCACTATCCCTAACATACAGGGGAGGAGAACCATGCAAGACACTTAGCACATACATGATAGAGGTAGACCTCGACATCAGTTGTCATGCGAAGTAAAGGTAGGTGTGTCAATCAAATGGGAGTTTGATGACACCTGAATCAAGAAGTTGTTTTATTTTGTCCTTTAAGGCCTTTCATTCACTATTGGAATGGCCAAGTACTAGATGGTATGTGCAGAAAGGATGTTTATCATGTTCATGAGATTTCTTGCATGTAGGAGAAGGAAGAGTGATTAAGCGGGATTTTAGAAGTCGCAACAAAATACGCTCTTTCTCAAATAAAGGATGAGGAGCAGGAAGCAAGCCTTTTGCTTGTGGAGAAAATTTTGACTTCTCACAAGAAGAAGAAGGCATGAAGATAGAAGACAATGAAGGAAGAATATTTTCAATAGAACAGGGTTGAGAAGAATTCATGTCACTCAACCATTGCTTCCATTTAGATCATTCCTTTGAGCAACCAAGACCCAAATTATGCCTATGAGACTGTGTGAATTCTATAGGGACCTGAATTTTCCTTATTTGTTATGCCCACAACCTTTACGCTGATATACATATTTAGAGACAAGCTTAAATTCGAGGCCATAACATGTTTGCGAGTCTTGAAAAGGAGGATCCTTATAAAGAGGATTGTCCCAACAACAGGGATCACACTCCTCTATGGGATCACCTTCATCCTCTTTAATAGGACATTCAACATTATCCTCTTTAGAAAAAGCATAATCATGTTCCTTGGAAGGAGGATCAACACTAAGAACATTACAATTATTACTCATACCACCCCGCAGCACAGAAGAATAATCCTCTATGATAGGAAGTGTGGATGATGTCATTGAAAGGTTTAAGTGGGTCAGGTCAACTTTATACTCCTAAATGAAGGAATATGTAAAGTCTAAAGAACCCAAATCATCACCAAGACATGTGTTTTCTTGAGAAGAGATAGGAGCAGACTTGATATTTCTTGATTTAGAAGGTGTAAATAGGGAAAAAATCAGATTTAATGTTTAATTAAAACAATAAACTAATTAGATCTTATCAAGCACAATAGAGTAGGAAATAATACGAAAATCACAATAAACAACACAAATGCAAACCGATCTCCATGCTAATTCGATTTATCTCCATTGCTCTTCTCCACCAGCATGAGAATGCGAGATTTTGAAGGGTTGACAATGGAGGAATGTTGAGTGCTCATTCCTACAACAAAATGACTTGACAATGACAATGACAAAGAGAAAGAATGATAGATAAAGACAGAAGACTGATTTTGACAGAGTCTGGGTGCTAGACGAATCAACCCCCTAAATGGATTGCGAGAGGTTGTATTTATAGAGACATGACGTTGACGAAGATAAGATTTGACAAGATTCGACAATGATTTGATTTTTAACAAAAGAGGAAATACTACGAGATGAGATAAGATTTTTAAAAAGATAGAAAGATTTCATTTCCTGTTTAAGGAAATAAATCTCGAAAAAGACGAGAAGGATAATCGATGAATTATCTAATTAAATAAATTAATTAGATACACACGAGTTTAGTTTTGGAAAAAAAAAGCGAGAAGATATTTTTAGGATTTTATTAATTAAATAAATTTTTGATTTATTTAATTAACATCGAATTTATGATTTCTTTAATTAAATAATATAACTTATTTAATTAACATTAGAAGTGATTTAAATAATTAAATAATATAAATTATTTAATTAACATTAGAGGAAGGGAATTAGTAAAATAAATATGATTTATTTAACTAATTAGATGATAAAATGGGTATCTAGGGCAAAAAATGCTACAAGATGCCTAAATGATGAAATGCCAAGACAAGTGTTGCAAGAGGACAATTTTGGGTGTCTACATTTTACCCCTCTTTGAGATGATGTTCGAGATGATTAGATTTGTGTCAAGTAACATCATTTCAAAGAAGTTAAGATATGGATAGAGGAAAATGGATAATGATATCAAAATATGATGATGCCCCCTCAAGAGGATAGGGTGGTTGAACAAACACGGGGAGGCTCTCGAAATGAAAGGGATGGATCAAGAACTAAAGATGAAGGAATGGATGATACGTTATGCTACAATGAAAGATGAGCAACCATGATGTTTGATATAGCACTAGACGTTATGCACCAAGATATAAGGATCAAGGTGACGATGTGTCTCGTGCCCCAGCGTAATACAACCTTGTCTAGACGTATGAAGAAAGAGGCCCAGAGCATTAAAGTCCTAATGCACAAAAGGTATTATGTGACCTTAGATGCAAAGGATAATGCAAAAAGACATTCCAACACACACAAGATATGAGTATTAGCTGGAATTATATGGATTTGATACAAATGCAAGATAAAATGATAACACACACAAGCAAGCAAGCAAGCATGCACAAATAATACAAAAACAAACAAGGTATTGCCCCTATCAAGCTGCAAACCGTTGATTGATTGATTGATTGATTGATTATGGTGACTAATGATGATAGTGTTGTCATTGTGGGGAAAGAAATATCCCTAGAGCAACACAAGGATGACTGACAATTGATAGATTGAATTTTATTGATTGGGTTTACAACAAGATTAGGATTAAGACCAAAGGATGTGATTGGATAATTTGACAAGATTGATCGACTTTATTGATATGGATTGACTTGCATTTGAATTATTGCTTGAATTTTTGTTGGCTATTTGATTTTTTTGTATTTTTGGGGATATTTTTATTTTTTTGTATTTTGAAATGTTTTGATTTTTTTTGGACTTTTGGAATGTTTTGATTTTTTTGGACTTTTGGAATGTTTTGATTTTTTTTTCGAATTTTGACATGTTTTGACTATTTTGGACTTTGGGAATGTTTGAATTTTGACTTTTGACATGTTTTGAGGTGTCAAAGGATGAAAATTTGAATAGCCTTTGTGCTAGATACCAATGACAAGGGGAAAACCAAGTCTAGGTGCAAGGGTGGGTGATGGGATAAGGGATAAAAGGCTCATGATAGATGGATGGATGGTATTGATGTATGCATCATAAGACAACAAGGATGTGATCTCCAAAGACTATGTCGCATAGGAATAACATGCCCTATTTTAGGTACAAGACTTAGGATTTTTCTGGACAAAATTTATGACAATAGGATAATGACAGGCTTGTTTAGAAAGATGAGGTATGTCAAGAGATACTCAAAGCATGTTTCAACCTTTGCCCCTATATCTTCATCAAGATCAAAAGAAGAAGGGTGGATGAATGGACTTGATATGATAGGTATGCATGATGGCCAAAGATGGTAGGTAGGATGGACATTATATGACATGAAAATGATAGGTTGGATAGATAAGACATTGTGCCCCCAAGTGTAAGTGACATAGAAGATCAACCTACGCATGATGGTTGTTTGCCAGGTTTTCATCATGGTGCTTATCCAAGGTTCCTGTTTACCAATTTTTCACCATTGGACGAAGGGATTTCTCTTTACTCTTTTTGTTTTATTCTTTCTTTTATTATTTTTGACTTTTTGACTTTTGGATAGGAGGGACTTAAGTGTCTAGTTGCATGAAAGGTGATAGTCCCACTAGGGATGGATGTCATTGCATGGACCATGTCAAATGTCATGATGCTCATAGATGTTGGTAAGGGATGACATGAAAGGGAGATGGAGTAGATAGATGATGGATTATGGTGTGGATTATGGAGGACAATAATGGATTATGATACGGATTATGTAGGGAAGATGATAGGTATTGTACGGGACTTATGCCAAAGATGCATAGGGAGGCTTAGCCAAAAGCATGGACCATCAGACGATGATGGGGGAGATATGTAGGATAATGAGTGAAGGATGAGTAGAAGGAGTTATGTGCATTTGGTGTGAAATGGAAGGGAAACATGACCAATGGTTGCACACATTGTGATAAACATTGAAGCTTTTGATGTGGATGGGGTGTAGGAAGCAATGGAAATGTTTACTTAGGAGGTGGTGGATGAAGTGCCTTAGGTACCCACATAGACTTAGTATTTCTATGACTTTTATTGGGCTTGTGGGTTTTCAAAATTTGAGATTTTTGGATGGAATGTGTATTTTGGATGGGAGGGGATGGTTGGGATTTTTGTGACGTGAATGCCTCATCTAACTTGATTTCTTTTTGCTTAGGTACCCAAACCATTTTAGTTTTGGCCTTTACTTTTGGAGGTATGGGCTTATATAGCCTTTGAGATGTACTTGGATTTGATATTTTTCAATTGTATGCTAAGGAATTAGGACCATTAGAATTTTTGACTTTATGTGTAGAGGCATCCAAATTTTTATTTTGGAATCCCTTAGGTTTGGTGGAATGAGTGGAAGCTTTATGTTTAAACAATGTGTGCACTGATTGGTCATGGTTAAGATGTTTAGAGGATTTATGGATAAATGGATAAGATGATTGAATGGTAGGAATATTAGGTGTTGGGAGCAATGGTGGTAGAGTGGATGGAGGGAAGTGTATGGTCACATGCTTTTGACATTTGTAGGATGATGGTGGTGGAATGGAAACATATGTTTTAGGCATATGATAGGCTTTGTGATGGAAAGTGGACTTAGGATGCACGGATGAAATACCAACATCTTGAGATTGGTGTCCTTGAGGTATGCAATGGACAATGGGACTAGGTGTAGGTGGAACACTAGACACGATTTCCTTATTGGAAAGACCAAGTGGATATGATGGAGGACTTGCAATGGGGTCAATAGTGGATGATGGAGGATTTAAAGGATCTTGAGTATGTTCATTTAGATCCACATTATTGGTTTGATCTTCTATACTAGCTTGGGAGGCAAGTGTCTCATCAAGGAAAGTGGATCTTGATGGGGTTTGGGTGGGATCATGAATGGCATAACAGTCAAGGAGTGGATCATTTTGGACTTCTTGGTCAATGGTAGGGTCTTGGTCAAAGATGGGGTTGTCGTGGATGATATAATTGGGATTGAAATATTTGTCAAGGGTAGGTGTATTTTGGATGTCTTGCTCATGGATGGGTATAGGATCAAGTTGCTCATAAATAGCTTCTTCATAGGTAATATCTTGATCATAGAAAATATATACCTTATGGATAGGTTGGATGAAAGTGGTTTGATCTTGATTAGGACTAGGGCTTGATGTTTCCACATGCTTGGGAGTAGACTCTTGACATACCTTTTGGGTTGCTTGAATGGAAGTGGAAGGGAATGACTCTTGAATGGGATCAACATGTTCTAGATGGTCAACAACATGGAGACATGATGGAGGTTGAATTGGACTTAATGGGGAAGACTCTTGACTTGGCTCAAGGGGTTGTGGATGACATGGTTGGCTTGAAGGACTAGGCATGATATTTGAGGACTCTTTTGTATGTTCAATTATATGTGTTGAATGACATGGTGGCAATTGATTCCTTTCTTGTAGCCCTTGGGTCACATCCTTTGTAGGTGGATCGGTGGATTTATGTAATGCCATCAATTTATGTTTTAAATATCTAAATGTAGGGCATTGATTTGATGGAGGATTAGATGATGGTGGGGGTAATGAAGAGTTTGATGGGTCAGAAGGTGGAGATGCCAATGGATTAGGACTAGGACATGGTGGATTAGGGATAGGCATTTGATTGGATGGTGGTAAGGGTGCATGGACTAGATTGGTGTTCCCCTTGTCAAAGGTGGCATTAAGACATAAAGGCTCTTGATGTTGTTGCCAAGGTGGGCTTGGGAAGCTACATTCTTGTTGTGATATGGGTGGACATGTTGATGTGGCATTGACATGATAGGTAAATGGGTTAGGTTGGCATGACGATGAAGGTGACACATAGGATTGGGGTTGAATGTGTTGAGGTTGAAATGATGTTTGGACTTGTGATATGATTTGTTGTTGTAATGATGATTGAGGGGTTGTATAGAGTAATGATTGTTGAGAGGTTGATTGATGTGGATAAGGGTTGACATTGGAAGAGTTGTGATAGGTTGATGAAGAGGAAAGTTGATATGTGGATGGATGAGGTTGATATGATGATATAGGTGACACATAGGATTGATGTGAAATTTGTTGATGTAGTGATTGGACTAGATAATGTGCTTGTTGGACTTGACCATTGGCTATGAGGTATCATATTTGTGCTATGAATTGTTGCAATTGAGGTGATTGGTTTTTTTGAAGTTGTTGAATCATGTCATGGAATCTTTGAATGATTTGTTGTTTTACAGGTGATTGGCTTGTTTGAGCTTCATGAAGCATGTGAATAAGCTCTAGTGCTATGTCTTCAAATGTTGTCATGGTGTAAAATGATAATGATTGGATTGAAGAGATGATGATGATGATTAGGATATGATGTGGAATGAAAAGATTGTATGATTTGGATGATGTGGCAAGTGTTTATTGGAAGTTTGACTTGAGAAATATCAAACACAATATCTCACATGTAAATGCATGAACACACACATCAAACACAATGATAAATTTGTCTTTGAAGATTAAATGTTATGATTAAGCAAGCACTCAAATACACAACAACAAGCCCTATGACTAGTCAAGTGGGGTATGGCCAATTAGGTCTCAAGCTAGTCTGCACAAGGTTGACTAAGGATGATTTGTAAGAAAAATCCTGCCACACAGCTGGGAGAAAGTGGTAACCCACCCTTCACCTTCACTTCCCAAAGGTATAAAGTTCTTTGGGGCTTAGCCAAGAGTGACGAGATTTTAACTCCCAAACAAGTGTGTCTTTCGATTCACACTTCAATTGAGATCATCCCCGGGGGTGATGAAATCCTCTAGCAGGCCTCCTAGGAAGGGTTTGACAAAAGAAAACCAAGTGAGGTGTTTGTGATCACACACACACTTGATTCACACTCACAGTGATTAATTTCCTTTTATAAAATTGAAATGTGTGTAAAGCAATTCAAACACTTGTTCTTTTTAACCCCAAATCAAGATGTGTGATTGAAAACAATAGTTAATTTTAGCCTCGATTTTTGATATGTGATTGAAAACAAGATTTGTTTTAAGAGCCTAAATCCAAATGTGTGACAAACAATGATTAAGAGGTGAAAGATTAAACAAGTGCACCTGAAAGTTTTCGCTTTCCAATCTTCTATCTATGACTGATATTTCTCCTACTATAGCTTCTTATGATCACCTACAAGATCAAAAAAACAATATTATAATGTAGCCAAAGAAAAGAAAAAGACAAGTTCATCAGAAATTTTCAATTTCAGATACTTTTGACATAGCCGGATTATATTTTAGTATTTGATGATTTTTTTGATCTAAAAAAAAAAAAATCAAAGAAGAGACCGCTGCTAATTTTTTGAGAGCTTTCCAGAAATGTAAAGAAGTAAGAAAAATTCCCTGTTTTTCTCTCAAAAACGCGGATTTGTGAAAACCATACAGAAAATGAAGATCAAATTTTTTCGCATTGTATTTGACCTCCAAACTAAATCTGTAAAACATAGACCCCCATTAAAATTTTATGAGATTTCCAAAAATGTAAAAATTTCTGAAAAATTCATCGATTTGCGTCCAGAAAATCAATTTTATAAAAATAATTAAAATCAAAATAACTTCCACAAAAATGATCATAAACCCTTGTTTTTTTACTATAGCCTCTTGAGATGATATAAAATATTCTGTAAAAATCTTGTAAAAAAATTCGCAATTGTGTACAAGATATGAAGAACTTTGTAAAACCTACGGTTTTGTCCAAAAACTGGCAGATCTGCAATAAAATGTTAATAAAACCTGCAAAAGGCAAGCTTTATCAAAGGATTCACGTTGGGTTCACCAATCTAAATAGGGAAAAAATCAGATTAAATGTTTAATGAAAACAATAAACTAATTAGATCTTATCAAGCACAATAGAGTAGGAAATAATATGAAAATCACAATAAACAGCACAAATGCAAACCGATCTCCATGCTAATTTGATTTATCTCCATTGCTCTTCTCCACCTGCATGAGAATGCAAGATTTTGAAGGGTTGACAATGGAGGAATGTTGAATGCTCATTCCTGCAGCATAACGACTTGACAATGACAATGACAAATAGAAAGAATGATAGATAAAGACAGAAGACTGATTTTGACAGAGTCTAGGTGCTAGACGAATCAACCCCCTAAATGGATTGCGAGAGGCCGTGTTTATAGAGACGTGACGTTGATGAAGATAAGATTTGACAAGATTCGATAATGATTTGATTTTTAACAAAAGAGGAAATACTACGAGATGAGATAATATTTCAAAAAAGATAGAAAGATTTCATTTCCTATTTAAGGAAATAAATCTCGAAAAAGACGAGAAGGATAATCAACGAATTATCTAATTAAATAAATTAATTAGATACACACGAGTTCAATTTTTGAAAGAAAGCGAGAAGATCTTTTTAGGATTTTATTAATTAAATAAATTTTTGATTTATTTAATTAACATTGAATTTATGATTTCATTAATTAAATAATATAACTTATTTAATTAACATTAGAAGTGATTTAATTAATTAAATAATATACATTATTTAATTAACATTAGAGGAAGGGAATTAGTCAAATAAATATGATTTATTTAACTAATTAGATGATGACATGGGTATCTAGGGCAAAACATGCTACAAGATGCCTAAATGATGAAATGCTAAGACAGGTGTTGCAAGAGGACAATTTTGGGTGTCTACAGAAGGATCTTCCTTAGGGACATTTATCTCTAGATTATCCTTTGTAGAAGGTACTTCTAGAGTAAACATCGACACATTGGGAGACACTGAAGGAATACGAGTAGGCACAATTGAAGCTTGACCTATAGCCTCCATCTCACATAGGTGCATAGCATCAAGGTCATCCTTGACTATGACTACTTTATTATTGTAAATGAACTTAATAGATTTATGCAAGGTAGATGGGACTGCACCCATAGCATGAATCCATGGTCTACCAAGAAGAGGCTTATAAGGTAAATTTCCTAACATAACATATACAAGGGTAGGTATGATGATGGGTCCAAGCTACAAAGGTAATACTATTGTACCTAGATCTTGTCACCCAACATTATGGAACCCACGAATAACAACAAAAGAAGCATTAAGAGAAGATAAATCAATATTAATCTTAGGAAATAAACCAATACTACATACATTAAACATCGAACCAGTGTCAACAAGAGTATGTCTAATGCTAATTTTATTAATGTTAACTATGATCATTAAAGGGTCTGCGTGCTTCTGTACTTTTGGAGGTGGGAGTTCCTATGGATAGAACATGATATTCAGTGAATCCACATGAATATATGCCATCAATGCATTAGCATTCATTGGCCTAATGGAAGAAGGAAAGAGGATCTTTTGTAAGGATTCCTAAAGCATACCTTGGTAAACCAAAGCAGACTAAAGCAAGTCCCGCAGTGGGATTTTATTCGGAGGAACCTAAGGTTGCTTGATAAGATCATGATCACTAGGTGCTTTAATTATAGGTTTAGGTGCTTGATGAAGACTTGGTTGTTTATTCAAGTACTATTCTCATAAGTATGGGTTACCACTCTATAAGAGGGAGCCTTAGAAAGATCTAGAGAGTTACTATCAAATGGAACACTATTAATAGAAATAACCCTTTTAGGATAAGGACTAGCTGGAGTCACATAAATGACCGGTCTCTTAGGCCTTTGAGGGGCAGTAGAGACATAGATTACATTTATAGACTCATCACAACTAGTGGAAAAATATTCTCAACATCAATCCAAGCAGGATCAAATGTGGAATAATTATTTGAAGAAACATTCTCAACATCAATCCAAGGAGGATCAGATGTGGAAGAAGGTTCATCATTCGCTAATGCACCATCTTTAGAGGAGAGTGCATTGGAATAGATAAGAAATTCACCATTCATGAATGCATCATCCCTAGGAGAGAGTGCATTGGAATGGAGAGTGGATTCATTATTCAAAAATGCATCATCTCTAGAAGAGAGTGCATCAAAATGAAGAAAAGGTAGAGTAACATTGAGAAAGGTATCAATGATTTCATCTTCTTGTAACAAAATATCCTCCAAAGCAAGAGGACTTTTGTGAGAAGGATCAAAGACACCAAGTGACATGGGTAGAGCCAAGTCACTATCACATGCATGAAATGGAATATCATCAACATTTTGAAAAAAATTAGATACTAAACTAATAAAAGATCTTAAATTCATTACAATTTTTTTGGTATTTTCTATGTTCTAGTAATTTGCATTTTCGGAGGCCTTCGAAGTGAAATTTGAGGTCATAAGTTGTGTCGGTCCCTAAAATTCAACTACCGAAGGCACTAGTATTTTAGGGACTGAACGAGTTCTCTAGGAGACCTTTCCAACGGTGAAAATAGTTCTAAATTTCGAGCACTGAGTCAAAAGTTATGATTCCGCCAAGTAGGGGTAAATAAATTCCCAGGTTTTTAAAAATACCCTCTTCACGTTCAGTTCACCAAAATGTAGAAGAGGGGGATTTGCTACTCATGAGTTCTCTTCATTCAAAGAGCCTCACGGGGTGAATTTCCCTAAACTACCTTAGGAACAACGTGAAATTTTTAGAATTAAAAAGAGCAAGTCATGAAGATTTTTTGGACAAACTGACATGCTCTCAACCAAAGAATGAAAGCACAAAACATGAATGATAGTGTGGCACGCTAGCATCTTAGTGATGTGATAGGGTCTTGTATAGACTAGAGAGTGATTTTATCATAGAAAATGCCTAAATAACAGCTTCTACTCCAATTGTTGACAACTTACAAAATGTGATAAATCCATAGAATGCAATAGAACTATAATAAAATGAAGTAGAACTAATAAATAGAAGAAGAGAGGAAATACTTACAACCATGTGAGTGATGAATCCTCCAACAAGTGAACATCTTCAAAACCTATGTCTATAAGATATCTGGAGAAAGTGTTGGGGTTGTATAGGGATTCACCTTGGTCAAACCCCTATTTTGGGTGTTCCCACCTCCACAGACAACCAAGAAGATAGAAAAAGAGAGATATGAAAAAAGCATGTGGTGAAAGCAAAACCCGCTCTGGAGTGGAACCCACACCACTAAGTAGGAATGATAAAATCAATCCTTGCTTGAGGAGGAGAACCTGTATCACAAAGGAGGTGATAAAATAAATCCTCACTCAAGGAGAAATACCTGTATCACAAAGTAAATATGCAATGGGCAAGGGATATGGAATCCCAGGATGCTTGCAAGCATGAAGTAAAAGAGATGGAGTTGCAAGAGCCAAGGGTGTTGCAAAAGGGTGTTGTAAAATCTTGAGAGAGCTTGAAGTTGCTATAACAACCTATTTTTAGTTGTGTAAGAAAGGTTTGGAGTGTAGAAGGCTAAAGCCAAAGCTAGAGTGAAGCTGAAATTCGAAGAGTGGAGCTAGAAATGGAGGAAGAGTTGCAAATGAAGTGAAAGGACATTGATGCAGGAGCATGCTTGGTTCTTGGAAATCTTGCATCAACCAAAAATATTTTCTTTCAGTTTTGGTCTTGTTTTTGTTCTTGTTCAATTCAAGTTGGTGGATTCATCATATTTTCTCACCAAACCTTGTGGATCTACATTTTCATCATGGACATGTTCATTTGCCTTATTCCAAGAGTTGAGCATGATTGGATGTCTTTTCCGGAAATTTATCGCTTTCGTATTTGATGGCATATTCTTGAAACAACACCGAAATAATTTTTAGGCTAACAGTTAGTTTGATCGTTCGTGGATCATTATCGTATCTTGTGGATCTTGACGGTGTGATTTTAATTGTTCCCTAGAGTTTCCCTAACCTTTCTTATAGCTCCACACTTCATTCTATGCATTCACCGAGGAGTAATTCAAATTTGAGGTTGAACTATTCATGCACCTATTACATTTTCTTTCATGGGAGATTATAACCATATTTGGCCGACGCGAATGATTCCAAATTGGAATATATGATATAAAGCTTGTAATAGATCATTAGAATGGAAAAAGTTGATTAAGTAGAATAATTTAAGTTTGATATGTAATATTTCGCTCGCATTGAGGAGCATATAGGAATGTTGTATTTTTTTTAACATGTTGTAATAGGCTTGTGAGACAGATCTGTAAGCCCAGATGTTGACGGCCAATTGTAACTAAGATTTCTATTAATGAGCATGTTTTAACCTGCATTTTCCTCCATATTTTACATTGCTTCTATTGTGTTACTCTTGTTGCATGGATTCGATTGTTCTCTTTAAGGACCCTCCTACTGTGGCTGCACCAGATTGGTATCAGAGTGAGATTCGATCCGTGTGAGGTCGTCAGAATTTATGAAGTCCTATTGAAGATTTGTTGTGGGGTGGTAGACTGAGGATCCAACCTGCAGCTACATAGGACTTCTGTAAAGATGGCATGAAGAATAAATGTTAGAGGAAATGGAGCGTGTGGAAATGCAGACCCAGCTTTAATGGAGATGTTGAGAGGAATTGTGTCTAGATTAGATGTAGTCAAAATGACCCAAAAGAGAGGTCAACCAGTTGATGATTTGAGTGATGAAGAGGTAGAAGCATAGAAAGAAAGAGGAAGAGAAGAAAATCTTGGCCTAGATCAGGGAGAAGAGAGGTTCATAAGAGCCTTAACTAGAGCGAATACAAAACCACATTTCAATCCACCAGATTATAATGGTAAGTTGGATTCAGAAGAATTGCTTGACTGGATAATAGAGATGGAGAAGTATTTTGATTTTGAAGGCAACATTGAATATAAGAAAGTAAAATTTTCTTGTACAAAGTTGAAAGGACATGCATCCCTTTGGTGGGAACATTTGTAGATAGATAGACAAAGAAGAGGAAAAGAAAAGATAAGATCATGGGATCAGATGGTGAATAAGTTGAAAAAAAGGTTTATGCCTACAGATTATCAAATCAGTTTATTCTTAAAGTTGCAAAATTTGAAGCAAAAGGAGTCAAGTGTGATAGAGTATATAGAGGAGTTCTACAAGTTGAACATCGGATCTGGACATTTGGACAATGAGATCGAGCAAGTAGCCAAATATGTGAATGGCTTGAGGTCATCTATACAAGATGAGATTAGTTTGATGAAGTTGTAGAGTGTGGAAGAAGCATATCAATGTGCCCTAAAATCAGAAGAGAAGTTGAATAAAAGACATGAGCAGAGAAAGAGAGGAAGAGGTGGAAGATTTCAGAGAGGAAGAATTTTTACTAGAGGAGGAAGAGGAACTTTTGCAGATCAAAATAAGGATAAGGAAGTTAGTAAGAATGAGAATTCATACCATAGAGATGATGGAAAATATTATAGAAGAGGGTATGGTGGTTACTAGAATGAAGGTTATAGAAGAGATGATAAGGAGAAAAGAGTATTTAGGGGAACTTGTTTTAAATGTGGTGGAGGACATAGAGCATTTGAAAACAATCAAGGAGTCTAAACAAGTAGAAAGATAGAGAACAATAATAGAACGACTTTTGCTAAGGAAGATCAGGCTAGATCATCTAACAAACCAAAAGAAGGAGAAGTGTTGGTGAATATAAGAGTATTGTGCTAAAGTTAGTTGGAGAAGGATCCATTGTAGAGAAAGAATTTGTTTAAGACCAAACGCAAGGTAGATGGTAAATTTTGTAGAGTGATTGTTGAAAGTGGGAGTTCTGAGAACCTGCTTTCTGAAGAAATAGTTACTAAATTGAAGTTGGAAATATTGAAACACCCAAAGCCCTATCAGATAGCATGGATTCAAGATGAGCATAAGATACTATTAAGTGAACAATGTTTCGTGAAATTGAAGATAGGAAATTACCATGATGAAGTTTTGTGTGATATCATGCCTATGGATGTATGCCATGTTTTGTTGGGAAGTAGTATGACAGATAGGCTATTCATGATGGAAAGAAGAACACATATACCATTGTTGCTAATGGGATGAAGCATACTTTGTTTCCCTTGGAAGATGTTCATAAAGTTGAGGTTTGTATGAGTGCTAGAATTTTTTTGGTTGATGGAAGGAGATTTTTGGATGGATTGAGACATGAGAACATGTGCTATGCCTTGGTTCCTAAGAAGGATGAAGAATTGAATCATGTGGAAGAATAACCAAAGGAGATAAAGGAGTTACTGATAGAGTATGAAGAGATCATTTCGGATAATGTACTTGATGGATTACCACCTGTGAGAATATTAGTCATTAACATGGATTTGATTCTTGGAATTTCTAATAAAACAACACACTAGATGACACACATAGAATGATAATTTGAATAGACAAGTGAAAGTTAAGGAAGAGGTTTGATCAAGCTTAAGAAGTCCTTGTGTAGTACACCTTTATATTTAGCATAGAAGGATAAGAAATGGAGATGTGTATGTACTCTAGAACCATCAACAAGATCATGGTGAAGTATAGATTTCCTTTGCCCTGGATGGATGACATTATGGATTGTTTGAGTGGAGCTAAATACTTTACAAAGATAGATTTGAAGAGTGGATATCATTAGATCAGAATCAAAGAAGGGGATGAGTGGAAGACAACATTCAAGACAAATTAAGGATTGTATGAGTGGTTGGTGACCTTGCTTTTGGACTAACAAATGAACTAAGTACTCATAGAGGTTGATGAATGAGTATTAAAAAGAAATTATTGTAAGGTTGTGATTGCTTACTTGGATTACATCTTTATTTTTTCCAGTAGAGTAGAGAAAGAACATTTGTTGCATATAAAACAAGTTTTGCAGAGGTTGAGAGAAGAGAAGTTGCTAATAAACATTAAGAAGTGTAGTTTCATGAAGGAAGAATTGGTATATATGGGATCTGTGATATTTGTGGATGGATTGAAGATGAATCCTAAGAAGGTGAGAGAAATTATTGAGTAGCCTACACCAGATAGAAATTGGGGAATCATTTCATGGATTGGCTAGTTTCTACCAGAAGTTCATTAGGAATTTTAATTCTATTTTCAAAGTCCTATGAAAAAAAAAAGGAGAGGAGATATGAAGGATTTTAGGTGGACATCTGGAGAAAATCAGAGTTTTGAGTTGTTGAAGAATAAGGTGAATGAGTAGCCTGTGTTGGCTTTACTAGATTTTAGTAAAGTATTTCAAGTAGATTGTGATGCAAGTGGAAATGCAATTGGATCAGTATTAAGTCAAGAAGGAAGACCAATAGCTTATTTCAGTGAGAAATTGAATGATGCTAGGAGAATATATTCAATGTATGATTAGGAGTTATATTACATAGTTCAAGCCTTGAAGAAGTGGAGACATTACCTGTTGTCAAAGGAGTTTGTGTTGTATATAGATCATTGGGCTTTGCAATACTTGAACAGTCAGGGTAAGTTGAGTTAGAGACACGTGAGATGGGTGGAATTCTTGCAGAGTTATACTTTTTTTTTTAAGCATAGGAATGGAAATTCAAATAGAGTTGTTGATGCCTTGAGTAGGAGAAGGAATTTACTAACAAAGATGAGAGTGGAGGTATTAGGCTTTGATGAATTGAATAAATTGTATGAGGAAGACTTGTATTTTGTAGAGCCTTGGAGAGATTGTAAAGAACCAATTTTAGAGGATAGGAGTCAGTGGTTGGATTATTTCATCTAGAAGGATATGCTGTTCAAAGGAAATTAGTTGTGTATACCCTGGAGTTCAATGATGGATAACTTGGTGAAAAAAAACATAGTGGAGGATTGTTAGGACACTTTGGAATTGATAAGATAGTAGCATTGGTAAGTGAGAGTTACTTTTGGCCACAGATTCATAAGGATGTTAGGAAATTTGTGTAGAGTTGTAGAGCTTGTTAGGTTGCGAAAGGGAGTAGTCAGAATGTTGGATTGTATAAGCCTTTGATAGTTCCAAAGAGACCTTGGGAGGATATCAACATGGATTTCATACTTGGTTTCCCGAAGATACAAGAGGTAATGATTCTATATTTGTGGTGGTGGAAAAAATTTCTAAAATGGCACATTTCATACCTTTTAAGAAGATAATAGATGCAGTACATGTAGCAGACTTTTTTTTCAAAGAAGTGGTTAGATTGCTTGGGTTACCTAGGAGTATTTTTTCAGATAGAGATATGAAGTTTGTCAGTTACTTTTGGAGGACACTTTGGAGGAAGTTAAACAAAAATTTGAAGTTCAGTTCTACTTTTCACCCATAGACTAATGGACAGACATAGGTAGTAAATAGGATTTTGGTGAATTTTTTGAGATGCTTGGTTGGAGAGAAGACTGAAAGTTGGGATTTGGTCCTTGCACAAGAAAAGTTTGCTTACAATAATTCAGTGAATAGGAGTACCAGAAAGACACCTTTTGAGATTGTTACTAGATTTCATCCTAGAGGTATATCAGAGTTGAGAGACATCAGTAAGGAAGATAAAAGGAGTGCAAAAGTAGAGGAATTTGCAGAACATATGAAGAAAGTGCATACTCAAGTGAGGGAGCAATTAGAAAATATGAACCAGAAGTATACGGAGAAAGCAAACAAAAAGAAGAGACATAAGGAGTTTGAATTTGGAGATGAAGTTATGGTATATTTGAGGAAGGAAATATTTCCAGTTGGAACATACAATAGGCTAAAGATGAGAAAGTTTGGACCCTATAAGATCTTGAATAAATTTGATTCAGGAAATGCATATGAAATGGAGTTACTGGATGGCATGGGTATATCACCTATATTCAACATTGTAGATCTACATTAGTACCATGAAGCAAAATTCAGTGAAGACAGTAAAGAAAAATTGGAGGATTAGTTTCCTAAACAACAATCAGATGAGATAGAAGAGATTTTGGATATCAAAGATGGGAGGAAAACTCATGGCGGACAGTACAGAGAATATCTTGTGAAATGGAAAGGTAGACAAGTGGAGGATTCTTCATGGATTTCTCAGGCTAAGGTAGAACATCTTGGTTTTCCTTTACCCCCAACAAAGTGAGGGAATCACTTTTCAAATAACCCTGGATGTCTAATGTAGGAGAATCCTTGGTTCTTGGCAATCTTGCATCAACCAAAAATATTTTCTTTTATTTTTTTTCTTGTTTTTGTTCTTGTTCTACCAATTTGGTGAATTCATAATATTTGCTCTCACCGCACCTTATGATCTACGCTTTATCATGGACAAGTTCATTTTCCTTATTCCAAGAGTTGAGCTAATTGATCTTTTTCCAGATTTTATGGTAGTTTCTTGAAATGATAGCGGAATAATTTTCAAACTAACAGCTAGTTTGATTGTTTGTGGATCATTCTCATATCTTGCGGATCATGATAGTGTGACTTTAATTGTTCTTTGGAGTGTCCCTAACCTTTCTTATAGGTCTACACTTCATCCTATGCATTCACCGAGGAGCAATTCAAATTTGAGGCTAACCTATTCATGTGCCTGTTACATTTTCTTTCATTGGAGATTGTAACGATCTTTGGCCAATGCAGATGATTCCAGATTGGTGGATATGATATAAAGGTTGTAATAGATCATTAGAATGGTAGAAGTTGATTAAGTAAAATAACATAGGTTTGATATTTAAGATTTTGCTCGCATTGAGGAGCATATAGGAATGTTGTATTTTTTTTAATATGCTGTAACAGGCCTATGAGCCAAATCTGTAAGCCTAGATGTTGTCCACCGATTGTAACTGAGATTTCTATTATTGATCATGTTTTAACCTACATTTTCCTCCATATTACATATTTCTTCTATTGTGTTACTCTTGCTGCATGGTTTAGATTGTTCTCTTTGAGGACCCTCCTACTGTGGTTGCACCAAACATCTTTTAAAGAGAGAAAAGAAGCAAAAGGAAGCTTCCTAGATGGTTACAAAGAATATCGATCCATTACCACCAACCAAAGGAGGTGACAAGTAGAAAGCATGCTTGAAAATGGTTGTTTGAGCATTGAAACTTAGCAAGACACTAGTGCAACACGTAGACGTCTGTGTGATGTGCTAGTGTCCAGACATGTCACACTACAAAATGACACAATCACGAAAAGCCTCAGGGTCATTGAAAGCTAACACACAAGGGTAGCTACTAAAAAGGGATGTTAGAGAATCGTGAGAGGGGGAAAAGGTTGATGAAAGGGATAAAATGACCCTAATCAAGGTGCTAAGGGAGTGAACACTTAAGTGGATGCAAGAATGTATGCGAAATTGTGAGGGGTGCAATTTTACAACTATACAGTAGTATGCAAGATGGTTAGAGGTGCTATGGTGATTGCTAGAGGTGTCAGATATGGCACATTGTATAACCTTGATGCATGCATTGTTGACTTCAATAGTACTATGAAAAGGTGGTTAGTGGAAGAGGTGAGGGTTTCATCTTCAATAGATGGTCATGGATTTTGGGTACCCAAGGGTTCTCTTTCTTCTAAATCAAAGTTAACTGTAGAGAAAACTATGTTATGGCACTAGAGACCCGGCCATATTATAAAAAAGGGTCTAAGGACCTTGAAAAATAAAAACCTTGTTCAAGATTTTTCTTATTGTAATCTTGAATTTGATTTCTATATTGCACAAATATGGAAAACAAAATTGAGTTTATTTTTACTCGTATTCTCATAAATCTTGTGGTGTATTGGATATTATTCATTCTAATTTCTTTGGTCCTATAGATGGTCCTTCAATTGGTAAATCTACATATTATGTTTCTTTTATTGATGATTATAGTAGGACATGGGTATATTTTCTAAAGAGTAAGTATGAAGTTTTTAGTCAATTTAAATAATTTTTAAAGCAATGGTTGAGTTGCAAATTGGAAAGAAAATAAATATTTTGAGGACTAATAATGGAAGTGAATTTTTCTCTAATAATTTTGATAGATTATGTAAAGATTATTGTATTCATAGACAAAATACAACTATGTATTCTCCATAGTAGAATGGAGTTGTAGAAAGAATGAACAGGACATTGATGGAGAAGGCTAGGAGTATGTTGAGTGGTGCTAGTCTAGAACAAAGGTTTTGGGTTGAAGCTATTGCCACTATTTGGTAAATGATTAACAAGTCTCTTATATTATTTCTTGTTGATAAAACACCTATAGAGGCATGGTTGAGCCACAAGATTTCATTAATACATCTTAGAGTATTTGGTTGTGAGGCATATGCACATGTGCCAAAGGAGAAGCAAACAAAGTTGGAGAAAAAGGTTATGAAATGTATTTTCTTCAAATACAGTTATGGTGTGAAAGGATACACGCTTTGGGATCCTATTGCATAGAAGTTAGTCCATAGTAGAAGTGTTACTTTTAAAGAAACTAAGCCTTATTCTATTACATTGCAACTAGAACATAGTAAATAGGAAGATGTGATTAAATTTCCTTCTACACCTGAGAAATTTGAATTGAAGCCCATAGATAGACAAGAAGTTGAGGAGAGCTCATCTAGCTATGAATCCTTAGAAGAGGGGGAAGAACCTCCAAATTATTTTGTTCGTAGGTCTAAAATGCATAGGAAACCACCTGAAAGGTACTCACCTAATGATTGGAGATGTGTTTTTTCTTTGAATACTAAAATGGATGAACCTAGATTGGTAGAAGATGCATTAGGTATGAATGATGCAAAATTTTGTAAGATTGCTATGGATGAAAAAATGGTAGCATTAAAAAAGAATGATACATGAGATCTTATACCATTTTTTGAAGGAAGAAAACCTGTTGGTTGTAAATGGGTGTTCAAGAAAAATATTTTTTCAAATGGAGGTATTGAGAAGTACAAACCAAAGTTGGTTGCAAAAGGTTACTCTCAAGTTGAGGGTGTTGATTATCGTGAGATATTTTCTCCTATTACAAAAATGAAATCCATTAGATTTTTGCTTTCTATTGTTGTTGCTTATGATTTAGAGGTTGAGGAAGTAGATGTGAAAACTAATTTCCTTCATGGTGACTTGGAGGAGGATATTTATATGACATAGCTAGAGCAGTATATGGTGAAAGGTAAAAGTAAATTGGTTTGCAAATTGAAGAAATATTTGTATGGTCTAAAATAGATTCCTAGGATGTACTACCATAAATTTGATACATATGTGTTGGGATTGGGATTTGAGCATTCTAAATTAGAACATTTTGTTTATTATAAAATTGATGGCGATCATTTCTTGTTTATTGTATTATATGTTGATGATATGTTATTTATTCGTAAAGGGAAAGGTATGATTTCATAACTGAAATCTCAACTTGCTACTAAATTTGAAATAAAAGACCTTGGTGTGGCTAGAAACATTCTTGGGATGGAAATTAAAAGAGATAGAGTGAGAATAAAGCTATGGGTTGGCCAAAGTAAGTATATCAATTAAATTTTATAGAGGTTTGATATGCAGAATTATAGACCATTATGTGTTCTTGTTTTAGCTAGAACAAAGTTATCTATTTCAAATTATCCAACATCCCCATCAAAGATGGAAGACATGAGCAGAGTGTAGTTGGAATTATTATGTATGCTATGGTTTGTACAAGACCAAACATTTCCCAATTAGTGGGAGTTCTTTCCAAATATATGTTTAATCCTAGTAGAGTTCATTGTGATGTAGTTAAAAGAGTCTTTAGATATTTGCACGATACCTCAGATTATTCCTTGTGTCATCATAGTAATATGATTGAAGATAATATTTCCATGGATATTCATGGTTATGTGGATTCAAAGTGGACAGGTGATGTTGATAGCAAACGATCCACTAGTGCTTATGTGTTAACTATATTTGGTGGTGCAATTAGTTGGATGAGTAAGTGACAAGTTATGGTTGCTTTGTCTACTACTGAAGCAGAGTATATGGTAGCTACTCATGCCTGTAAAGAATCCATTTGACTTAAAATACTGTGTTCATATATTGGAATAAAAATAGGTGCAATGAAAATTTATTGTGACAGTCAGAGTGGGATATGTCTAGCTAAGAACTTGAAATTTCATGCAAGGACCAAGCACATTGATGTATAGTATCATTTTGTTAGAGATATGGTCGAAGATGGTAGGGTGAATATAGTTAAGGTAGAGACTTTGATGAATGTTGGCGATTCATCAACTAAGCCTATGAGCACAGAGAAGTTCATATGGTGTTCAAAGACTACAGGAATTTTGGCCCCTAGAAATTAAAAGATGATGTTTATGCACCCTCTCATTGATCTTGCAAGGTGTTCAACAAGTGGGGGATTTGTTGTGATAATGTATCTCAACCTTGTAATTACATAAGGTATTATTGATACATAAAGTAATATTGATATGTCCATGATGGGGGGGTGCAGCGATTTTCCCCTCGTGAGGGTTCCAGGGGGTTCATCCCCCAGCTAGGGGTCCAGGGGCAGCGTGCCTTGGTAGGGGCTTAGGGGCAACGCCCCCAAAAGGAAAATTTTATTTATATTTTACTATTGTAAATCTAGACTATTCATCATTAGGTCTTTTATCTAATGGCCAATATTTTATTAGCTTCACTTTACTTAGAAGGAAACCCTATTTTATGAGGGCATTGTATTACGCCTCTTTCTTGTGATCTATTCTAAAAGTCTGATAGTGGTTGTGTTTCCTTTGGATCTCTGGTTGGTGATACTCTTGTGAGAAGCTTGCTCTACAAGTATATTGTAATCTTTCTCATCTCTAAATAATATATTGGGCACCTTTTGGATTGTGGGGTTTTCTCCTGAAAGGGTTTTACCCACGTAAATCACTATATTGTGGTATGCATGATATTTATATTTATTTTTGTTTATGTTTCTTTAACTAAAAATATTTGTAAAATTTTTCATTATTCTCCTCTCAATATTAGTGTAAAAAGTTGTTCCTCTACCTTAGCTTCCTTACGAGGGCCTTTCTTTTGATAAGAAGCTGACACCAACTATGGAAGATTAATCTTGTGATGAGGTTGATTCCCTTATTTCAGACCAGAAAAGGAAGAAGTGTATACATTGTGGTAATAGTTTGAAGAAGGCTAAGGGTAAGAAGTAGTTTGTTTGGAAGAATAAATGATTTCATGAGGATAATGATAGCGATGACCTAGATGGGAGTCTGAATGGTGAGCATTAGTTGTCTATTGATAAAGGTTTAGAGGTGGAAAATGAGTTGGTAAATTCTAATGGTAAATTTATGCCCGTTGAGGTGGACAATCCACTATGTAAAATCAAGGTCCCTGATGGTGACTATGCTCTCAACAAAGATAAAGAGGTTTCTTAGAATGTGTAGGAGACCTAGGATGCTCTTGAGGATAATTTGATGACAAGGATATGTTTAATTCCAACCATGAAGAGTTATCTAATGTGTTGGGCATGGTGAAGTATGACTCAATCATTTTCTTCAAAATATTTAAATGGTTGTTCATTGAGCTAAACCTTCCCAATGTTAAGGTTCATTCCTTGATTAACAATGTTGAGGTTAATACTAATTCTCATGAGTCTTCTATTTTGGTCTAGGTTAATCAATCATTTGATATCTTGAAAATGGTTACTGATGAGATGTTAAAAATGAAGAGGAACTTTGAGTATAGAGTCTCAATATTGGAAGAAAAAATGACCAAGGAATATGAGAATCTTGAAACTTTGGTCAAAGTTAGTCATTTTTCTCTCCACAATAATGTTGAAGGTCTTCAATTTATAAATCAAAAGGCTAGATTGTGGAAAGATGACTCTTCTGGTGCATTGAAAGATGTTGCTAGTGTGGTTGATCTCCCCAAAGATAAAAGGGTGGGAGAATGATAAGGGCCTTACACCCATACCCATAACAAGACTAAAAAGAACTTGGGGGTTGCTAATAATGAGGTTGTTGAAGTGATGGATATGCATGAGAAGATCATTGCTTTTGATCTTGAAGTGGGTAATATTCTAAAAAATCTATAGTTTTTTGCTATTTTTTTCTTGCATTTTGGCTAGTTTTTTGTTTTTTTGTTTATGCTTGGTTGCTTGTATTTTTTTGATTATCTTTAAAAGTAGTGGTCTTTTTTGTGCAGGGTTTCAGTGCCCCTTCAAAACCTATTTTTCTATAATAAAGTAATAACGAATTATCTTCCAAGAAAACATCATTCACAACTTTATTTGCAATGTGTTGCAAATATTCAAACAACTGTAGCAAATCCATTGTATTTGAGATGAAATTTAAGAGTACTTATGAGGGAAACACTAACATTTGAGCTTGTGGGTGCAATATTTCCTTGCCTATGATGCATTATATGCACTCTAAAACAATCAGATAGTGAAGATTGAAGACTTGTGCAAGCTCATTTTGCCCGATGCTTCCAAAAAATAGAAGTTCCTAATTTTGAATAGTGAATGATGCTTTGTAATTACATGGGAAATACTCCATTTGTGTACATTGTAGCTTCCAAAATCTCTAGAACTAAAATGTAATATTGAATACAAACAAGAACCACCTTTCAAGGGTGACTACCATGTGTGATGACAAATGGGACAATGAAGAGTGTTGTGAAGTGATTGTTTTGGTCTTTTCAAAGAAAAGGAAATTTAAATTGGCACAAATTTTGTAGATATACACTAGTACACAAAAAAAAATATATGACTAAATAAACTACTAAAAATTCCATATAAATGACTAATTTTAGTTATGTGACTATTAGTGGTTTATTTGTAGTCATTTATAACACTGCCAAATTTATGATTAAACTATTTTAGTCATTTATTTAGTCATTGATTTGGTCATTAATTTGGTCATTGATTTGATCATTGATTTAGTCATTGATTTAGTCATTGATTTAGTCATTTATTTAGTCATGGTAGTTATTTATTTAGTCATATATTTAGTCATTAATTTTAGTCATGTGACTATTAGTGGTTTATTTGTAGTCATTTATAACACCACCAAATTTATGACTAAACTACTTTAATCATTTATTTAGTCATATATTTAGGCATTAATTTAGTCATTGATTGTTGTTAACTAGTCATTTATTTAGTCATATATTTAGTCATTACTTTAGTCATATATTTAGTCATTAATTTACTCATATATTTAGTCATTACTTTAGTCATTAATTTAGTAATATATTTAGTCATATATTTAGTCATTAATTTAGTCATGTATTTAGTCATGTATTTAGTCATTACTTTAGTCATTACAAATTAAATCTAACTTAATTAATCATCAAAAATTTATGCATGTAAACTTCAAGTATCATAGATATTCAAATGTTAAAAAGCACTATAAAATGAAGACTAAAATTCTTGAAAAAATATGATTGATTAGACACAAACACAAACAGATTACAAATCAAGAGGAGCCACAACATAGTATTTATGAGTGGAAAAAAAACCACTCTAAAAATTTACTTCATTAAGCCTCATTGGAAAATCAAAATCTCATTGATTACATTCAATGTCTTAGTGACACTGTACAATTTATAGACACTATATAAACAAAATACTCCTATTTTCATATACTTATACTATTTTCCCCTTCCTTAACTACAATCCTTTTGGAAGGGAAATGACCTCCTATAGGGGATCGACCCATTTAATCCCCTTGCAAATCCACAATTTTCTCGTCACTATTGGTTTCAGATGCTCTAAATTCTTCCTCATTGGTATTAACCTTTCACTTCTCCAATTTGGAGTTGTAGCCTAAAAATAAGTTTTCAAAATTTGCACATCAAAAACTCAGAACAGTCAAATAATACAGAGGATAAAATTCAAACGTTTTCTTTTCCTTTTCCAACTATGGCACCCTAAACTTAGGAGCTAGATATAGTGAATATATCAGAATTCGATATAAGGGTAAGTGCACCAAGATGGTTCCCAAAAAGGGGGCTTAAGTAGCCACTTTTTTTCTAAAATCGGGAAATACTAACGTTGGACATGAAATTGAGGATAGTTACACTCAAAATTTTGAGATGGAACAAAAACAAGGATCGAACAGCTCTGAGTCTACTTTCTAAACTACTAATTTATTTTGAAAATGCTTGAGATTAAGGGGTTCAAAAGAGGGACATACAAAAATTGGTGCTATTTTTGTTAGAAAACATAACATAGCAACTCTTGTACGACCTGAGCACGGTGAACTTTTTTGTAGTATTTTTAAAATCGCTATGGTCAAAAGTTAGCTAACAGTATCTAGGTAATGCGTGATTTTTTTGATGATTTTTTAATGAGTATTTGATTTTTAACTAATTTTCTAAGTGGGCACTTCCTGAAAAGCAGAATTTTG
>VDFB02353493.1:193251880-193322034 GCA_007258455.2 Sequoia sempervirens | reverse complement strand
TCCCTCTATTATGTCTCTCTCTCTCAACCCTCTCCCTCTGTTAGGTCTCTCTCTCCCTCTCAACCCTCTCCCTTCTACCTGATCTCCCTCTCTCTCTCTCTCAACCCTCTCCCTCCTATGTTGGAAAAATGTGTCTCAATCCCATATGCTGAAACCTCTATTGGAGCCAAGTTGATGTGACATATTCTATGTCTGGCCGATGAGAAAATTTGTAACCTTATGTTTTGTACAGGTCGTTGTGACCTTGCAGAAGTCTTTCCGAATGGTTACACATTGGAGTCTTTGGTGTGAAATGTTGTGTTCGGTATGTTCTCTTATCACGTGGACATCTGTAGCCAACAAGCCATACATATCATTTATTGGGGAGACCCTTGGCTGAAAGGATTAGTTCGGGAAGAAGCCTCAACGACGAAGAAAGGTCTCACCGATGGGGGAAATATTGGAGTCTTCATGGTGACACAGTGACTTCGGTATGAAGTCTCAGCAGCTGATGGAGAGTCTTGCCGATGATGAGGGGTCTTCGGTATAACTCTTGGCAAACGGTGGTCTTGAGGTAACTTGGAGAACTTGGTAAGAACTCTCAGTGAAGATTGGTATGTCTCACCGATAGCATTTGCTTGGTGTCCTCAGAGTAACATGTGATGGCTTGGTAAGAAGTCTTACCGAGGTGTGAAGTCTTGTCGACCATTCGGTGCTCGATGTAACTAAAAGGGTCTTGGTGTGAAGTCTCAGTGATGAACGAAAGTCTTGCTGACTACTAATCACTTCAGAGAAAGTATTTGAACCTCAGTATGATCTCTTGGCGAAAGACGATAGTCTCACTGATATAAGTTCTATTTTCTATGTGACTTTTGAACCTCGGTATGAAGTCCTAGCGAAAGCGATGAGTCTCACCGACTGGTGGATGCACATGGATTAACACGAAGGCTCAGAATGAGGTCCTGGCAAAAGTGATAGTCTTATTGAAGGGAAAACTGAAGTCGATGCAATGGGTGAACTCAATATAACCTCTTTTCAATTGTAAGGACTCTTGGTGATATCGAATGCTAATTGTGTTGGCATCGAGGAGACATGGACAATGTCTCACTAATATGCCAGCACAGCTTGACATGGTTATTGTAACGTGAGCACGTTATTAAGCAGTAGAGATATGTTCGTTTAGGATTAAATAATGCGCTCGTGTTATCACTAAAAATGGTAAAAAATTACAATATACCCATGATGTTGGCCCACATTCTGCATATTCTCTTGGTTTTGCGCGTGCTCCGACAAAAAATATAGCTTTTTGGTGATTGAGTGAAGTGTGCATGCATGATTTTGAGATTCCATCACCTTTTGAATGTTCTTTCCATCACCTTTGCATGAAATAGTAGAGTTTTCATGTTGAGAGGCATATAATATCAATTCAAGTTTAAATTATAGTGATAATTGATATACAATTGAAATTTGGAGGGGAACAAGCTTTTGAAGAAGTCAATTTTTTGAGGAGTTTGAGGAAGGAAGAAGCAAAGGCTGCATAATTGGGTAGAACTCCTCTATTTGAAACTTTGCATTTTTTAGGTATGTGAAATCTTTGTACATTTTCTTTCATTCTATTATGGCTTGCTTTCATTTTTGTTGTTAAGCTTATTCCATGTTGATCAAATTGTTTGTTTGTGATGCAATATTAGATTTCCAAGCCACTCAACAACATCATTTCTTTAGGGAACTTCCTTCCCAAATCAATAAAGAGTAAGAGATCAATTTATACAAAATTTGTCAAATTCATCCAAAACTACTTTTCATTCAACCAAAATCCATTTATTTCATTTCAAGTTATAAGGCTATCAGTAGCCAATTCACCATCTCCATATAGCAAACCATTTTAAGAATCAACTTTCAACTTTTTTCTTCTCATAAACAATACAACAATCACTCATCAACTCAACTTACCCCTTCAAGGAAAAAACAATCAAACACCTTTGTTCCTTAGACCTGCAATCAAACATCATCCCATCCATTTAAGATATCTTTGCTCAAATCAACACTTCCATCATCCTATCTTCACTTAAAGACCATTTGTAACAACAACAAGCAACACTATTTTAACACTGTCACCAGACCTTTAAGATACCAATTTCATCATGTTTTGATTGTAATATTCCAATATATCAGTATAGACACACTCTGACTAATTTGCATTCAAGAAACCATTGCCATATATTGGAAACATGTGCCCAAATCATCAAATATTTCACAATCTACCTTCAAAACATTACCAAGAATAGACACAACTATGGCATCACAAATGAGACTACTCCCAAGCTCTTAACAACATTCCTTTCACTGTTTCTACATATTCTATGTTTTTAGCAAACAATGCCAAATATCTCTAGGAGGCCAACATTCCATCTAATCAGGTGATTCCTTTTCTATCATAATGCATTTACACAATCCCAATATAGATTCTCAAGCCTATTTTGATCCTTTTCAACATACTATAAAAGTTTATACACTTATTTCACAAAATAGAGTTGAAACAACATGTTGTTTACTGGTAAAAGCCCTTAAATAGGTCAATCTATGAAAGGAAGTCATCATAGAATTACTCACTAATCCACCAAACCTACAAACAGTATTAGGCCATGTGTAGAAACTCACAAATAAACAAGTTTCAAGATGGGAAATTCCCTTCAATACACAAAATCAGTAAACATTTGATTATAGGGTGAAAACACACCAACCATGAGGGTTTCTTTAATGAAACATTTGCAAAACCTCTACTACTCAGCCCAACAATTGAAACATGCTTCATTATGTCTGCAAATTATTTTGAAATCATTTCTAAGCTCCTCTACATGTTGTTTCCTCAAACCCTACTTGAAAACACCATTTTTTTGAATGAGAAAGTTCATAATTTTGTTCATGCAACAGTATCCCGACTTCTTATTTCTATTTACCCCTGCCACACACATATTCACATTAAAAAGACTCTAAATATGATCCATTCCACTGACCTACTAGCCCTACATTGGTGGAATGGCTAAGAATCACTTTTTAGACTCTCTAAACAATTCTAAGGAAACCACAGACTGAGACTTAGGAAACTAAGTTCAAATTAGATTGATTATTTGAATTACAATTCCTACAACTTTAAAGAATGAAAGAATTATCTTTCCCTAACAAGAATCAAATCTTAGAACATGTTTGAATCACTATGCAACCTAAAAACAAGAATAGAAAAGGTTTCCAAAATAACTGAGCAGAGGTTTTTTAATTAATTTTTATGGATTTTTGGGATACAAGATCTTCCTTTCTCGAGCTTACAATTCTTTTTAAAGGTGTCTAAATCAGTTAAAATAACTGCCTCTTAATCTTCATCAACCCATCCTTGCCCTTCCACAAAAAAAGACTCTTCACCTTCCTGCTTTTGTGCAATTTTACATTTTTACAATAATTGACAACTTTTGTTATAAAAAGAAACTTTTTAATAATATCACCTAGTGACCTATTTCATGGTGCAAATATATTGAAATTCATCATTTAATGACCTTCACTCATCATATTTACTTGAACATTACAAATTGAACAAATTATCCTTTTGAAGGAATTTCATGACCTAGGTGCTCCTGCACCAGTTTGTCATGTTACAACCTTACGTTGTCAATGGAAATTTTAAATCACACAATTCGATACACTTTCCTATTACATTTTTTAAACCACATCTCTTTGAGGCATTTTGTTAAATTTAACAATTAACTTTCTTTGTGTATGCTTCCAAAGCTATCATTGAGTTATTTTGTCAAACAAATATACAAACTAGAATACATTGATCTTTGTATGATTCCAGTTTTCTATTGAGTTATAAGCCCAAAGCTTTCAATTAGTTAATTGACAACTTAGCACTTTTTGCACAGGTAAAATTATTTGTCATGTCAAGAACGAACTATTAAAAAAGGAAAAACTAACAAATGATTGGGGCCCAAGCCATCAAAGATAAAGAGAGAAAAATGGATGAGGGAATATCGTGAAAAGCGTAAATTGGGAACGATTGATGAAAACAATCTAGTTGTAGAGGAACCTCAACCATCAAAAAGAGAAAAGAAATTGGCAACACAAAGGGCACGAATGCGAAAGAGTCGTGCTAGGGGAGATACAAATATCGTAGTTGGAGACACACCCTCTAACGCAAGTGAATATGAAGGGACACCATTACACAAGTGAATATGAGGACACCATCTACCACAAGTGAGTATAGTTAACACCATCCACCACACATCTGAAGTTGAGAGTACATCATCACCGGAGTTGATGAACAAGGTATGCCATCATCCCCACGTGAACCTCAAGGTATGTCTTCTATTCCATCCTCGATGAAGGTATGCAATCTAGCCCACCTCAATTAAATATTGATGAAATTGCTAATGTTGAGATGTATGTACCTAAGAGAACACCACCTAGAATTTTGCAGAAAGCCAAAGTTTTTTATTAATATTGATGAGGATATTTTGCAGCACATGGAAGGTAAGATTCTAGAACGCACTTGTAGAAGATATGCTGATAAGATTTGGAAAATGTTCTTTGAAAGGCTAAATGAGACTATAAGATGTCAACTATTTGTTCAAATGATGCGAGGTTTAAACTATAGAAAAATCATCAAGACTCTTGGGTTGAGGACATCGAATGCATCAAGTGAAAACACTAGTGTGAAGAATCTAATGGATGCTTATGATAGTGTGGTAAGACCTCACGCTCAAAGGATAGTAATGTCACCCGACGTGTCATTACATCGACTTTGGTAAGCTATCAAACAAAGAGGTCTCACCTCATCAAAAAGACAAGTGAACAAATGGGAATTAGTAGAAAAACTTTATCAAAAGCCGTTCAAAGGCAGCAAAGAATTGAGGGCACCGATTCAAATGAATTATGGGAATTCTTGGGGAGACTTCCACAAAAAGATAAAAAAGTTGTTGAAGCATTGAGAACACTAATTGAAGATTATTGGAAGAATAATACAAGGCCATCTCTGAATCAAAGGGATGTCGTAAGAAGGAGAATCGGTAGTGAAGCGTGAGCCACATCCAAAGCATTTTTTGGATATGACTCAAACCCAATTTTTTCATAAATTTCAAAATTCTTATCCTCAAATTAGTATTTCTCAAAGATTTTTTGAAATGATTAAACCTTTTTATGTCAAGATAAATCACACATGCACTACTTGTTGCTGTAAACTACATATTGAATTCTCTAACCATTATGATGTTTATCATTCTATATGTTTACATTTGCATATTAATGATGTTTTGCAGGATTGTGGCATAGAAGCCCTACCAAAATCTTCAAGAAAGTTCTTATCAAAAATTTTATATGAAATAGAGGATGGTCAAATATTCTATAGGATAGCATGCTTGGATGGTTCATGCAAGCATTGCGGTGGCTTGCAACGAATGCTAGTATGTCAACATATGGAAAGTACATATGAGGCAGGACAAAACCTAGTAGAGTTTGGGAAGTATAAAACAATGGAATATGCTACAAAAGATGGGTCTGAAGAAAAAAGGTGTGAATTGATTATTTAGAAGATTCCAGTGTATCAGTTCATGTCCATGTTTCATGAGAATCTAGTGTATGAGTATGCAAGGCATACCCATAGAGCCTAATGGCTGGACACACAATTCAAGCTATGCAAGGAAACCTTTACACTTGGTAGCATAGTATCAGTGGTTGAATTTGTAGAGAACTACACTCTACAACAACGACATGAGGTGTAGTCACAGTATTACAACTCCACACAGGTTTTGATATTTGTGCACATAGCATTCATACATGCAGCTGAAAGTACAGAGGACGAAAATAAGGTATTGAGGGAGTATCACTTTTATATTAGTCATGATCACACGCATTCTCTAGAGTTCGTGAAAGGTTGCTTCCAGATGTTCTACAATGATTTGGCTCAGAGGGGCATATCATATGATCGGCATATAATATGGTCAGATAACTATGCAGCACAGTTCAAGAACACATGCATGTTCTACTAGCTGTGCAGGATGCATCTCACTACACGTGTTCAACATATGTGGAACTTTTGTGAGGCCAGACATGGAAAGGGAGAGCATGATAGTGTAGGAGCATGCATGAAAAGAGCATTAGCATGAGAAGAGTTAAAGTATAAAGACAATGCACAGTTGATAGATGCAAGATCAATTGTCGAGTGGTGTAATGGTTCGATGGGTCCAGGTAATGAAGGTACATCTTTAGTTCATATATTTTTTTGGTTGATGGATGATACTAACATTGCACCATATGAAGATTGTTGTACACTAATAGGATCGAGTGATTTGCACTCTTTCCTTAGCTCAAATGCAGGTTCATGGAGTATCAATACATGTAGGATGGCATGCTTTTGTTCTTCATGTACAATGCAAGCCTGGAATGATTGTGAGTTAGGGAAGTGGGTTGACAAATGTTTGACAAGTTATCTTAGCCCACTTCACACGTATCACTCTCCGATGGCATTGGAACTAACACAAATGGAATCATCGGTTGACTTTGACAATGTATCGGATCTAGTTCAACCAAGTAATATATCTACTTTCTTAGTACTTGAAATTCCATATTGTTATCTTACTTTGTATTGTATTCATAATGTTGACTAATTTCAAGAGATATGTTGCAGATATAAATGTAGGGCATGCTTATGCAGTTATTGCAGATGAAGACAATGAAGAGGGTACAAACTATTACTTGTGTTGTTGTGTTGAGGCAAAAAAGAAATTGGAAGCCCCAATTATAGATGGAGAAAACATTGAATACCCTGCAGGCTCAGTTGTTGTTACTGGAACATGGTTGAGAAGGTACCCACATAAGAGTGTTAAACATTGGTTGTTTGAGGAATTTGACACGCATCGTAAGATTCTTCATTACTCAAACCTTGTCATGGCATCCAATGTTCGTTTGAGAAAATATGGGGGTAGACCTTTGAACAAGACCTTTTGGAAGGTCCGTGAGTCTGACCATGAGGCAATACTTGACACAATAAAGAGTATAGCAGACCCATATGGTTCATTGGATTAATTTGTAAGTATATGCACAATGGTTCTTATTAATTTATACTTGTATCCACGTCAGTTTGGTTGATTCCAATGCTATCATCTTATTTTACTTTGTGTATCTATATGTAACCAGGAAACATTGATTGGTGTCCCCTTGCATAAAATGTAGATTTATGAGCCATCCAAGAGAATCTCAAGTAGAAAAGCAATGCAACATCCTCATTTTGATGATCTTGAAAAATCTCAATTATGATTTTAAGCCATTAAAAAAGTGTGTGTGAAGCTTGATGAGGCAATTTCAAGTTATTCATTTGAATTTAACCTTATCATGACCACCTATGATGTAGACATTATAAGAGCATCTCAAATTTCAATAAATTATATTCATAAGAGCATAGACAAGGTAGTGAACTCTTTGAAAAAATGCCTCAAAGAAATGTGGTCTCATGGTGATGGAATTTCATGATGAATGACATGACAAGCAAATTGTTGTGGATTGTCATGGCATTCCATCACCATTGAGACCACATTTCTTTGAGGCTTTTTTTCAAATAGTTTGCTGCCTTTTCTATGCTATTGCTTATTAATATGCTTTGATAGATTTTTTCCAAGCATCCATAGCTTTTTTGGAAGCACCTATTTTAGGATTTTAGCCATAGCAAAAAGGAAGCAAATTGTTTGATAGAATGCTTTGGTAAACATGTATGATAAATGTACTAGCATAGAGAAGGCAGCGAACTATTTGAAAAAATGCCCCAAAGAAATGTGGTCTCATGGTGATGGAATTCCATGAAAATCCACAAAAATTTGCTTGCCATGTGATGTAGAGGGGATGGGACTTTAGTCAAAAATCAAAGTTTCAAGGATTACAATGATGCAATCTCAAACACTCTTCTAGGCACCCTAATGGAGACAAGCCTCAATAGTGTACTTATAACTTAGATGATTTCCTAATGTACCCAAACCCTTGGAGTGATCTCAAGGAACTAAAAAAAACTTTTCTTGAATGGTTTCAAAGCCCCAAACCTCTGTCTTACACAAAACTCACTGTTTGCACCTTGACTAGGCTTCTAGCCCAAGTAGGCTTCTAGTGATGGTTTTTTGACTTTTCACTCAACTTCCCCAAAGGAATCCTCAATATAATGACTGATTCAAATGTGACTCATGATGATACACAACATATCAAATTATTTATGGCACTTGTTTTGGATCAAACCTACCAAAATCTATTGTTTCCTCAAATTTAAGGCCTAATTAGCCCACTTTTTCAAAGCAACCCCTCTCTAAACTTATCCCCTAACTATGAAATTTTCAACAGTGTTTTAAAATGTTCCCAAACCAAATATTTTCAAGGTATTAGTCTTCTTTGACACCCTCAACACCCTAAATCACAAAACCCTCAATAAATTGCTCCAAAACTAGGGCCTCTTGAAAATTAGCTTTCCCAACACTTCTAGAACCTTCTCTTGGACTTTTCACCAATAAATCAACATATCTAAACACCTTCAACTCAGAAATATACCCCTTATTAAGGTAGATCTCCTGCTCCTACACTTTAGGCACCATTTTCATGCCCTTTTCCTTGCTAAAACTCACTGTACACCCAAGAATCACTCTTTCTTGCACAATAAATTGTTAGATCTGTATAATACAAGTTATATATGATCCATTTCATAATTTTTCAGTCACACTCTCCCATGAAATGGATCATTTATTCATGAAGACTCTCAAAACTAGTGAAAAATCTATACTTTTTGAGGAAAGTCAGCAATATAACACAAGAAACTGATTCCCAACATTATTCAGGTCATTCAAAAGGTTAAATGCATGTAAATAAAAGTTCTTAAACCATCCGAATGAGCATGACACCAAAATGAAAAAAGATTGAAGTTTTTATTGATTTTCTGTAGCAGTCCGTACAACACTTGCAATATCAGCCAACCATTTGTACAAATGCTTTCTCCAGGCTTATAGACTCATCCTACAAATTTCCCAACCGATTAGAATTGATTTTATTACATTATTGTGATTAAAACTCCTAAAACTCACTTTTCCACCCAAAGTTGGATTTCAAAAATTTGAATTTCCAACATTGCAATTTATTAACTCCTATTAACTATAAAGCTTCCAAAACTATTACATATCATCATTCAAGCTAATTTAACCTAATTAAAACATCATATACCTATTTAAACTCCTAGAACATCATTGTTCCATTTACAAGTCAATTTGGTCCTATGGTCCTTATTTGGACCCTTAGGACTTTTGATCTTCCTGTTACACTCATCCAGGCCAAATACCATTATAGGCTTCAAAATGTTATAATTGATGCTCTGGAAAGGTCTATAGGCCTTCAAGACCCCTGCAATCCCTGACTCTCCAAATGATTCTCAAGGAGCTTGGGTGCTCCTGCACCATCATGGCATTCCACCACCCATGAGACACATTTCTTTGAGGCATTGTTTTCAAACAGTTCATTCCCTTGTCTATGCTATTGCTTACTATTATGCTATGATAGATTTTTTCTAAGCATCCATAGCTTGTTCGAAAGCACTTGTTTTAGGCTTTTAGCCATAGCAAAGCAAGGCAATGAACTGTTTGGCTAAATGCTTTGATAGACATGTATGAAAATGTGTTAGCATAGACAAGGAAGTGAACTATTTGAAAAAGTGCCTCAAAGAAATGAGGTCTCATGGTGATGGAATGGCATGACGAATTCCATGACAAGAAAATTGCTATGGATTTCATGGCATTCCATCACCATTGAGACCACATTTCTTTGAGGTTTTTTTCAAATAGTTTGCTCCTTTTTATATGCTATTGCTTATTAGTATGCTTTGATAGATTTTTTCCACAAGCATCCATAGCTTTTTTTGAAGCACCTATTTTAGCTTTTAGCCACAGAACAAGGAAGCGAACTGTTTGATAAAATGCTTTGGTAAACATGTATGATAAATGTAGTAGCATAGACAACGAACTGTTTGAAAAAATGCCTCAAATAAATGTGGTCTCATGGTGATGGAATGCCATGACAATCCACAACAATTTGCTTGTCATGGCATTCCACCACCATGAGACCACATTTCTTTGAAGCATTTTTTTCAAATAGTTCATTCCCTTGTCTATGAGCTATTGCTTACTATTATGCTATGATAGATTTTTTCTAAGCATCCATAGCTTGCTCAAAAGCACTTGTTTTAGTCTTTTAGCCATAGCAGTATGGCAATGAATTGTTTGGCTAAATGCTTTGATAGAGATGTATGAAAAATGTGTTATCATAGACAAGGCAGTGAACTCTTTGAGAAAATGCCTCAAAGAAATGAGGTCTCATGGTGATGGAGTACCATGACAATCAAAAGCATTTGATTGTCATGGCATTCCATTAGGTCATGAGACCTCATTTCTTTGAGGAATTTTTTCAAAGAGTTCATTGCCTTGACTATGATATTGCTTACTATTATGCATTTGATAGATTTTTTCCAAGCATCCATAGCTTGTTCGAAAGCACTTTTTTTAGGCTTTCAGCCATAGCAACAAGGCAACACTTGAACTATTTGACAAAATTCTTTGGTAGACATGTATGAAAAATGTGGTAGTATAGACAATGTCGTGAACTGTTTGAAAAAATGCCTCAAAGAAATGTGGTCTCATAGAATGCCATGACAACCAAATGTAATTGGCAGCTGCTCTTAGTTATTTGTTATGCAATGTGAAGTAATTGTATAACTGCTTAGGTTGACTTTGTAAAAACTATATTGGAATTGTAATTTTGTCATCTATCAACATCTAGTTATTAGTTATGAAATGTGAAGCAATGCTTTCCATTTGAAAGATGTGCAATGCAATGTAATCAACGTTATGAATATAAACTACAAAAATCTATTTTTTACTAAGAACTACCAGTTCAATTTTGGGTTCGGGATCAGGTTCGAGAACCCGGTTCGCCAGTTCGGGACTTTTTTTTTGGGGTTGGGTTCGTTTTGGGTTCAGTCATACAAAAACATATAAAAATTAGAAATATATACATATTTGCAGCAGTAATCAAGTTCATAATACACCACCATATTAATAGTCAAATAACATAGGACAAATACGGATCAAGCTGCATAGTAGCATATGGATCATGCGTAGCACCCTCTTGAGTGTCAGTAGGGTCATACGAACAAGTCGCCCCGCAAGATTTACACACATGGGTTCGAAGGCCACCACCTAAAGACTCCCCTGGATGGCGTTGTACAATAGGTCTAGTGTGATGGATGACACTTTGGGTCAAAGTTGTGATCACCTGCAATGTCTCTATGTCAGCACTCTCCTTCGCAATGACAAGCATCACAATCTTCTCACAAGGCGGCCTAGCGAGAGGTCGTCTCCCTTGCCACATAGGATCCGGCTGTGCACTAGGCCTATCTTGAGCTGACCCCCCACCTCTCCCCTCGAACTCCCTCATATCAAAATAATTTGGGATTTGGTTCAATACAAACTCACTATATAGTTTCCTAAGAAAATATTGGGGGACTTCACAATTATTGCACGGTGGGTAATCAAAGACCATATACCATCTTTCATAAAGATGGTTCTTAATCTCTTGGTGGTGGCACCAATGAATAGGAAACATCTTTGCATTGAGGGTAAGATTTTTATTTTTTTTAGGGTCAGTGAATAGAGAGCACAAATCACCTTTAGTAATTTTTAAATCTTTTACTTGTTTATATGATAATTTGTCTGCATAATATGCCCTAGCTGTCTGCCTCTTATCTTTCCATCCAGATATTTGTTGGGTGATTACATCTAAATTTTTTAACATGTCTTTCAATGAATTTGCTAGAAGCATTCTTTCTCTGGTTGAAGCATTTGGATCACTCAACCTACTGATAAGATCCTCAAGTTGTTTTCTATTGTTCTCAATTTTACTCCTCAAATTTTCTTGAGTGCCAGGAGGGAATTGAGAGAATGGTGGGGGATGTTGATTTTGTTGAGGATTTTGCTATTGAGGATTTACATGATTTCCTATAGATTTAAAAAGAAACAATCAAATCTAACCTAAAACAAACAAAATCAATTTCAAACTAACAAATTCAAAACAAATAGTAAACAATACTTACCTCTTACATCTCTTCATCATCATGGCGCCATATTTGCAAACAAAATCCAACTATTCTTGATGAAATTTGTAGAAGTCCTTCCTCCTAGAACGCGAGTGTGAAAATGAGGGTTTTTGGTCGTGGGCAAAGCTGAGAAACAGTGAAAAGAAAATGATACACATTTCACTTTTTTTTTCTTTTAAAAGCACATAGTGGGCTCACTTTATGTGTTTCCCCATTTTTTTCCCGTTTGGCCACAAAAGTGTGACTAACTTCATGCAGCCACCCATAACATCCATCAAAAGCATATTTGGAAGTATATTTTTATCAAATATTGTAGTTGCAAGTTCCACTAGTTATAATAAAGATAAATAGGTTTACTTTTATGCATCAACTAATGCAATTCCGATAACTTTTAGAGGATCGAAAAAGCTAGCCTTTATCATATCAATATACTCACTTGCAAGTTGCAACACAACATTCAACTTATTAATTAGACTCAACATCTAAGAAAGAAAAAGAAACTTCAAATATTATCAATTTAGTAAAAAAATCATGAATTTCAAAGATGAAAGTAGCCAATGCTTCACTCTTTACATCCTCTACTAAAATTAAAAGACGCATTTGTTTCTGTGATAAATGCAACAAGAAATTATATTATTTTTCAAAACTTATCACTATGTATTTATGAACTCAAGATCATTCAAATTGTCAAACTAATCGACATGACTACCTAATTTCTTTCTATCACATACACTTTGGGTATACAAGATCATTGAGAATCCCAATTATTGAACTATGAAATTCAACAACGCAACAAAATTATATCTTAAGTAAAATGTAAATCATATCAACGTTACATGTCTTAGCTAATCAATTGATCTCAAATTAAATATACACCTTTGTCATATAGCTTAAGGACGTCTACAATAGCTATGCACAAAATAAATTTGGTGGAAAGGCTTTAAACAACTTTCAAGTGAATATAATTTGCAGGTGTAAAGACAAATTCCACAACCATTGCAAACATCCTCCCTGTCTGTGCCAAAATGGGAGCTTTGAAACAAGATATGAATATCCATCAATACATAGACAATACATGATAGTATCCCTATAAGAAATATTATACTCCCTCAAAATATTATTACATATTATCCTATTGGGAAGACTTCAAGATAACTCTTGTCGATGTTCATTTCTCTCATCAATGGAAACTTCAAACTGATATTTCCCTTCTCGAGGCATCAAAGGGACTTAACTCTATCTCCCATCGAAGCTTCTCTCATTGATGAAGTCTCTCAACATTTTTTGTTCCATTGGAGGGACCACAATCTTTTTCCTGTCGATGTCCACCTCTCTCATCGATGAGTTTGAGTGATGTCGGACTATCGATGAGACTTTGACATGACTCCCAGTGACACACAAGATTCCTCTCAATGATTTCTTTAAAACTACTTCTTGTTGGAAAATCAAGAAAATTGCATTTGGACTCAACTGTAGGTTCACATACATGCTTAGAACCGATGACAAGAAGAGATGATGTATCATCAAAAATTTCTTTCACCCTAATGCAACGATTACCATCTTCAGCAATTTTAGGGTTTTCTTTATTAGCAACCAAATCAATTATTTGATTTCCTCTCTTTGAATAGTAATAGGTTCCACCTTTTTCAATTGTTGCAAAATTTCCCAGAATCTCATCCACCTGCAAATCTTCTTTAAAATTTGACATTAGTTTCAGGAGGTCAAAATTGAATTACATCAAGAAGCTCAAGCCTCTTCATTTTGTATTATCACTTTCGATGGCTACATATTTGTTCAACTCCAAATCACATGATGTGCTCACTACAAACTCAAATAGATGATCTTTCAAATCCCTATAGCTAATAGCCTATATGATTCTTTGATAGAAAATGTCCAAGTAGAATAGTCTATGGCATCCTACTTATTTTTCCTACTTATTTTACTTGCATATATTCCTAACAAGGTACTTGCAGATATCTTTACCAAACCTTTTCCTAAGGACACTTTTGAGTATCTCAGAGGGAAACTAGGGGTGATTACCCCTCCTAATTAGAACTAAGGTGCATTGACTTGCATCATTATGTACATTTCATAGTCATATCTTGATCCGGATTGATGTTGTGGTGGATGCTACTCAGGGGGAGTAGTCAGATGTTCAAATATGTGGTTCAGAGCTTGTGTGGGAAAGATAATGTGTATCTTTTTCATTGATTTCAAAGGGGGATAAGAGTCATGTGAAAAACTATGAATTATCTGGGGAGAAGAGTCAAAATCTAAGGGGGAGAAAATGCTAAGAGATAGTTGTGTTGATGGTGTTTTTCACATTATGTGTTTCCATCAAGTATTCCCTTGATCATCATGCTTCGATGGATGTCTATGTGTGATATTTGTCTCAATAAAACTGCATACATAGTTAGTGTTACACTTTAGTGGCTCAAAAAATTTCTCACGAAAAGTCAAGCATGTTCTTTATCATTTGCAGATAGCACAAAATGAATTTTCTGAAAAGGGCTTTAGAAACTTTCAAGAAAATGCAATTAGAAAGTGTGAAGCCAAATTCCACAACCTATGCTAGCATCCTCCCTACCTATGCCAAAATGGGAGCTATGGACCAGGGTATGAACATCCATCAGAGCATAATATATGGGGGATTATTGTCAGATATTATGGTTGAAAATGCTCTATTAGACATGTATGCAAAATGTGGAAACATACACAAGAAACGTGAACTCTTTGATGGAATGCCTCAAAGAGATGTCATTTCATGGAATGCAATAATTGTAGGATATGCACAAAATGGATTTTGCAGGGATTCTCTCAAAACATTTGAATTAATGAAGCACTCTAAAAAATATCCTAACACTGTAAGCTTTGTTTGTATTCTTTGTGGATAAAGCCATGGAGGTTTAGTGGATGATCCAGCTATACATACTTCAATCACATGAGTAAGAAGGATTGCATTACACCTAAATTTTATCATTATGTGTGCATGGATGACCTTCTTGCCCATGTTGGCTATCTCGAGGACACTCTAAACTATATCATTAAGATTTCAGTTAAACCTATGGTGGTTGTGTGGATATGTTTTCTTGTTGCCTATAGGTTACATATGAATATAGGCTTAGCAATGCTTACAGCCATGTTGCTCTTCAATTTGGATCCTAAAAATGTTGTGACTTATGTTCTTCTCTAATGGAATTTATGTTTTCTTCGATAAACTTCAATCACGTGTTTGAATCTTTTTTTTTGAAGGTTCATTCTCTATTTTTGAAGGTTCATTCTCTTGTTGATTTTCATAATCAATTTCCCTTTTCTCAATATTTTGTTTTTTGAATATTGTAGACATAGACATCCACTATGGGCTATCTAGGTAACTAGCTCAAATTTTTTCATATGCCAAATATTTCATTATATAATGTCATTCCATCTCTACCATGCCTAATGATCAGAAAAGATATAATCTATCTTCCCACCTATTTTTTGGGATTTTCCACCTACCTGTTGTTGGTGCTCCAAACAATACCATACAATTCTAGTAGACACTATACCTCAAAATCTAAACCTGGTGAACAAGGTTATTTTAGACAAACTATGTCAGAATCATGATCAAACTACAAGGGATCTAGGCCACTTAACAAGAGTGGCTAACACTTCTACACTTCTAGCTCTATTAGGCTAGGTAGGGTGTTCATATAGATCTTACATGAACACTAATAAGAAATGAAATAATATGGTCACATGGCTTAGCTATATCACATGCATAAAGATATCCCAAAGATTTGTCATTAAATACCCCTTATAATAGCTTAATAGTTTTTCAAACTATAAATTTCTCATCAATAATTGTCAAGTTAAAATGAAAGAAAATTTGGTATGTGTAGGATCATGGTGCGCCAAAAAGTGGAAATATTATGAGGGTATGTGGTTGATGACTTTTTTTTCACCCAAAATTAATGAAACGAAAAGGGTTTTTAGAGGATATTCTTAGCTTTCCAAAAATATAAATTATGATTTAATTTGAATTTAATAAATAATTATTATTCATTTTCTATTAGAACTACGACTAAAGTCCTGATCGATAGGCTGATTGAAAAACATCTATAACTTTCAAATGGTATCATATTTTTTAATCCATAACATGTGTCACATTCTATGCTTCACATAATATAGGATTAAAAAAACAAAAATTAAATTTCATGAAATTTTGACCAAGTTAAGGTGGTCAGACAGATGAGTTTCTATATTTTCTAAAAGTTGTAATAAAAAATTCATAATTAATTATTTACTTGGAAAAAAATTACAAAAAAATATGCATCACATCCGGACATGAGTCCTCTACTTATATATAAAATCTTACAAAATAATATTATCATTTTATTATGGTTAGGTGGTCGACAAACACCTACTTCTTTTTTTCCTGAAATTTAAGTACTACTGCATTGAAATTTCAAATTTTCACCAAATAGATTTTATTTATTTTTAAATAAACCTAGTATTTTAGAAACTACATTAAATTTTCTACAAATTCTATTCTTACATATTTTTGAAATAATATAGATAACTTATTCAAATATTTACGTCAAGTTGCCTAACACTAATTTTTCTGAATTTTTTGCCACTTAAGGGCCTATTTTTTGCACGATGATCCTGCATATACCCATGTAACCTATGAAAACCTTGATTTGTGTAACTCTGTGAAAATAACTAATAAGTTTAGGCTCTCAAATTATATGGTAGATGTAAAAAAAATGATTTTATGCAAGTTGGTAGGGCATGACTTACACTCATTTACAAAATAATGATATATATTGATTTATGAAGCATGATTAGTTACCAAAAGAGGACGAGTGCCTTGGTTTATTAATGAAAAAGTCAAAATCTAAAGAAAAGTGCAAACAAACTTGTAAACTTGAGCCTAAGAGTTAAATATGAATCAATAAAAAGAAAAGGACTAGAATTGCATACAAGTTCCCATCAGTCTAGTTCCAATTTACCTTAAATACAATTCTAAGATCAAAAAACTTCATATCACAAAACATTCTTTAATCATCCATTCATGAATATAGAAACCCATTTGTTATTACTAAAAAGCTTTAACAACTACTGCAAAAAAGTACTAATCAGAAATAACAAGGAAAAAAATGTGGCCTCAGAGATTATTCTAACACCCCTTGGAATTCCTTATTGAAATGTATTGACATTCATAGATGAAAAGGATAATTTCTTATAACAAAATTTCCCAAACTTACAAAACATGAAATACACAACATTTAGACTTTTGAACTACACCATTATTATAAAGACTAGTGGACACACAACAAAAAATTTGCAATAGGTCCTAAATATGGAAAAAGATCAATAAGATTTCCATAGAGAGATTTCATTTATAACCAATGATTTTTCCTAGATCATTCACATAGCTAACACTTGCTACAATCTTCCTACACAAGGTTTCCAATGGTCATGCCATACTTCAATTATGCAATCATTTTCTTAAATTCATTGCAACAACTGTTTCGCCAAAACTAGTTGCATTCTACACTATGGCATTTAGACATTAAATTTACCATAAAACATTAATTACACTCAATCAATCTTCAAAGGAGAAATTCAATACTTGGAGAGTTGGCTCAATTATCATGATTCCCACACCTCATGCACTACAAGACATTCCTTTGGATCATATTTTCTGTAGAACAAGGAAAAAGCTTCCCCAAATACAAATGCACAATGCTTGGAGAGACCTAAATTTATTGATTTATAATGCCAATTAAATGGTTGGAATACAACCCATAACTTAGAGAGTCAATCTCCTCAGTTTCCATGAACACTATGGGAAAAAAATAACTCTTAGCTACCATCTTCCCAAGCAGCAACGTGGCATCCAAATCATGGCATGCCTCTAAAAATGCTCATTATGTCATCACAACATCCCTAGCTATCACTAGAGAGGTTTTTTATCAACTAGGCAATTAATACTTTAGCTAAAACATATCAAATCTTCCATTTTCATTTCTCACTTTCTTTGTGCCTCTCTTAAACTTGCATTTAAATATCTTGATAGGACTTCAAAGCTATCAAATTTGAATTTATATTATAACATGATATGTAAATTGATCCAATTTCAAATCCAAGCCTTATTTCAAGTTGCTTGAATTCAACACCCTCTTCATTAATCATATAGTTGAATCAAAAAACCCTATACTTTGCTACTTTCATTTGACTATCAAGAATTTGACTTATGGGATAACCAATCTTAAATGCATTCTTGATCAATGGCCCACATGTATCCCATAGATGGAATGGTTGCAAGTGATCAACAAAACATCAAGCATATATCTAGCACTTTAGCTACTAAAAACCCCTTCGAATCAATGGCTAAGAATTTTTTTCCATCAAGGTCTATGGCTTCAATAGATCAATGGATACCCAAGATGTGCAACCACTTAATCTACCAATATATCAGAATTAAAATGATTGTGACGCATAGCCAAAAGGCTATGATCCACATGTCTCCTTCAATACACTAACTTGCTAATAACATCATTGAGTAGACAAACTGACCTACCATCACTTATAACTAGGCTCCACATGGAAAAACTACATTCATTACTACAAAACTATACCCTTACAAGAAAACTCCTTGATCAATAAGAGTTAATATTACTATGCCAAGTGTCCTTCAAATGTTGCCTATTCATTACTTGGATCCACCACCTTCATTTCCTAAACACAAGACAAGATTAACAATTGAGATGCTTTGGCTTTGATGATCAATGATATCATTGGATAACTGAACTACCAAGGTGGAAGGTGGACCAATCTACCAAAATCTACCAAATGACACCACATGGTTTTGCAAAAGCTAATTGATCATCCCTTATAATGCACTCTAACCCACTCAATTAATGGCCTAGATAAATTTTACATCAATATTAATGGTCAAGGGAGATCTTCTCTTCAACCCAAAATTACTTGAACATCTTTTACTTCAAAAGCCAACCAAGACATGTCACGTAAACTTATTTTTTTGCACTTGACTATATACCATTTGATTCACCTTGAAGATCAACAACTTCAACAAATTATTAGACTACTAAAGTGTTGAATGGTATGATTTATCAAAGTACCTACATCCACTAAAGTTCATTACATCACACCACATGGTTTCACCAAAACCATTTAATAAATTGCTTGATATCTATAGGCTTTACTTAAACATCAATCAACATTGAAAGTGCATATCAACTTGACCCAGAGATTAGTGATTATGGCTGACTGGTGGATAGATAAAGTGTTGAGTGGTTTTATTCACCAAAGTCCAAACATCACTGAAATCCACTAGTTCATGCCATGTGGATGTATCATATGCACCGAGCCTCCTACTTTCCATCAATGGCCACAATTTTCTCCTCTCAAGATTGACACCATCAATAGATGGTTGAGGCTATTGCTAGCTCGATTACTAATATTCTACAATACACTAGATTGTTCCAAGTAGCCACAATTTCCATTGCCAAATAGGGACCCTAACATAGACTTGTTGCACCTCTATCCCATTAAGGATCATATACCTCAACATCCCTTTGAAAAAGGCTCCATGTTGGAGATTCCCATGCTAAAAATAGAGACCTGTTTGGAAAATCAATATTGTTGGCTCTCAGTTATTTTTGGTTTGTCCTTGATGTCAAAATTGGTTCATTATCCTTGATGTCAAAAGTGGTTTACTGATAGGAGAATATGTGTGATGATATGCTTGATGGATGTTGGCAGGATGCATTCTCAGATTTGTTGATATTTGATATGCAGTTATAGGTTTTATGGTTGAGGTTTGGTTTTCACATGACACATATTTCATATGCAGTTATAGTTTTTTTATTCAGTATTTGATTAGTTCAAATATATGCTGATGCTGACATTTTATCATTTTGGCAGGACAGTTTTATGATCTTTGCATTTGAAGAATTTCAAATTGGTTAAAAAGAAACATGTTTCAGGTATATTTGTGGCTCATTCAATTCACTGCTACATGTTTTAGGTAATTAGAATTTTCTTATAAGGCATTTGATTAAGGTGGTTCTATCTGATCTCATTGTAATCCATATTGTCAAAGACATTGACATTATACAAGTCACTTGAGAAATTTATTCAAGAAAGGTTTTATTTTGAACAAGGTGACTCATTTTATTAAGGTATTGGGCTTTAAAAAAAGTTACATTTTGATTGGACTCATTTTATTAAGGTATCAGACTTTAAACAAAATCGCATTATCATGTGAATACATGAGGTATTGAGAGTGTTAATATGGTTAGCATTTTTTTTGGCATTTTGTTTGATCAGAATAAAAACATGTGACATCGAGTATTGACTTTTCTTAGAGTCACATTGTGGTGACAACTTTATTTTGTTTGATGTGGTATCGACTTTATTGATTAATAACAATCACATTTTACATTGGTTTTGACAGCCACTTGTGAATAGGTATTTTAAATGGAAAAGTGACACTGACAGTCATTATTGAAAGTGCATGCACATGTGGCACTGGCAACTCATTGGGTAAATGATTCAATACTACTATGATGTCGATATTTTGCAAAGTCTTTGGTAGTGGATTCTAAGGAATTATGATGTTGTGGTTAGTTATACCAGACCTCAAATGATTATTTTGTTCTACACAATCTTCTAAAGCTCTTGTAGCTCGATTAGGGAAAATTCATTATTGTTGTTTCACTTTTGAAGCCCTAGCCACCATGGTTATTCTAGTGTCTACAATGTCTTTTAGACTTTCATTCGGTCTGATATGGATATGTAAGTTTAGCTCACTATATGAGCTAGGATGAGAATGGTCAGGCATATGGAATGGCATGATTTTAAGTGACTATGGATGTTGGTCAAGGAAATGACAGTGAAAGACTGGAGACTATCAGCTGGATGGTTATGAAACCATTTGACAGGTGTTTGAGGTATTCTTTCAGTCGATTTTTCACCGTAAATATGTAAGACATTTTTGTTACTTACGGGCTTTGAAACAATTGATTAAGCAGGTTATTAATAATGTTTCAATGAATAAAATTGGTTTTGAAAATGTGATTGTTAAGGATTTTGTTAAAGGGATAAATCTTTTGTCGATTATGTTTAAACCCCTTTAGGGTTTATGGATGATTCTTCTTGAGCTATAACAAAATTATTTTTCATTTTCTCTACTTAAAAGAGTTTGGTAACCCTAACCCGAGTTGGTTTATAGTTGTTGAAACTACATTAAGTGATTATAAAATGACAACATTTTGTCAGTGACAATGACTTAAAGAGGAAAATTATAGACATGCATCAAACATCAGTGGGTTATTAAGAATGTTTCAGTGAATAAAATTGGTTTTGAAAATACTATTGTTAAGATTTTTGTTAAAGGGTTGAATCTTTTGTTAATTATGTTTAAAACCCTTTAGGGTTTTTGGATGATTCTTCTCGGGCTATAACAGAAATATTTTTCATTTTCTCTACTTAAAAGAGTTTGGTAACCCTAACCCAAGTTCATTTACAATTGTATAAACTGCATTCAGTGGTTATAAAATGACAACATTTTGTCAGTGATGGTCGCTTAAAGAGGGAAATTATAGACATACATCAATTAAGTGGGTTATTAAGAATGTTTCAATGAATAAAATTGGTTTTGAAAATGTTATTGTTATGGTTTTTGTTAAAGGGATAAATCTTTTGTTGATTATGTTTAAACCCCTTTAGAGTTTCTGGATGATTCTTCTTGGGTTGTAACAGAAATATTTTTCATTTTCTCTACTTAAAAGAGTTTGGTAACCCTAACCCAAGTTGGTTTACAGTTGTTGAAACTGCATTCAGTGATTATAAAATAACATTTTCTCGGTGATGGTGGGTCTATAATTTCCCTCTTGAAGCCACCGTCACTAACAAAATGTTGTCATTTATAATCACTGAATGTAGTTTCAACAACTATAAACCAACTCAAGTTACGGTTACCAAACTCTTTTAAGTAGAGAAAATGAAAAATATTTATGGTACAGCCTGAAAAGAATCATCTAGAAACCCTAAAGGGGTTTAAACATAATCAACAAAAGATTTAGCCCTTTAATAAAAACCTTAACAATAGCATTTTCAAAACCAATATAATTCAATGAAACATTCTTAATAACCCACTTAATCAATTGTTTCAAAGCCCATAAGTAACAAAAATTCCTTGCAGTTAGCAAGTGTCTTATCAATCCCTAATAGCCTTCTTTGAATCAGGGTATGTAAAGTTGTTGTAAGTGCCTTGATAAACATGTATGCAAGTGTAGAAGCATAGAACTTTAAAAGAAATAGCATATTTTTATATTCAACATGGGTTTGGAATAAAAATGTAGAAGCTGGTAAGAAAATGAAACTAATCAGTGGTAATTTGAATTGCATATGAAAATGAGGACATCCTTCAGTGTTAGGATAGATTATGTTGACAGTTTTAGTGTAGTGATTTTATGGTGTATGGTCAATAACCATTCTTCTTCAAGGATTATTCTTCCTTTACAATTGACAGTGTTTAAGGATTCAAATCATTGTCTTGGAAATAGTTCCCTTATAGTGTTGTTTTGATCTGATCTATTTTAAGATGACAATATGTTATGATATCTCAAGAGCTATGTATCTTTTGTAGTAGCTTGTATTATACATTGATCTTGGTAATTTGGTGATGAGGTGTTTGTCAATATTTGAAAAGGACAGTGCCTTTGAGAAGTTCTTGTGTAACAATGTTATGGGGCTTTGATAGTGGTAATGCACTCTATTTGATTCAAATGAATGATGCTTCTTAAAGACAACAAGTTTGCAGAAATATTAGGGTGTAGTGTTATGCATGAATAAGGTTTGTTGATACTAATCTTTGATAGCTGATAGTAGTGAATAATTTCAATGAATGCCAACTTCTCCACAAGACACTATCATATGCTATTTGACAATTTACAGATGTTATGCAATGCTCCTTCAATGAAAAAGTGATAATTTTACTATTTATTGTTGACAGTGGTACCCTCAATCTATTTTGATAGTGATGTAGAGTCATTTGATTACAAATTTTTTGAATGACAGTAACTCTTCTTTGACAGAGACTCTACTGAATAACAATTGTATTCAAAAGTTTGTGATACAAGTCATCTATGCTAGTTTGGAGTCATGTATTCATGATAGAAGTTGCAAGGGATTGTAGAATTAATAATGTGATTGGTGACAAAACATTGCACTCTTAGGACAGTGATCATGTTGTGTTTTTGTATTCTAATATTGTTGTAGTTGCAAGTGTCCTAGTAAAGATATGAAGAAGAAGGTGACAGTGTATTTTTACAAGGTACTATTGCAAGGTGGAGTTTGAATTTGGTATGGCCATGATAGACATGTATGTAAGAGGAGTAGTTTTGTGAGACTATAATTGTGATTTCTTTGTGACAGTGTTATAATATCCTTGGTTCAAGTATGTGGTTCATGTTTGATATATGTTTGATTCTTGGTATCTTCCTTGAAGCATGGTAAGTAGATTAGAACAATAATGTTCCTATACAATGTATTGATGCTTCTTTCCTTGGCCATGAGTGGAATAGATTGCAGGAGTCCTCAATCACATGAGATAGTGATTCATATTAGCATCTTGACACTAGTTCTGCAATTTTCATTAATAGGGAGAGTAGTATTAGTGATGATCCTATGTTATCAAGATAATGATCAACTTGTTTATGATTATGAATCTCTTTCTAAGTCAAAACAATTGTTGTTTGGTTGATCTTACCTGACTAGTCCAATGTAGATAGCAACCTGATTCACTTGGTAATATTAAATGATTTGTGCATACATGACAAGGCAGATTTCTTGGATAGTTGATTCCTTTGTCTTCTGATGTCAAAGGGGGAGAGAGAGAATGGAGCTTGGTTTTAAAAAAATTCATTCACAACTCTCTTGCATATTTAGTTTGTTGTGCAGCTGGTTATTGAGTTGGATTGTTGTTTGAATCATAGTTTTTTATCTTCATGGCATCTCATATTCTCTTCTTTCATCCTTTTGTAAGGAAAACTAGTTGCGGAAAACAATTTTCCTAATGTCAATACCTCAGGAAAGAATGCAAAAGTACTTTTAAATTTTCAATTACAGTAAAATTGAGATGGACTATGAGATAGATTACAGAAACAGAGTATTTAGACAAACACACATGAACACTAGATATATGTGGGAAAACCCTTGCGGGAGAAAAACCCACCACACCAAGAGAAATCAATTTGTATTACAGTAATCAAAGTTACATACAATTCTAGACTTATCTTTCTAGTGTCATTATACAACAGCATTCATCATGTACATTCTTCGAACATAAAACTTTCAGGTTACAACCTTTACAGATTTTTTAATCCTTCACCGATATAGTTTGAATTCTTCACACTTCACTGTTGGTCGAACTACAATCCAAAAAATTCCAACCCTTAAGCATCTACAACTTCCAACCATATCCATGGTGTTCCCTGACTATCGAGCTACCTCTCAGAACCGTCGCAACGAATAGACTCCCAACGCTTCCAATTCTGCTCTTCTGATTCATCCACATGATGCCACATTAGAAGTCATACACGGTCAACAGAATTTGTACTGCATTAGCATCTCGGTGAGACACTAACAATGTCTCACCGATGCCACATTGACCTCTTACCGATGTTTCCAAGAGCCTCTGTAATCCCCAAGATATTATATCGAGCTTCAACAGATATACTAAGTCATCACGTAGTCATTTTGACTAATCCCTTTCGCCAGAAGGTCATGGCAAAACACTAAGGTTACACCAAAGTTCACATATCTACCGAGCACCCAACAGAAGTTGGCAAGACTTACTCCTATCGCCAAGAGTTCATAGTGATATTCATATGCTACTCTGAAGTATTCACCTGCCACCAAAACATTTTTCCATCGCCGAGAGAACTTACCAATTTATATATGTTTCACCGAAGACTGATTGTCACCAAGAGTTACCCTGATAGCCATCGGCTATCAGCAAAACAATTTCTTATCGCTCAGACCTCATAACGAAGTCTAAGAGTTATATCGATAACTCCCGAGTAGTCCCTGTCGGCATAGTTTTCTTCTATCGCTAAGACCTTCCCCGATAGCTTTGAGTTATACCGAAGATAACCCTTAAGTCTTCTCAATGAAAGAATACAAGCAAACACTGTCGACATAACATTTTCTTTCGTGGTGACAAGCAAACACTGTCGACATAACATTTTCTTTCGTGGTGACATCTTACCGAGTGAATATAGGTTATTCTGAATACCTCAATACATACTCTGTCGGTGAGAGATTAACACTTCGCTGAGACATCTCTCTGAATGTTGAAGCCACTCCAAAACTCCAGTTACCAAGAGTTATGCTGATAAACAAATGAATGGCCTTTCGGCCAAGGCTCTCCCGAGCACTATGAGGTCATAGCGAATACACCAAGCTATAGCGATAGACTCCACAGTGGACCTTTCGGCAAGACAATACCTAGGTCACAGTGACCTGTTTAGAATTTGATAAAACAAATTGCCAGACAATCAGAATGTCACATCGACATTTCTCTAAAGGAGGTTTTAGCCTATAATGTTTGAGGCACATATTTCCAACAATCTCCCACTTGACGAAGATCATTCAGGCACCTCCAGAGCACACAAAAAATTACTTTACTAAAAAACATGGGCACTAAGACCCATTGAACTGACACACCACCTGAACTTGTCTGTGCTCACTAGTTTTTTCAATGCATCTGCAACATTCTCCAGAGTATCAACTTTTTTCAATTTGACCTTTCCATCCTCAACCATATCTCGTACAAAGTGGTACTGTACATCAATATGTTTCGTTCTGGCATGGAAAGTTGGATTCTTTGCCAGACAAATGGCACTCTGACTGTCACATAAGATTGTTATTTCCCCTGCATCAAAACTAGTGTTAGAATACAAAAATTTCAACCATACAGCTTATTTACAAGCATGGGTAGCTGCCATGTATTTAGCCTCTGTAGTGGACAAAGCGACTATAGCCTGCCGCTTGCTCATCCAACTCACTGCACCACCATTTAGCAAGAAAACGTATCCACTGGTGGATCTTTCGCTGTCAATGTCCCCTACCCAATCAGAGTCTACATAACCACGAATGCTGAGAGTCCTTTGTGATTCAACCAAATTCCCATGGTAACACAATGAAAAATCTGAAGTTCCCTTCAAATACCTAAACACCATCTTCACAACATCCCAATGTATTCTTCCTGGATTATCCATAAATCAACTAAGTACTCCCACTGCTTGGGCAATGTCTGGTCTTGTACAGACCATTGCATACATCAGATTGCCTATAGCACTAGTATAGGGCACACTGGTCATGTCCTCCATCTCAGTAGGAGATTTTGGACAGTCCTCAACAAATAGTTTCATTCCCTGCATGACTGGAATGACTAACTGTTTACAATTATTCATACAAAATCTCTCTAGAATAGTCTTTATATACTTACTCTGACTGAGCCAAAGCTTTCTATTCTTCCTATTCCTGGTTATCTCCATCTCCAGAATATACCTTGATGCACCAAGATCCTTCATTTTGAACTTAGCAGACAACTGAGACTTAAGATCAGAAATCATTAGCTTGTTATTTCCTATGAACAACATATCGTCAACATAAAGAGCAATAACAAGCACTTGATCACTTTCAGCTTTATAATATACACAGTGATCAGAATTTGATCTCACAAAGCCTAAAGATAATACATAGGTATCAAATTTCTAGTACCACATTCCAGGTGACTGCTTTAACCCATACAGAGACTTCTATAATTTGCATACCAGTTTTTCTTTACCTTTCTCAACAAAGTGCTTAGGCTGGGACATATAAATTTCTTCTTCAAGATCACCATGAAGAAATGATGTTTTCACATCCATCTATTCAACCTCTAAGTCATAAGCTGCTGCAAGTGACAATAGAAATCTAATGGATGTCAGCTTTGCTACAAGAGAAAAGATTTCCCCATAGTCAATTCCCTCTACCTGGGAATAACCCTTTGCAACCAGTCATGTTTTGTATTTTTCTACACTGCCATCCAGACCAATCTTTTTCTTAAATACCCATTTACAACCCATAGGTTTTTTGCCTTTAGGCAAGGGCACCAGACTCCAGGTTTCATTTTTATCTAATGACACCATTTCTTCCTTCATGGCTTCCAACCAAGAATCTGAATCAGGCATTTTAATTGCCTCCTTTATAGTCCTAGGCTCATCAGTGCTAGAAATCAAGGCATAGGCACAAGTAGAATCAATTAATGAGAACCCATACCTATCTGGTTGTTTCCTTTCTCAGGTTGACCTCCTCACTGGTTGAGGCTGAGGTTCATCTTCTTCAAAGCTTTCAAAACTGCTTGAGCTCTCCTCAGTTTCAGGTATGTTTTGAATCTTCAATTCCTCTTTCTTTGGTGTAGGAGGAATTGCTACTACATCCTTACTGTTTTCTAACTTTGTCTCTTACTGCAGATCCAGGGTGGAAGGTTTCAGCTCACGGAAGATTACACTTCTGCTGTATACAACCTTCTCTATAATAGGATTCTAAAGCTTGTATCCTTTGATGTTAGCACTATAGCCAATAAAAATACACTTAACAACCTTGTTGTCCAGCTTAGATCTTCTTACATCCGTCACATGTGCATATGCTTCACAGCCAAAAACTCTAATATGTCTAAGAGAGGGCTTCTTACCAGACCACACTTCAATAGGTGTCTTGTCAACAAGAGTAGAGTTTGGAGACTGATTAACCAAGTAACATGTAGTAGCAGTAGCTTCAGCCCAGAACTTTTCCTCCAGACCAGCACTACTAAGCATACTTCGTGCTCTCTCCATCATTGTCCTATTGAACCTTTCTGCAACTCCATTCTGCTGTGGAGTGTAAGGTGTAGTCTTGTGTCTTTTGATTCCATGGTCTTTACAGTATCTTTCAAATTCATCAGAACAGAATTCACCGCCATTATCAGTCCTTAAGCATTTTATTGTTTTACCAGTCTGATTTTCAACAAGATTTTTAAACTCCTTAAATCGACTGAACACTTCTGATTTACTTTTCAAAAAATATATAAATGCTCTTCTTGAATAATCATCAATGAAAGACACATGGTATCTTTATTTAGATAGAGAAGGAACATCTACTAGACCAAACACATCCGAATGAATATAGTCTAACAAACCAGAAGTTTTATGAGGATTGTCATAAAATGAATCACGATGTTGCTTTCCATATATGCAGTGTTCACAGAATTCAAATTCCATATTACAATCTTCAAGCCCCTCAACCAGGTTTTTGTTCTTCAAGTTTTTAAACCTTTTTCTCCTATGTGGCCTAACCTATGATGCCAAAGCATAGTCTTCTCTACAGGAATTTTTACTTCCGTAGAGTTTACATAATTAGGGACAATTCTCTCTTTACCTCCATGAGCAGCTTTTAGTGACTTCGAAGAGACACTATTACAATGAACAGTTTGTGCATCTAGCTTGTATAGGGTACCAATTTGAGCACCTCTATCCAGCACCATTGAACCTCTAGTCATCTTGCAGCCACTCCCTGAGAACAAGACTTGTACTCTGATATCATTTAGCATACTTACAGACAATAGATTTTGAGCCAAACCTAGTATGTGCATAACATTATTAATCCCCTTTATTCTGCCATCAAGGAATTGGATTCCGACTCTTCCACAACAAACAATTTCCAAAGTTGAATCACTTTCCAAGTACACCTTTCCACCATCGTATTCTTCATACTTTGTAAACCATTCTCTGTGAGATGTCATGTGGAACGATGCTCCAGAATCGATCAACCAGACATCATCTAATGCCTGAGTAGCCAAGGCTGCAATGAAGGCGTCACCATCACTATGAGAAGAACCATTATTGGAAGATCCTTTCTTCTTCTTTTTCTCCTCTTTACAATCCTTTCGGACATGACCAGGTTGCCCACAGTTCCAACACTTCACCTTGGACTTCTTGCCAGGAGACTTTGATCTCCCTTTTGATTTCGATTTGGACTTCTTGTCCTTCTTCTTGCCTTTCTCCCTTGACCTTCCTCTGATAGCAAGAGCCTCCTTTGTCATCTTAGAAGATTTTCTTCTCATTTCTTCTGACAACAAAGAACCAACAATATCTTCCATTTTGAAACTGGATGTTGTACTCCCAATAGCCATCACTAGATGATCCCATGAGTCTGGCAAAGAACATAACAGAAGCATACAACGATCTTCTTCTTCAATCTTTACACCAACAGATGTTAATTGTGTGAGCAGCATGTTGAATGCATTCAAATGATTAGCTATAGACCCTCCTTCCTGCATTCTCAAAGAGTAAAGCTTCTTTCTCAGGAATAGCTTATTCACCAAAGATTTCCCCTGATAAATAGACGCCAGTCTCTTCCACAAGAGAGAAGCAGACTTCTCTTCATGCACATTGAGAAGAACTAAGTCTTCCAAACAGAGCCTTATCAGCCCCTTCGCTTTCCTATCTGGAAGGTCCCATTCTTCTTGCTTCATGCCTGCAGGTTTAGTTCCAGACACAACAAGCCAAAGGTCTCGATCTACTAAGAGATCCTCCATCTTGAGTTTCCACAATTCAAAGTTACTGCCATTGAATTTCTCTATTTAATTCTTCCCAGATGAACTAGACATCTTAATCTGTAAATAGAAATAACAATCTCTACAGAACTCCCACTGAATAGTATTGACACAAAAAACCCAATATACCCCCAAGGATAACACAACTGGCCAGGCTCAGATACCACTTGTAAGGAAAACTAGATGCGGAAAACAATTTTCCTAACGTCAATACCTTAGGAAAGAATGCATAAGTACTTTTAAATTTTCAATTACAGTCAAATTGAGATGCACTATGAGACAGATTACAGAAACAGAGTATTTAGACAAACACACATGAACACCAGATATACGTGGGAAAACCCTTACAGGAGAAAAACCCACCATACCAAGAGAAATCACTTTGTATTACAGTAATCAAAGTTACATACAATTCTAGACTTATCTTTCTAGTGTCATTATACAATAGCATTCATCATGTACATTCTTTGAACAGAAAACTTTCAAGTTACAACCTTTACAGATTTTTTAATCCTTCACTGATACAGTTTGAATTCTTCACACTTCACTGTTGGTCGAACTACAATCCAAAAAATTCCAACCCTTAAGCATCTACAACTTCCAACCATATCCATGGCATTCCCTGACTATCGAGCTGCCTCTCAGAACCATCACAATGAACAAACTCCCAACGGTTCCAATTCAACTCTTCTAATTCATCCATGTGATGCGACATCAGAATTCATACACAGTCAACAGAATTCGTATTGCATTGGCATCTCAGTGAGACACTAACAGTGTCTCGCCGATGCCACATTGACCTCTTACCGATGTCGCCAAGAGCCTCTGTAATCGCCAAGATATTATATCGAGCTCCAATAGATATACTGAGCCATCACGTAGTTGTTCTGACTCATCCCTTTTGCCAGAAGGTCATGGCGAAACACTAAGATTACACCGAAGTTCCCATATCTACCGAGCACCCAACAAAAGTCGCAAACACTTAATCCTATCGCCAAGATTTCATAGTGATATTCATATGCTACTCTGAAGTATTCACCTACCGCCAAAACATTTGTTCATCACCAAGAGAACTTACCGATTTATATATGTTTCACCGAAGACTGACTATCACCAAGAGTTACCCCAATAGCCATCGGCTATCGGCAAGAAAATTTCTTATCACTCAGACCTCATAACGAAGTCTAAGAGTTATATCGATAACTCCCAAGTAGTCCCTGTCGGCATAGTTTTCTTCTATCGCTAAGACCTTCCCCGATAGCTTTGAGTTATACCAAAGATAACCCTTAAGTCTTTTCGATGAAACAATATAAGAAAACACTGTTGACATAACATTTTCTTTCGCAGTGACATCTTACCGAGTGAATATAGGTTATTCTGAATGCCTCAATACATACTCTGTTAGTGAGAGATTAACACTTCACTGAGACATCTCTCTAAATGTTGAAGCCACTCTGAAACTCTAGTCGCCAAGAGTTACGCCAATAAATGAATGAATGGCCTTTCGGCCAAGGCTCTCCCGAGCGCTATGAGGTCATAGCGAATACACCAAGCTACAACGATAGACTCCACAGTGGACCTTTCGGCAAGACAATACCTAGGTCACAACGACCTATTTAGAATTTGATAAAACAAACTGCCAGTCAGTCAGACAATCAGAATGTCACACCGATATTGCTCTAAAGGAGGTTTCAGCCTATAATGTTTGAGGCACATATTTCCAACACCTTTTTCATTGAGGCAAAAAGGGGGAAAGAAAGTATGTGTTTTTCCATCAAGGACAAAGGGGGAGTTTGTTGGCTCTCAGTTGTTTTTGGTTTTTCCTTGATGTCAAAAGTGGTTTACTGATAGGAGAATATATGTGATGATATGCTTGATGGATGTTGGTAGGATGCCTTCTTAGATTTGTTGATATCTGATATGGAGTTACATTGGTTGGTATTCTGATATGCAGTTACAGGTTTTATGGTTGAGGTTTTTTTTTCACATGACACATGTTTCATATGTATTTATAGGTTTTTGGTTCAATCTTTGATTGGTTTAGATACATGTTGATGCTGTCATTTTATCATTTTGACAGGGCAATTTTATGATCTTTGCATTTGAAGCATTTCATATTGGTTAAAAAGAAACATGTTTCAAGTATATGTGTGGCTCGGTCAATTCACTACTACATGTTTCAGGTAATTGGTATTTTCTTATAAGGAATTTGATTAAGGTGGTTCTATCGAATCTCGTTGTAATCCATATTGTCAAAGACATTGACATTATACAAGTCACATGAGAAATTTATTCAAGAAAGGTTTTATTTTAAACAAGGTGACTCATTTTATTAAGGTATCGGGCTTTAAACAGAGTCACATTTTGATTGGACTCATTTTATTAAGGTATTGGAATTTAAACAAAGTCACATTATCATGTGAATACATGAGGTATTGGGCAGGTTAATATGGTTAGCATTTTGTTTGGCATTATTTTTATCAAAATAAAAACATGTGATATCGGGTATTGACTTTTCTTAGAGTCACATTGTGGTGACAACTTTATTTTGTTTGATGTGGTATCGAGTTTATTGATTAATAACAATCACATTTTACATTAGTCTCGACAACTGCCTATGACTAGGTATTTTAAATGGAAAAGTAACACCGACAGTCATTATTGAAAGTACATGCACATGTGGCATTGAGAACTCATTGGGTAAATGATTCAACACTATTATGATGTCGGTATTTTGTAAAGTCTTTGGTAGCAGATTCTAAGGAATTATGATGTTGTGGTTAATTATACCATACCTCAAATGATTATTTTGTTTTGCAAAGTCTTCTAAAGCTCGTGTAGCTTGATTAGGGATAATGTATTATTGTTGTTTCACTTTTGAAGCCCTAGCCACCATGGTTATTCTAGTGTCTACAATGTCTTTTAGACTTTCAGTCCGTCTACTATGGATATGTAACTTTAGCTCACTGTATGAGCTAAGATGAGAATGGTCGGGAATATGGAATGACATGAATTTAAGTGACTACCGATGTTGGTCAAGGAAACGACAGTGACAGACTGGATACTATCAGTTGGATGGTTATGAAACCATTTGACAGGTGTTTGAGGTATTCTTTCAGTTGGTTTTTCACCATAAATAGGTAAGGAATTTTTGTTACTTACGGGCTTTGAAACAATTTATTAAGCGGGTTATTAATAATGTTTCAATGAATAAAATTGGTTTTGAAAATGCTATTGTTAAGGTTTTTGTTAAAGGGATAAATATTTTGTTGATTATGTTTAAACCCCTTTAGGGTTTTTGGATGATTCTTCTTGGGCTATAACAAAAATATTTTTCATTTTCTCTACTTAAAAGAGTTTGGTAACCCTAACCCGAGTTGGTTTATAGTTGTTGAAACTGCATTAAGTGATTATAAAATGACAACATTTTGTGAGTGACGGTGGCTTCAGGAGGGAAATTATAGACATACATCAAACATAAGCGGGTTATTAAGAATGTTTCAGTGAATAAAATTGGTTTTGAAAATGCTATTGTTAAGGTTTTTGTTAAAGGGTTTAATCTTTTATTGATTATGTTTAAACCCCTTTAGGGTTTCTAGATGATTCTTCTCGGGTTGTAATGGAAATATTTTTCATTTTCTCTACTTAAAAGAGTTTGGTAACCCTAACCCAAGTTGGTTTATAGTTTTATAAACTGCATTCAGTGATTATAAAATGATAACATTTTGTTAGTGATGGTGGCTTAAAGAGGGAAATTACAGACATACATCAATTAATTGGGTTATTAAGAATGTTTCAATGAATAAAATTGGTTTTGAAAATGCTATTGTTATGGTTTTTGTTAAAGCACTAAATCTTGTGTTGATTATGTTTAAACCCCTTTAGAGTTTCTGGATGATTCTTCTATAACAAAAATATTTTTCATTTTCTCTAAGTACTTAAAAGAGTTTGGTAACCCTAACCCAAGTTGGTTTACAGTTGTTGAAACTACATTCAATGATTATAAAATTACAACATTTTCTTAGTGATGGTGGCTTAAAGAGGGAAATTGTAGGCATACATTTTTGTAAGAAATTTCTAAGATATATTGATACATTGTTCAGTCTTGAAAATCTTAAAAAGTGTTTTTGTAACAGTGTTTACATTAAGAACTATTTTGTAATATGTTATAGTAATATCAATTAATGTATGGATTGGAGATGTTATCATTCTTAAATATAACATCCTCCTATGTGATTATTGAAAATTATTTTTCACAATCTACTATTGAAGCACTATAAATGATAATCTGCATTACTAGGGTATTGATGTAACATTTTTTTGTTATATACATTGGATTTTCTAGAGTTGGTGCTCCTGTAACTTTGGATTTAGTGCCCTCGTAACTTTAGAAGTTGGTACTTTTGAATTGCGTGGAGTTGGTGCTCCTGAACTTTGTCGATTTGGTGCTCTATTTGAATATAGTGATATATTTTTTGAGTGGTTTTATTCCCCTAGAGGGTTTTCCACTTAGGACATATAATGTGTTATGTGATGATTCTTTGTGTGATTTTTTTTCATGTCTATCTAATTTTCATAAGTTATCAGATGCATTAATGTCTATTATCAGTTCTTATTTTTGCAATGCTAATGTATTCTATTGTTACAAGTACTTTCACAATCATATGTTGCAAACTGGTTTAAAAAGCTCTATTTAACCAAACATGTTTTGCATGTTGTGATGAAAAGCATTTAGTCTATCACATCACATGTTCTTCCATTGTTTCATAGTTCAAGAGTGTTATGTTTCAATCTATTACAATGTACTAAATCTCTCTATAGTTTCAATGCTTATCATATGTCATTTAGTTGCACAGTTGTTACGGTGTCTCATAAAGATGCATTGAAATATGGTGGTCTTAAAGTGATTTAATGATGTTGGTCTTCATGTACATAGTTGTATGAGTTGCACCTATCCTTTCAGCATGCTCTGATCATTAAACAATTCTAGTCACATCTTTTGTAAAGTGCAAGATATGTCACACAAATTATATTGGCATAAGTTATTGAAATGAACTAAGTTAATCTTTGTATACCCCTTTTCATGAATGCTCTCAAAGTGATTAATCTACTCTATTATTAATAAAAAAGGATATCTAAACTAAAATTCTTTGTCAAAGTTTAAAAGGTTTAATTTTTTGGTCTGTCTACCAAACACTAGTTCACCCCCCCCCCCTCTCAGCGTTTGTCCATAGTCCAACAAATATATGGATATTGAACCCACCATGCCAATCTACCAAGATTATGGGGCCATTATCCAATCGTCAAACAAACAAGATCAAATCACTTAAATGAAATATAACCTCTTATAACAAGTCAATTAAATAATATAATAGAAAGGTGAAGGTAGAGGCAAAGTTCTTGGCCTTCACATAAATTTGATGAACCAATTTTCCATTAATGCAACTCAAGAACTCAACCAAGGTAGAAAATAATTAAAAATCGAATGGGGGCAAGGAACCAATGCTTTGGAAAAGGATTTAGCCAACCACATAATAGGTGGGAAAACATTGTACTGGATAAATCTTATACAAAATTTGATTATAGTGGAAGATTATTTTGTTTCTACAACTCCTCACAAACAAACAAGATCCTATTGAATCATTCTTGGTCGAATTATCTATCAAGTTTAACAAGGCTACACATAGAGCCACAAAAAGATCAGTTAGATTGGTTTCCAACACCCGTCTCACATCTCATTTGGTGTGATTTTGTCCTGAATTGAGCTATGAGCATCTTCATTTTCCATTTCTTAGTGAAATCAAGCCCCACAAATTTGTTTTCAAAGACTATCTCAAGTGGGTTCAACTAAATATGAATCTTATATACTTCTTATCCTTTCAACACAAGAAGACCAAAACCTTGGTTTTGTTGGTGCTGACTTAGATCATGGCCACCAACAACATTGGCTCATCGTTGGAACCACCACCCAAGTCTTGGTGATAGGCATGAACTCACCAATGACATCCCCATTGGACCATTATAGGAATAGAAGACCCCATCCCACCGATAGAAGATCCTCACACCAATGAAAAAATAGAACCGTTGACGCATCGCTGGAACTGAAAGACATGTCTGGCCAATAGACCGATAAGGTTGGGGCAATCAATTCCATTTTTTGTAATGTGGTAAGAGGCATATAGGTAATTCTATGTTAGGTTGGGGAACTCTTCTTGGAGGTTCTAAACGGTTTGCCTTTTTTTATAAGACTATGTTAGCAATGCCACCTGGATCACAATTATTTGGTGGGATTCCAAACCTAGACAATGAGGTACAGTTGTGGAAATCTCATAGAGAGAAGCTACAAGCTACCATGATGATTTTGTTAAGTGAATTTATATTAGATTCTTGCTTAGTGTGGCTTAAGACATGTGCAAATGATATTCTCTATGCAGATAGGCTTGGGGGAAAGTATTTGCTTGATCTTGTGAAAAGTGGCAAGGAACTTGCAGAGAATGAGACATTGACAAGAGAAACATCGGATAGTCTGGATGCATTTGAAGGGAGCTTGGAGTGGCTAAAAATGATTTTTGGTTCAAGTGTTGAGTTTCCATGGCAATGCATGTGTGAGATTGTTTTAAAGCAATCAAAGAGTCTATGGGATGAACTTTTTAAAATACTATTTGTTAGTAGGATGAAACAAATAATAGCTAATGGATTTGCAGATCTATGTCAGAGAGTTAATGCAAGTAAATTCCTTGAAGCCATAGTTACATCTCTAGCAAGTTACAAAGATGTTGAAACCCATTTGCACAAATTAACTACTATTGAGGGTTGGCTTGTCAAGAGAGGGGACCTAAAAAGTGTTAATTTACCTGGGTTGAGTTTTAAATTTTAGATGAAAAATGATGAAGACTGGTTTGGTCACCTTAACACTTATTTTGGAACTAAGGTTAGTCAAATAAAAGATACCATAGATGGGGGGTCTAAGAATATTCTGGGAGACCTCCTAAGTTTTCTTCATGCACATAAATCTCCTTCAAGGACAAATGTATCACCTTATTTGCAAGAGTAATGCTTCCATTTTATCTCAACAATTATTGTTGAGATTGAAGAACATCTTGCACATCTTTTAGAAGATCTCTATCAAGAAATGAAAAATGAGGAGATACCAAAAAAAATAAACAAGGAGACACTAGAACTGATAGTTATAGTGGAAAGGGAACTTTTCTTAGGAAGGCTTTTAGTTGCTCTTTGTTTTCATTCAACTTGGACCCTTCCACTACTTCTTGGCTTGTCTCAACTCTAGTTTGTCGAGAACAAAGCTTTAGTTTTAGGGAAAGGATCTTCGAATTTCATATATTCTAGTACTGATTTTGATTACCCTCTTCTAGACAATTCTGCTAGACAAATAATAATGAGAGGGGTTGGTTTGAAGCCTGAATCATAGGATAAAAATAATAGCACCAAATTGAATAAACTAAGAACTATGCACAATCTTTTTATCAGAGCTAAGAGGTATTATAGAAATTGATCAGAATCCTAAATATGAACATATATACACAAACCAAATGGGGAAATCTATATTTTGTTCAATGTAAGTTAATTAGTTTTTTGTTTTGAGGGTGGATTGCTTGTAGGCCTAAAGTTGGCCATATATTCAATCAGCCAATTGATAACTATAATAGAAACTATCCATGATAGCTAAATAGGGGCATGCAAATGCACATATATACACAAAAAAATGGGAAAATATATATTGTTCACTTAGTTCAATTAGATTTGAAAAGATAACTCCTACCCATTGATATGTTGAGAATTTCATATGTTTCAATGATTTAAGTAAACAAAACTCACAAGGGATAACTTTTTTTCCTATAAAGTGCTTATTGAACACATGACAGATTAGGATTTAAGCAATAGAGTCCTTTAGCAATCAATTATATACTCTATGGACAAACTTAAGTTGAATGTAAGTTTTGAATGGAGGAAAATAACAAAGACTTTCAAGGATTTTCTTGGTGGAGGAAAACTCAAATTAAACAATTTTACAATTCTAGTGTTGATAATTGCATGCATAAGTTATAAAAGAAAACAAAAAAATATCAGGTTTATTCATGTGAACAAAAAAACTAAACTTGAAGAGGAATAAAAGTTCCTATTTTATTCTATCTGCTACTAAAATCCATTGGGATGACACAAATCAGCAACTGGTTCAACAAAAAATTAGAATGGTTAAAAAATTTCATTGATCTACATGAAATGATATGATATTAATACATGTTTACTCAAAATAATGGCTCCCGACGTAACTACCTATTAGGAGGAACCTTTTCTGGGAGAATAACATATCGGAGTCCATTCTGAAGTTGGCCCCAGTAAAGATTTGGATGGGATGGAAGTTTAGAGATTAAGAATCCTTCCAAATCAGCTCATTTGATTTCATGCTCCCAAAATTCCAGACCTTGCTTCTCCATCAATACATCATCAGGCTATGTTGTACTTACAACATGTGGCTCATCAGGACGTATTTTTCTGTTGGAACTATAGTTGAGTGTATCTACAAGATAACTAGGAAATTAACCAGGAAAAAATTGTTAAAATAAGATTTCTTCCCCTGCTAAACATCATTCCAAGATTATAAATAGTAGCACCCAATGGCCATACAAAACTATCCATAAACTAGAGATATATATCTCAAATACATGTCAGCCAAATACAATGAATAAAGAATAAAAAAACCAACACCATTTTGATATATAAAAGAGAAAAGAATACAACATTGACTATTATGGACAAAAAGAAAGTAAAGAAGGCATTGGTCAGAAAAAGATATGGGAAATTCCTCAATATGTAGATGCAACAAGAAAAACAAGCACCTGCTCTAACTATAGTCCCTTCTTCACATGATATAAAATAATAAACATCATAAAATAGTATCATTATTCACCTAAACTATAGCACAAGTCTCATAGCCAAGGTCAAATTATCAGTTTCTTCTTTGCCTCCAAGAGCTCTTCAACCCCTAATGTTAAGAGATTTTCTAGGAAAAATATCCTACTTCCTAATATTGTCCAACTCGACCCACTTAGCAATAAGTACTCCCCAACAAGCATTCTTGGATCTTGCATTGGCACTCCCACAATGATAGATGGTAGTGTCACAAGCTCTTCTAATGTATGACAAGGTATAGAACTTGATGGTTCTGCTTCCAAACTTAGTTGCAAGCTTTAATTTTCATCAACTCCGGACTCTTTGAGAGATCCTCCCCTCATACAACTATTTGTGCTTGTACTTGTTTTAGGATTAACATTTTTGGCTTACCCCAGTCATCTATTTCTTTGTTAACTATTCATGCTTACCAATTTACATCAAGTTAACTGTCACTACGTGTAGTTGGATTGAAGGGCATAAAATGGTACATGCTTTTTTGTGTAGGAGATAGATCACATCCACAAACATGGGAGAGCTATGCAAAATTGGAGAAATTGGCTTGGAAAATGAAGGCAACAGGGTATTTCTAGATTCAAGACTTTTACTTAATGTTATTGAATAGAAGAAAAAAGAATCATTTATCTGCCACCATAGTGAAAAGTTAGCAATTGTATTTGGTTTGTTAAACATGGCCCTTGGTACAACTATTAGAGTTATTAAGAACCTTCGAGTATGTTATGATTTTTACATTGCATCTAAATTCATCTCCAAGATTGTTGCAAGAGAAATTGTTCTAAGAGATGTGAACCATTTCCATCATTTTAAATAGGGACAATGTTCTTGTGGAGAATATTGGTGATGCTAAATGAAACAATCTGAAAAATAGGCCTGCACTATAATAATGTGCACTACATTAGATATCCAGTAATAAGTTATCTTTTCATTTATAACCATTCACTCACTCTGCTAATGAGGACCTAAAACCTGAAATGTGTTTGATTTTATCATTACAAATATTTTCTTTTGAAAATAATTGAGTTCCCTCTCTTCTATTTGTGAAATTTATTTATTTTTGTGTCATTCTCCTTTGTACTGCTGCAATTTCAATGTTGCAATAGAAAACAGTGACTCACTTTTTCATCTTTTTCTACAATACTCAATCTGATTTGAAATTTCTTCATCATATCAACCAATCCTTCTAATTTACTTTCAACATCAATAACTTCTACACTACATTGACTTTTCTTACTCTTTTTGCAATCTTCTTCTTCCTACAAGGCAACTTATTTTCCACTCTTCCAGATGCCGATTGTCCTACTACACATCCTCTATAACTCTTTGCATTACCATGCCTTACATCACTTTGTTCTAAAACCAAGATTTAACCATCCTTGAGGTCCCTCCTTTCCCTAGTACTCCTTTTCTAGTCAATATCTACTTTTATTTCTATTTTTCTTTTATTACCAAATTCTTCATGATCAATTCTAACTTTTCCTATTTATTTTCTAGGGCTCTTTCCAAACTAGCAATTGTAACTATAGGACTCAAAATTATTCCTTTGTTCTTCATGTTAACAATAAATCATCAAATTCTTACATGCAAATTACCTCAAACTTCAACCTCAATCTACTCATTTTTGATAAATTACTCTCATTGAAAGCTCATTTTCTTCCAAATGTCTTCTTCTTGTATATTCTATCTTCACAATTCACACCTCAAGTAGATTTCCCCCCAAATTTGCAATCCATCCACCCACTTCTTTAATAAATCTTTTCAAACCACATTTCACACTTGCATTAATACACCACTACCAAATTGCCTCACTATCAACATTCTGTCTGTAAGACAATCTTCTTGATTTACTCTTCTCCACTTGTAAATTGCTCTCAATCAGCAATCTGTTTGCTCAAGCTTCTCAAATTATTGATTTCACAAATATTTTCTATCTGTTTTACACTCAATGTTCTATCAACAACCTTCAATACCTCGGCGATTTTCTACCCAACATTTGGAGGATGTTCACACAAAATTCTTCAAACCCTTGACTATACTTAGATCCCACTCACAAGATTCACAATTCACTCTAATCCACTTCCATTTTTTCCATACTTTAAAATTCAAAACTTTCTTTGTTGTTATCTTCCTCTTCAATGTATCATAAGCACTTTGTTGGAACTATACCCACTCTAATACTATCTAACATAGTCACGAATGGAGGGTCCAGTGAAATTCTATCCATCCATGCAACTTTAATGCATAATGGAAATCATATATCATAACAATATTACAACTAAATCGACACTTTATTATTCCACAAACTCAAATTACATCAAGATCATCTACCTCTAGGGATTACGAGTTACAACAAATCTAGACCTCAATCTTAGATTACAATACAAGATATTCAATAAACAAGTGTGACTATTAACTGTTGGACCTCAACTTCATTCTCTATTTGTGCTTTCCACGTCTACTCTCAATGATTCTGCCACCTTTTTATTGTGAAGGTTTGGTGTAGTAAGTTTGTGCGAACCAAAAATGTAGTACAATCCCCCATGCACTTAGAATAATGATCATGGACCCAATATTAAATGATTTCTCTAAGACATTTTCCTTGAAATTAGATGCACATCTTTGAAACATGTAAATGGTCTTCTCTTATGCAACAAGTTATATGACTCTAAACTCAATCCAGCTTTTAACATGAACCGCCCTAGGATCGCTAAGCTACTAATGACATTAGTTATTGATGCAAAGCCCAAGATCATGACACACACCTTGTAGACCTCCTCAAGCTGATTTGGCAAGCCACCTCATACAATATAATATGAAAAACAAAAGCACATGGACATGCTCTAAATGTTTTATTGATGTTCCTGGTACGATCTCATGATAATTTGATGCATATGTGTTACTGCATAGATGATTCTATCTCAGAGGTCTGGGTGCATGAATTGATAACTATGGCAAACCAAAATGACTGCAAATGAACTAAGAATTGCAAAAATACAAACAAACATTAAAAAATATATTTTTGGTTGATGCAAGATTAACTAGAGGCCTAGGTTGCACCTACATCATTGTCATTGGCTCGTCCAACACATCTCAAAACTCAAACACCCGAAGATTTTAATTGCTCACCTAGATTGTTCTCTTCTATTTTTTTTTACCTCACTTAATCCCCCCATATTTAGTATCATGCTTGTTTGAGGGTTTTCCCTTCTTTTGTGTTAAGGGCCTCCTTTTCTCTCTTGACCCTAGTCTATGCTATTGTACCTGTTGTATATTCCAGTCCCCTTGATTTATTTTTTATCGTTTGTAGACATCAATATATTTTCTTTTATCTTCTTTTCTTTAATACTAATTTCATTTTTAACAAAAGGAAAACATTCATGTTCTATGATTAGTCGATTTGAAGCATAGCTCTTAGTCTACAACAAAAAAATAAAAGTTGGATGAGCCATATACCTTTGAGTTTGTTGTTAGGGAATCACACAAGTATATTAGATTTGATTTTCAGCTGCTTAGTCATGAATTTGGGCATGTAGCAGTGCATATAAGAGAAGAAGATGTTGATAGCAGCCTATAACTGTAACACACTAGCTTTTGGTATATTGATTTCAGTAGCAATTTGATTTGAATTAGCACATTGGCAAATTTTAAGTGTGTTGAAGAATTATACACTAGAATATATTCAACATAAGAAATACAAGAGAATATATTAAAACAACCTCCTATCTTAGCAGATAAACAATAGAATCCACATAGAACTTTGACTCCATTACTATAGGTTAACTGAATTCTTAGTATGATTTTAAACGTTGACATTGGAACCAGATAAATTCTACAATCATATTTCTACTTCTGCTTGTAAATCATTTTACAATTGATGTTCCAATGAATAGAAGTAGATGGAAGCTATACTTTTGAGCTCTATGTCAATTTCCATACCAGGCCAGAGGTTCACCCTTGCAATACTGTTTTGCCAGGACATGTTCTAGTGGAAGTTTAACTTATTTATACGAAGCACTCAAATGCAAGTAAAAATCTCACAAACACCTAAGTTGTGGGCATGAGTAGCAAATGTTGCATGCATCACAAGTCACAAATCACAAGATACTTCAACGGTTGACCATCTAGATTGCCTACCACTTGTAAAGATGGAATTATGTGCCATTAGCAGACCAATGTACTACTTTGCCATTGAACCAAACAGAATGTCATTTTTATCTGGAAGCCTTGAGATACTTCTTTCAGCTAAAACCAAACACTCCGTCCAATTATGGTGGAAATCTACTTGATATTGAAATGTATTATATTAAGGATTCTCAGAATAATTGGGAAAGATGGTTGGTAGCATACTCAACTAGACTTCGGATACAGGGACATCATTTAGAAGTAGGGTACAAAAGTCTTTGAATTAGACTAAGGCTATATGATAGCTAAATACAGTTACCAAGATATGTGGGTATAGTTAACATCCTTCTACCTGTGTTTTCTAGTGATTATGCTTGGTAGTATAGAGTATAAAAATAAACAAGAAATAGTGGATGAAAGTTAGTGTGTTAAAACCTTGAAACAATTTACCAAGAAGCCTCCACAGATGATTGAATTTACTATCCCAATAACTTTAATTTTACAAGTAGGATAAATATATACAGTATCATAACAGTATTTAACAAACTTATGTTGCTCATAATATTTTTTATAAAATTTTCTTGGGATAGGTTCAAAAGAAGCTTTCTAATAAACAATAATTATTAGGCACTAATTAAATACCTACTCAATATTCCAATTAAGATTTTCTGAGGCACCAATAAAAGGGTGCTGGTTACAACATATATTGCTAAGAAGCCAAGAGAAAATTCAGCATCCTGACATCAACTTTTCTTAGAATGGAAACCAAATCTTTATGGTATTTATATATTATCTTTATACGGAAACTTGTCAAAGGGTATAATTTTGGAGCATATGAACCTTTGTGATTGTGCTTCCAAATAAAAACTAGATATTCACTCATGAAATTGTATCCTATTTTGTTGTCTATTAGATAACATGCCTATAAGTTTTCCAGTTGTTATCCATCCTTATGTTCCCATCCACAACCTTTTTTTAATTGAAAATATCATTATTTTATGACCACACCATCCACTTATAATTTGAATTGCAATGTTACCTATCACATCAATTGACACTGCTTGCCACCTATCTTTCTGATACACACACAAATTGAAATGATAAACTAAAAAAATATTTAAACTCAATTGGCATAGACATAGAAAAACTATATGCCAACTATAGCTTCTCAGATCAAGAGTTCGAGGTGCCTGGAAATTCCATATGGAAGCTCCCAATTGCCTATGAGGAAAGGATATATAATTAAGAACATGCATGATATCCATAAACAACCCTTGGTTGATTGTTAGACCACTTAGCTAAACCTCCCATAACTCAGAGCATGTTCAAAAACTTTTACTCACTGTCTTAAGAAATAAACTATACAAGCAAATGCCCTAGTGAAGAGGTTCCTTGCAAGCCCCAAGCTGACATATCTCATTCTGTTTGATCACTTGCAAATTCGATTCCCCAACCAAATCCCACAGACCCTAGCAAGGAGTGACAAGAGCATGCATTCATTATAAAGAGACCCATTAACACACTTCAAACAACTGCTCGATCAGGTGACATCACTAATCATTTTCCTGTCAACCCATCATATTAGGGCACTTCATGACTCTAGTAGAAAGAATATTGATATATAATTTTTTAATTTATATACATTTTTTAATAGAATAGATGATTCAGTCTAAATTTCTACCAAACATAATAAAAGACCTTACTTACATATATAAGAATGCTCCACTCTCCAGCTCCCATTACATTGTGCACTGTCTATTGTACACCATGTCAATAGAGGAATCCTACTATTTTCTACTATTTCAAACTTAAACACAACTATGTTCACAAAGAAAATCCATGGCAATGGAAAAAGATGTTACAGGTCAACTGAGAAAAGTTGACATTAATGATAAACTTCATTTTCCTGAACACCATCCATTATGTTGCACTCCCTGATAGATATTGTAAGAGGATCAATGTCTTTGTTACATTATCTAATATCTTGGTCAAATTGCTTGCAACTTTATGATAGTAAGTTCTAGTATATTATCAAACTAACTAAATTGATGAAATCCAGTTCATCAAAATTTTGTATAGGCTTTAATGTCTTTACCAGATCATTCAACTGAGAATAGGTTGGCCCAAGTTCAAGTAGTTTCACTCAGGAATCTAATCAGAAAATATGCATGATGGATCATGTCATCTCACTCAGGAATGTGGATCGGAGTGGGGAGTAGGGGATTGGAGGGGTGTGGGGGAACATCCATGACATAGATCTAAGCACACAGATACACACTAGAGCCACTAATAATAAAACTTATCTTGTGGAAAATTTAAAAATCGAATGAACCCTGCTTCCTTGGGAAAGACTCATTAATCATGGCTACAACGAGACTCTAATGAAGGACTTTGAATGATCATCCATCTGCTTGATCTTATCAATTAGAACCTATAAGCAATATTTAACTTTGTTCTATAGGGATTGGTTAAAATATAATGTCAATTTGTAACAAGGAAGAAAAAATCAGCATATCTATAGTGAAAGCCATCATAGCAATCATAGAATAAATTTATAATGCAAACCAAAGAAACATCCCAACCAGAAAAAAAGCCACTTTAAAAGGGAAGCAACATGCAAACTCTTCATAGCTGCATTGTAGGCCACCAATACATATATCTGCTTGCACGAACTAACAGAAGTACAATTCTTGAATTTGCAATCATATTTTGACCAAGGATTGTTTCATACCTAAATGAAGAGATCCATCTTCGTGGAGGATTGTAATGATATATCATGGTTGTATTTGTTGAATCAAGTCAACTCAACAATCCCACCTTGTCATCATGTAGCTGCAATATATAATCCCAAGACCATGATTAATTACAAACAAGGTTTGCTCAAATAAACTTTATGTGAAAAATCAGTGCATTATGAGTTACACATTAGAACAAAAATAAAGCAACTGTAGAATTCATCAATGATTTTATCAATTAACAAGTCTACCCTACAGAAATAATAACTTTAAACTAATAATAAAGGGATATCCATCAAAGAATAACAACAGGGATTTCTAGAATATTTCTTAGTTCTTCTGCCAACTATATTCATCATGGACCATGATATTCATGGTCATCGTGTTGACCTCCATACATGAAGAGTAAAAAGGGGGCTAGTGCAAATATTCTACAAGTTGTTGCTAGATTTGGAGTCTTAGCTAGATATGATTAGTTGTAGTTAATTCCTTTCAGAAGATACTACTAATAGTTAACTCCTTTCAAAAGATACTACTAATATCATATGTTATTTCCCACTCAAGCACCCAAATTTTCCTTCAAGGATTACATTAAGAAGCTTTTCAACTTCAAGGAAAAAATTATGAGAGGGTTGTTTTTAAAATGCAAGACTATCAAGCTTTTGAAGGTCCTTTATGTGCTCATACATTATTACATACTTCTCAGCTAGGGAAAAGTGCTAGTGGATGATATGTATTGATGTAGATAAGTTTTTATTCTCTCATCCTTGGTTAAATAAGCTAGGTGTAACTAAGGAGGACACAGTCCTAAGCAAGTGGGGACAATGCTAAAGGCTTGGTAGAAATATGAGCATAGATAAGAGCTAAAGAAACCTTGAATAGTGACAAAGAAATGTTTTCAGTAGGTCTGAGAAGGGATAAAAGGTATTTGAGAGGCCTGAGAAACCTCATAATAGGTTGAAAAAGTATAAGAGAGGAGTAAGTCTAGTGGTCTAGTGTAGCAAAACCAAAGTATGATGGTTGAATGGGATAACAATTATGAAACAATCTCTTTTACATAAATCTAGGATAACTAAGTAAATGCAAATACTTGGAAGAGAAATTGTTCTAAGAGATGTGAACCATTTCCATCATTTTAAACAGGGTCAATGTTCTTGTGGAGAATATTGGTAGTGCTAAATGAAACAATCTAAAAAATAGGCTTGCACTATAATAATGTGCACTACATCAGATATCTAGTAATAATGAAGGGACATCCATTCAAGCATAATGGTGGGGACTTTTTTCCATATGTTGTAGTTACAAGTGCCCTACTAGACATACATGAAAATGTGGAAGCATAGACAATGCAAGAGAACTATTTCCAAAAATGCCTCAAAGAAATGTGATATCATGGAACATTGTGATTAAATTACACCATAAACTTTTGCATCAATCTATTCACAGCAAACAAATTTTGAAAATATCAGGGTTTTAGGGCTTACTTAGATTCTTGAGTTCAAAAAAAGAAAACCTTGAAATGACACCAACAACATCAAATACAATACAGTCCATAGCCATGGCTGGAGATAGGTGACCTGCACTCTAAAACCCTCAACGAAACATTATTTTCAAGATGCAACTTGCCAAATTGGAGAAGTGAAAGGTCAATACTAGTAAGGAAGAGTTTAGACCTGAGTGAGAACCAATAGTGGTGGGAAAAGCAACAAAAAATGGTGAAAATAACCAAAAAAAATTACAAAAAATGATGAACAATGGAATGAGCTTGAGTATAATTATTTTTTTATATAATGAAAAAAATTAATATATAAATTTAATATAAAATATGGGTAAGTGCACCAAGATGGTTCCCAAAAAGGGGGCTTAAGTGGCCACTTTTTTTCTGAAATCAGGAAATGCTGACCTTGGATGTGAAATTAAGGATAGTTACACTCAAAATTTTGAGATGGAACAAAAACAAGGATCAAAGTGCTTTGAGTCTACTTTCTAAACTACTAATTTATTTTGAAAATGGTTGAGATTAAGGGGTTCAAAAGAGGGATGTACAAAAATTGGTGTTGTTTTTGTCAGAAAAACATAACATAGCAACTCTTGTATGACCTGTGCACGATGAACTTTCTTGTAGTATTCTTAAAATCACTATGGTCAGAAGTTAGCTAATAGCATCTAGTTGGTGCACAATTTTTCTGATAATTTTTAATGAATATTTGATTTTTTACTAATTTTCTAAGTGGGCACTTCCTAAAAGCAGAATTTTGGCCGTGCTCCCCTACAAATTTTTGAAAATAATTGATTTTTTTTTTTTTTTTTTTTAAATTGTAGAATGGAGTCTAGTTTCTAAAAAAGTAATTTATTTGAAATTTTGATGAACGGTTAATTTATAACAAAAAAACACTAAACATTATTTTTTTGGCAAAAAACAGACATACAAACAAAAGAAATTATGGATTAAAGGCTTAACATTATCAAAAAGTAAAAAAAATTACATCGTTGGATAGCTAAGAGAGAACCTAACATTACCCATGTCTTTGATTTTGTCAATATTGAACTAGATGCAATCTTGATGGTGAACACGGACCCGATTATGTGAAAATTTGTAGAATTTGCAAAAACACGTCTCTGGCCTTGTTGGGAATGCCCTCCAAGCCTTTAGGTTGGTATTCCAAGGCAAATAATTTCACTTTTTTCTTTGTTTTTAATGCAAAATAACACGTGCGCGTTATAACGCGAGCGCATTTTTTAAAAAAATTCAAAAATGGCCAGAAAATTGGTACCCAACTTCATGCACCGCCCATATAATTAATATATAATATATATTTAATATAATAGTACAATAGATTAAATTATATATAATATAATTATATTTATTATAATATTTAATAGTATATATATAGATTATATTATTATTATATATTGTATTCTATAATAAAAATTACTAAATATAAATATAAAATTATTATAATTAATAATTAATATATAAAAAAAATGATAGTTTAATTGATCTTCATCTTGCATTGAGACAGACTCAATTTTAGACCGTTGATAGATGGAATGAGCTTGGCGAAGTATAATTATTTTTTTATATTATAAAAAAATTTAAAAAAATAAAAAAAATCGTCACTAATACCATCAAAGTCATCATGTATTAACTCCTCACTAAGCAATAATATCATGATGTAATGTTAGGCAGTAAATCATCATGATATCTAGAGAATGAACATGAATCATAATGCATACCGCTATCATGTCATGCAATGTATTATAATGAAAAATTGTGAGATACTTATAAAGAACTATAGTCATTAGGCACATCATTATATACAAAATATAACTAAAATATTTGTTATCCCAAGACTCCTTCCAAGATGTATCATCAAATTAATACAAATATAATAAGGATGTGGAAATAGAACAATCATCATATATAGAAAGAATAACAACACTAGGCTCAACATGATGAATAGGTAAAATAAGTGACACCACATCACATAAAGCATCCTCCCTATATATATTGTTACTTAATGGTAGAGCTATATCATCACCATCCATCACACAAGGAGAATAGTCATCATGAATCATGTATACAAATGAAGTAAAATAATGTCAAGTGGATAGAAAAGCACCAAGGTCCATGGAGTAGAATTTAGGCATGAGAACAACTCGTGGAATATGTATCTTCATCAATATGAAAAAATGATGCAATATCATCAATGATGTAAGGATAGAAATCAATGAACAATGAAAACATCTTATAATCCTTGAGACATGTATGAATGTAGTCCCAAGACAATGGCTCAAAAAGACCCATATTAATTGATCTTTAGAGAGATCAGGAAAAAGAAAGAGAGATAGGGGGGGAGACAATTCTATATAGAGAGAGGAATATATACTAACACTTGCATCTAAAGGAGGTTCAAGGATTGCGCTGATAGAAAACTATATGTATGTTAATATGTTAGAGAGTATTTTTTTGTGCATGGATGGGCTACAAATTCTAGTTGCATGTGGCTAGCTTAAAAAATTAATAATAAGTGCTAAATAATGAAGTTAAATAAATTTAGACAAATCTAGATTAAGGCTCCATAACATACTTCATGCTCTTGGGATTAGATGTGGTGAAGTTAGGGCTCCCTAACATGCTTCCTCTCTGACCCCATCATGGTGGACTATGGGAATACCACTATTGATTCTTGATTCCTTAAATGATCTATTCAAATGGATAGAAATAATTGATAATATATATGTAAATATATATGTACCATAACTCTTATTGAATCAATGGTAGAATTATATGTTATCAAACTGGCTTCAAGTCATAGTTAAAAATATTAATGATTTATTAACATAATGAGTAATAAAAGTTAAAGAATGTAAATGTTAAAAAAATTTATAAAATATGTGAAGGCCTTAAGACTGCACTGAGAGACAATGCCTTCCACGCAATAGGTATTTTTGGTGCACCAAGCAACCTAAGTGGCCAAATGCCCTGCTTAGGTAGGGGTCCCATGAGGGGGGTTTAAGATCTATGGATTATGATCAAATTCGAAAGAAAAAAGAATAGAGGAGTAATAGTCATTTATTTAGTCATTTTTATTTGTCTGATATTAGTCATTTATTTAGTCATTTTTATTTTTCTGATATTAATCATTTATTTAGTCATTTAGTTGTGATTTTACCCGATGACCAAATTAGTCACTTATAAATCACCAAATTATTCATTTATTTGCCAAATACTACTAGTGTTAGTCATGTGACTAAAATTTTTAGTCACGTAGTCATTTATTTGCCAAATTCTACTAGTGATAGCTAGTTGGGAAATTAAGAAACACAATGATTATGAGGTATACCTACCACAAATGATGTTTATACCTTTGATATATTTGATGTTATTTGTAAAACAAAAAACATGTGAGTAATAGAACATCATTAGCACAACATATTGGCCTATGCCTGAGAAAATATCCCCATCATTTCAGTAGAAGTTAATTGACTACTTCAATAATCCCATCACTAAGCCCTTCTTGAGAGATGATATCTTATGCTTTTATAATGATTTAATTGAATCATGACCATAGAATATTTCATCTTCAGATTGATCACAACCTACATTAGTTAAACAATTAGCTAACTAATTACCTTCCCTATAGCAATGACAAAGCAAGTATGATTCGAGCCGATCCATGAAAAGCAAAACTTGTTGCAATATATACATTTTTTTCCAATTATGAGCATGTCTTTGCTTACAGGCATTTACTAACTATAGTGTAGGAAAAAGTATTCCTTTTTCAAACTTAATTTAGGAATGAATAATTAATAAATAAATGAGCTTAATTTAGTGTTGTAATATGTATTTTACACATTCACATTAAGTTTAGGGCCCTTTTAATTAAAATTGACTTAATTGTGCTTTGTTTTTGGTGTTGTAAGGTTTACCTTTACACTTTCACACTAATCTAGGGCTTTATTAATTAATTGAGGTTAATTTTCTTTAATTGTCTCGTTTAATTCAAATCCAAGCCTAATTAATTGCAATTTTCAAGGGATAAAACTTGACATTCATAAATTCCATAACATTATGTTAACATTGAGCAATGTGTGTCCTAGGTAAGTGGCCTAGGACCCATTCGTCTGTGAGGACCCAAATTCAAATTATGTATTTGGTGATTTTTCAATGATTTCAAATGTATATTTAGATGTCGTCTTGTGTCTTATTTGATATCTAAATTTCAAGAATTAATGTTAAGATATGTATAAATAAGAGGTCATTTCACTAAGTTTCATCCTAAGACTTTCAAGATCCCAGAACTTTTGTGTGACTTAATGAGATCAAGCTAGAGAAATTCAAGGGAATTCAAGAGCAATTTCAAGGCATTCAAGGGCAGAATTATTGAAGATTATTGTAGCAATCAATATTCCTATCATCATGTCAAAGATTTTTTGCATCATGCATGTTGTTTGAGCTAATATGGTGATGTAGTGTTCAAGATTTATTAAAGCAATCAAGGACATTGTTTCAAGACAAGTTTCATGATCACGATCTACATTCATTGAGGCCACTTCATGCTAGTTTGTAGATCTACAATCCAAGGTTCAAATAAGGTGTGATGAGTTGTTACATATTGTTGTTCATTCATCATTCCTTCATGCTATTTCAATGTTTCATTTCAAATTTTAATTACCAAAAAGGGGTTTGACCAAGAAAAATCCCCATTCCCTAACAAACAACATATTGTTCTCTGTTTGATGTGTGATTTCAAATTTTAGGTTGAAGATCCTTTGAAGAGATAAATTGAAGAAAGATGCAAATTTTTCAAAGTTTCAAGAAAAGTTGTCATATCATGGAAATTCCTCTACATAATTTATTTTCAATTTTTCAACAATGAAACTCGAGAATTTGGAAGTGTAGACACAACAAAAGAGAACACAAAAAGCATTTTTCAGGAACCGTAGCCAGGACCCATTCACCATAGGGTGAATGAGTCCTTAGGGAGTTTCAAAAGGTGAGTTTTGGTGAAAGTTATGTTGGCACTCTCAAATTTTGCAAATTTGAGATGCCCATTTTGAAATTTTTCCTTTGCACTTTCAGGAGTGCACCTAATGATTAATATACCTGAATGACCTACTTTGGAGGGTCATAATTTGATGCCCGTTGATTTTCAAGAAAAATCCCTTTGCAGGAACACTCATGTGTCTTATGTGAGTGTACGTGTCAATTTTTAGCTTCCCACGATGAGTTTTGTAAGGGTTTCAAAAAGTGAAGATGGAGGGTTTTCTCACTGTTCTGTCGTTTGCAAACTTTCAGTTTTGAAAAGTAGCCTCCCGGTTGAGCTTGCATTTTGCAACAAGATGATTTTCATGTCAAAAAGAATGTTGTTCTACATTCTCCATACCAAAATGAGCCCACGTGTCAGTTTTCAAGGCCTCACAAGTTGATTTGCTATTTTTAGCAGATCAAAACCAAATGGAATTTCTTCAGTTTTGCATTGAAACCTCTATGAGTAGCCAACTTTGAGCGTTAGTAACTTTTGATGGGTGATGTTTCAAGCTAATCCCTTCTGCACATGTGTTCTCTACACCAAAGTGATCTACTGTGTCTAGTGGCAGCCTCTCAAGAGCTGATTTGATATTTTTGCAATGAGGTGATTTCATCAGTATTAACTAGTTCTGAACAGCTACATTTGCATAAAAGCTCAAGAGGTTGACTTTGCCAATTAATAACTTTTGCTTCGTGATTGATTCCTCTGATTTGTCTTCTGCATTGTATTCTCAAGAGGAATTTTTGCATGCCTCCAGTTTTATATAGATTCACGAGGTCGTTTGCCTAGTTTTCAGAGGCGATTCCAGATCTCACCTGGCTAGTTTCACCATTTTCCAATTGTGCCTGAAAGTGAGTTTTAAAGAGGACCCAGTTCATGTTTTCAATTTCTAATTCATTCAAAAGCTGCATCAAGTCAATTCAGGGGAAAAGTTGTTTGAAAACGTAAAAAAAAATTAGTTGGGCCACATGGGCCCGACATGCTTTGCACAAACATAGAATTATAGTTGTTACATTGGTAAAGGGAGGACATAATGCTTGGAGGGCATTAGGGCCATTGCAAACATAAGTGTAATGACGTGGGATTTTCTTCCACTGACTTGAACGAAGATGGTCCTTCACTTGAATGGTCTTTGGACAAAGTCATAGCCTTATTCACTCTTGCTTAGTTGTTTGAACAACTCTTCTTCCTGGGCACATATGCAGTTAGACTTTCTTTCCTCAGAGCATGATTTGCAGTGGATACTCCTTCTTCATGGCTCTTTATGTTCTTGACAGATCGATAAGGAGCAATGTTTGGAGCAGAAGATTGAGGTTAGGATTCAGGGTGAAATGGAAACAAAGTTGGAGACTCTTTGAGCCAAGCTTATTGCCAATGAGAAATAGCATTGTGGTAATTGAAAAAAACTTCAATAGTTGATTATCACCAAAACTACCCTTATTGTTTTTGTGATCCTTGTCTCAGTTGTTGACCGTAGCTCAAGGAAACATTCCAATTCCCATGTTGACTCCATTTGAGGATAGAAAAAACTTGGTTGAAATAAATAAATGAAGGGAAAGGGATGGTTGTATTCAGCCACTGTGAAAGGGGAACAACAGTGTTGAACTGTGTTCCAAAGTATGCCTCACTTCAAAAAAATATGTTATCTCAGGGATGTCATGCTCACCTCATGTACAAGGTAGATTTGTTCAAAGGTTTTAGAAATTTTCAAATAAAATACAAGTATCAATGCCAACAATCAAGGAGAAGGCCGATGTGAATTGAAAAGTAGAAACAGGGGCATCTCAGAAGCTTGTGGAAAAATGAATATGTTTCGTTAAAGACTTTAAAACTAAAAGCAGATAAAATCCCAACATTCCTATTATGTAAAGGGTAGATTCAAAAAATTCTACAAGCTAAACACATTGGGTAGCCTTCAAAGGCTCTTTTTTCCATCAAGCCCATGACCAGTTGGGTGACTGAAGGATATAAACAAATGTATGTTGAAAGTGCTTTAATAACTTTCAATCAAATGCAGGTTAAGGGTTTGAACATTAGCAAAGAAAAGGGTGGAAGCACAAACAGGTCACACGCCTGTGTAGGAGGAATGGAAGCAATGGATGGTGCGCAGTGAAAGTAAATGCAAGGCACACGCAGCAGAGATGCTTGGAGCTCGATTGAGGCTATAGAAAATCTCAAGCAAATGAGATGAGCATTTAGGAGGCTCGATGGGAGACCTGTCAATTGCAAATGCATGTTTGCAGATGTGAAGAGGCATCGTTGAATTTGTTGAGAAGTCTTAGAGACTTTCAAGCAACTGCAACTGTAGCTTTATTGTCATTTCCCCAGCGCCATGAGAGAGAGGAATGATCCATGGAATGTGATGGGAGTGTCTACCAAGTACAGGCTTAGGAAAAGATCAAATGCACCATGGAGAGGCCTCAGATTCAAAGCATTAAAACAAAAAGAAATCTATTGAACGCCAAATGTAGCGCCTAGGAAACAAACAAAATGTATTTGTTGAAAAGGTCTTTAGACACTTTAAAGAATGCACAGGATATGAGGAGTCAATGCCCGTTGGAAAATACATTATACCAGCCATGCACCAAGCAAAAGGAGACCATACTACAGAGTAGTGAGGTGCGCTCATCTTGCTAATAAAGGCCCAACCAATGTGGTCTCGCGGAGAGCCAAGTTCGCGGGAGGAGGCTCCAAATGATTTGAAACTTTGCAAAAAATGCAAAAATGGGCTACTTTCCAATAGGAGGGTGTGGCAAATACAATTAGTAGGAAAGAACGCAGTTTCAATGGGGGCGCCCATTGAAAGGTCTAGAGAATGGAGAAAAATTTGTAGAGAACTAGGCTGAACAGGAGGCCTCCATAGCCAAAACAAGTTGTAGAGCAAATGCGTGAAAAGAAAGATATTAGGGAAAAAGAAAAGAAGAGATGAGATCTACGACAAAGATTGGAGATAAAAATGCAGCATAATCTCCACCGTTCCCTGCCATTTTGCGATCTAAACCTGCATGTCCTTTAATCATCACAAAATTGTAGGCTAGTGCCACGTGGCGAGTGGGCCTGAGTGGTCTTCAACACACAAGTTAAGTCATCCTAAAATGCCTGATGTCTCATTTTTAAAAGCTTATTTGCTTTTTATAAAAGCAGAATTAAAATTTGTGCCCATGAAGGATTTTGAACGGGCCCATTTTAGATGGTCTTACAAAATATTTCAAGGAGGTAAAGGGGTGTGTGGAACCTGATGTTTTCTTTTAAAAAATGGGGAAATTCATGCTAAAACATAGGTAAATAAAGGTAAGGACCTTAAATATTAAATCTTATGTGGGTAGAGATATATTTTAAGGGTGGAAGTAAAATGCCCAGAATGGTTTAAATAAAGAATTTTTTATCTACTAGACATAAAATACATGTGAAAGGTGCATGTGGGAATATGCAAGGAAAAGGGAATTTAATATTCACTTTAGGGCCAAATATTATTTGCTGTAGATAAATGTGAGCATGAATATTAAAGTTGTGAGACTTTAATATATAAAAATGAAAGTATAATCTACAGCAAACAAAGAAAGGAGCAAAATAGAATTTTCACGGGCAAATAGGCTAAGGTATTTTCTAGCTGTGGATAAATGGTGAATTCCATCACATGGGCAATTTTTTTGTTGAAGGACAACTAACAGCAAGGCAAATGAAGAGGTAAATTCAGTTATAAAGAGATGAGAGAGGTTTTGAGCAGCTTGTTGATCAACAATGGATTGAGTTTCTGGATGGCATCTACGGATTAGACTGATCTTAGGGATACTTTTGTTTTCTCTTTTATTCTTTTCTTCTCTCATTGTAAAAAAAGAGGAAAGAAGGTTGGGGTTTCCAATTTCTGAAAGCTCTACAAGTTAGGCAGAAGCTCTGGGTAAAACTGTATAGCTTGGAGAAATGTAATTGAGTCATTAAATCTGAAGGTGTCTGTTATGAATTGTGCTCTCATGTTTATATTTAGCTGATAATTGTCTCCATTTCTGAGATGTATTACTCTTTTTGATTCAATAATAATATTATCTGAGTCTTTTCATGCACATTTGCTACATTAGAGTGATATATGTTGTTGCCTTCTATTCTAAGAATAATGTAATTGCTTTAATGAAGCACAAGGTGCATTTATTATTGCCTTTTTTTCATAGGATAGTGTAATTGCTTCAACATATGTGACAAGAATACTATGTTTCAGATGGATTTATAAGAAGGGTTATTACATAAAACTTCAGTGATCTAGTTGTCATAATGTGATAACATTTGTAAGGATCTTCATAACATTTTCAAAATTGTAGGATGAATGTTGGTTATATGACTCCATAGCCCATTTTCTGGCACTGGTCAAGTATTATACTTCTGTTACTTTCAGCTTGGTCCCCAAACTTCACAATTCAAAACCATTTTAAATCCCTGGGTGTTATAGTGTTGTGGTTATCTCATGCTCCAAGTAGTTGATATTACTGATTAACAACCAATTCTATTTAGTATTATCCTATTATGTTGAGCCATTAAATGAGATTATCTGTTAAGCAATATTCTATTGTGTATATGTTTCAATTTGTTGATATTGCTAAAGGGATCACCCTCTCGGGTCTTGCAGAGCTTGAAGTGTAGGAGGTTATTTTAAAGTCATCGTCAGTTGGTCCAGGTCCTTCGAGCTGCCCTCGATTGGAATTGGCAATTCCATAGGTAGATTAGAAGACCAACCTGGTTAACAGCATAAAAAAATAACCAACAAAATGGTGACTCTGCTGGGGAGAATTTGAGAAAATTCTCACTGAAGAATCCAGAAATAGAGTCATATCATTTGCATAGAGTCATATTATTGTTTTCCATTTTGAATTTAGTTCAAATCTTGAAGGATCTTAAGCCTAGAGAAAGATAATTGTTGCAATGAACTTGATTAATTTCAAGATCTGTGGTGCTCTACTGGTGAAAGGAACTTAGAAATAAATTTACATGTGAAAGAACTTCCTATTGTTTGAAGTTCAATCCTCTAAGAAAAGAGGTGGTGACTCTATCAAGAAGAACCTGATGAGAGGTGATTATAGTTCCAGATCTACAATATTTCCAGAAAATTTGCAGCAGTGGCAATGTTTCTAGGTATTTTTCATGTATTTGAACTTCTTAGAAAGAAATTTTGGTTCCCTATTTAGTGATTTAGCACTACCAGAGGGAAAGAACAGTGAAATTAAGTTTGCACACTTCCATTTGCTAGATTTGTTGAATGTAATTACAGTTCCGTTGAAATAATTTTGTCTAGTGCTCAAATCTTTCCTAATTTGGATGGTTAGAATGTATTTGTACATCTTAAGGATTTCCATCCATTTTTATTGTCATACATTTCAAGACCAGGTTGTCAGTAATCATCATTGTAATCCTTCATATGGTCATGATTGTAATTATGCATAATTAGATAGCCTTGAATTGTAATACCTATGGATCATCAAGGTAAAGTAGCCATACCTATAAATACCTTGGTTTAGCTTGTTAAGAAATGTCAAAAATATGATGATCTTCAAGCATATAATACCCAAAAGTGTAAGAACCCAAGAGTTAATAAGCCTATGTTCAGTCTTGAAAGAAGGCCTAAAGAGATGGATGAAAGACACAAGATTCTATCACAAGCCCAGTTAAGAGACCATAAAACTATCTCTACTTGTCAAGTTGTTGCACCTTATGCCAATTCCTTTGATCCATTGTATGCTCAGTTAGATTTGTCATGGGTTGATTACAAAGTTCAAAGTATGCCAGCTCAAGTCTACAAGAAGATGCCTAGATTTGATGGATATAATGTTTGTGAAGGAAATGCACATGTCAAAAAAAATTCCAGCTTCATGGAGAAACATTCTTTTGAATATCAGGATATGTGGATGAGATTCTTTGTTAGAGCCCTTGAAGCAAGAGCTCAAGATTGGTATTTAGTTTTCCTGAGAACTCATTTCCTTGCTGGGGTGAATTAGTGAATGCTTATAGAAAAGAGTTTGCAAGAGATCCCTATGACCTTCTTAGAAGGTTAAAGCAGACCAAGAAACAAGATGAAGAGTCAAGTGTTGATTTCAGTCATAGATTTGATGCTGCCTTGTCACTAATCCCAGAAAATTTCAGACCTAGCACTTCATATTATATTTATATGTATTTTGAAGCTTACGAAAAAGGATCTAGTGCATTGTTAAAGGAGTTTAAAATATTGAGTATGCAGATGGCTTACACAGTCCTGGACAATATGGAGAAGTAGAGGAATGAATATATACAAAGATTGTTGTCTTCAATTATCAGTAAATACGCCGATGAAATCAGCAAATGTGTGAATGTGAACAATCAGAAGTATTCAAACAAGTGCATAGTTGAGAAGGTAGAAGATGAAACAGATACATCATCATATGATGAGAAAGTTGTTAATGAAAAACTTACAGAAGAAGTATACCAAACTAAGAATCAGCAGCCAAGTTTTCCAAGCCAAGAACATGATGAAGGATATTAGTTGGATTTATTCTTTGAAGAAGAGAAGTGCAATCAGCAATGTTGTAATATAGTTGACCATGTCAATCTTACAAGGGTTGAATGTAGCTTTGGTATAAATCTCCATGATAAGACATTTGAATTTGCTAACTTAGGGAATTCTCTTGAGAACATCAGTTTACCAACTGCAAGTGACAGAGTATGTGATGAATTTTAGTTTGAAAGATCAACTACGAGCAGTTGCAATGAGGAAACTATTGATAGTTTTCAGTTTGATAGAGAAGATATTTATGTCTACCCTCAAGAGGATGAAAATGACAAATTAAATGAGGACACCCAGTCCAATGTTGAAATACAAAGAAATGTGGATTGTTGTTATGACAACCTAGTGATGAGTAAGGATGGACAAGTGGATGGTCTGTTCTCTATGACAGATTGTGACAATGTTCCTTCTCAACTTCTTTTTGTCTCTTCCTGCTATAACCCATCAACCACATTTCTTCCTAGGCATAGGATTTCTCCCTGCAAAAATAGCTATAAAATCTTTTCCATATCTCCCCAAATGAGGCGTCGAAAATCCTCCACCTTGCAAAATTGAAAATGCATTGAATTTCATAACCTTTCTTTATATTGTTGCTCATAACTCCCCCTATAACCTCCTATCATAAACATGGCACTCTAATTTAGTCCTTGTTGTGCATGGGCCTCCATATTCTCTTCCAAATCATTTTCAAAATATTTCAAAATAAAAATTCCCCAAATTGGGCATTGGGTTTTCCAATTTCCATTTTTTAAAATTTTAAGCACATTAAATGTGCAGCTAACAAAATCACCAAACTACAGATTTTGAGTCAATAAATAAAATATTGGCTACAACAATTTGACTCCATTTTTTTTCCAAATATAATATTTAAACATTCATGTGCCCAATAAAGTTAACAAATATTTTTTTCTAAGCCTAAAGTGTGCCCAAATCAAGTGTTGAAAGGTTGCCTATAGCAAGAAACCACACAAGAAATTTAAGTCAAATTAAAATAAAATAATTTTGGGGATGCAGGATTTCCTAGTACCCCTAGGTGCTCCTACATCAAACACCTAGGGTAAGAAGAAATGTTCCATTAGTTGGAACTCATGAACATTTGAAGATCATGTGTTTGTTCTTCAGCCATTTTTCTTCCTTATCGTCTTGTTTCTTCTTATTCACCTTGCTTTGAATCCTCTTATCTCTTCCTTCCTTCAACCTTCCTCTCTCTCTTCCCCTCATGAAATTCATTTCAAAATACCAAGATTGTTCTTTCCACCCTACTTCTTCACTATCAACACCTACATACAAATTAACATTGAAAAATTCATAGAAATCAAAGAATTTTGTTTGCACTTGTTTCTCACATTGTCTTCCTTCATCCTCCTCTTCTTCTATGTCAATAAAGTTTATCATACCTTTCTGTTTTTCAATTTGTAACCTATTATTGTTTCCTAGAACCATCTTTCTGATTTCACTTTTTTCACCAACTCATCAAAATACAAATTAGTTTGAACATCAACTTCAACAAATTTTGAAAAATCATTAAATATCTTAATCTTCTACTCTTACCCTACTAGTGTATTGGTCTCATATCCATTATTGTAAACCATGTCATTTTCATATAAATCAACCTCTTCTTTATCAGCAAACAATTCTGAAAAATTCAAACTTTACCTCAAAGTTTGTTGCAACTTTTTTCACCTGTTGTTAATGCAAACCACTCCTCTACTGCTGCAATCTACATTAATAAGTCACCTTCTTCATTTATTGCTGCTCCTTCAATTTCCTTATTCACTATCTTCCCCATAAACTCTTCTTCACTATGTTTTCCCAAAAACTCTATTGTTTCCAAGTCCTTCAATGGACCAAACTTTGTTGTAGCTTCATGGTTATCTTCTACAACAAAACTATCATTTTCATGCACAAATTCATTTATCTCTTTCAAATCAAATTTTCTTTCACAAATATCATATGAATGACTATTTTCCTATATGTATTCTTGCTTCTCTACTACTTTCCCAACTTCGCAATCACCATATTCCTTTGTCTTTTCTACATGCAAATCAATATTTACTATGTAAAACTCAAAAGAAGGAGATAATACCTTTGTTTTTTTTGTTGCAACCTCTTTCCATAAGTATGCAATTTTATTTTTTATTTCTTTTATGTCCTCAACAAAATACACATATGTCGCCACCTCTTTCTTTCTTCATTCTTTCCTTGTGCCTTTCTTGTTTTCTTGCTTTCTTTCAACTACATTTGTGTGGGCTGCTCCCACATGACTTTCTCTCCATTCCCTTTCCATCGTAGGGCTACAACACTACACTTCAATATTCTTCTTTTTGCTGTCCTCTTTGCCAAACCTCTGCTTTTCCTCTTTCTTCTCTTCACCTGCATACACAAATTGGATTGCAAATATATTTTTGTTAGAAAAATAATGGGACTCCTTCATGCCCACATATTCCTCTTCAACTTTCTTACCTTTTTCCACTTTTACTACTGCAATTTTGTTCTTCTTTTCTGTAATCACAAATTTATTAGGAAAGTAATATCTTTCCAAGGATTCCACTCTAGCCTCAATCTTCTTTAATTCTTCAAAGGCCATTTTGTAAACCTCTATTCTTTCCACTCTTCCATAGGTAAAATCCTCACATGCCTTCTCATAACCCATCTTGTCCTCTTCTTCAAAGACATCTTCAGAGACTCACAAGTCCCCCTACAGAACTTACAAGTCCTCCTTGCAACACTTTATCTCACCTTAGGGTATCAACCCTCTGCAATCACAGATCCTCCCTACAAAAAACTCACTCTTGCTTATCCTCTACCCAATAGATGGTTTCTAGAAGACACACCTCTCTCTCATGTACCTTCTACCCAACCTTAATCTCTACTAGAGGATAACATCTACAAATTTAATTTCAACTTTTCCTACCAATCAACTACTGTAACACTTCCCAGCCAATCTTCCTACTTTGATACCATTTGATGTAGTCAAAGACCAAGACCCTGAATTGAGGTGTTGTTCTTCACAACCACACACCAATATCTCATCTACCCAACACAATAAAAATGATTCTCATAGGGAAATAAACAAACCCATAAAGTTTTGAAATATAAATCATCAGTCATTCATATAAGTGCACTGGAAATTGTTAGCAGGCCACATTTTAGAAATTATTTTGAATGCACAAACAACTTCTCATTAATCTAAAACATTTGGTAGTTGAATCTCCCACCTTCATCTATAGGAAAAAAAAGTGATTCACAATTTTTCTACCAAGACAACCATGCTAAAAATTAGGCTAAAAACCCAAAAAACCCATTTTTGAACAATGGTGATTGATCCCTTCTAGCAAATTTTAAACTTTCATAAATTTATGTATTTTTGAAAACACAATATGAACCACAACAAATAGGTAATTTGAAAACTTTATTACAACTGAGATTGCTTGCAACAACTTGGAGTACAAAGATTTCACCAATTACAAGACTATGCCATTCTTACAACATCTATCTATAGGAAATCAAAGAAAACTTCAAAGATTTTGAAATTCAACTACTTGCAAGCCAAAATTAGATTACAACACTTTCAAATCATCTCCAAAATCTGTTGCAACACTCTAGATGTTGCTGGTATTTTCCTTCTCAACTTCTTTTTATCTCTTCCTGCAACGACCCTTCAACCACATTTCTTCCTAGGCATAGGATATCTCCCTACAGAAAACAATAATAAAATCCTTTCCATATCTCCCCAAATGAGGCGTTAGAAATCCTCCAACTTGCAAAATTGAAAATGCATTGAATTTCATAACCTTTCTTGAGATTGTTGCTCATAACTCCCCCTATAACCTCCTATCATAAACATGGCACTCTGATTGGATCCTTGTTGTGCATGGGCCTCCATAGTCTATTCCAAATCATTTTCAAAATATTTCAAAATAAAAATTGCCCAACTTGGGCACTGGGTTTTCCAATTTCCATTTTTTTGGATTTTAAGCACATTAAATGTGCAGCTAACAAAATCACCAAACTACATATTTTGAGCCAATAAATAAAATATTGGACACAACAATTTGACTCCATTTTTTGTCCAAGTATAATATTTAAACAGTCATATGCCCAATAAAGTTACAAATAAATTTTTCTAAGCCCAGAGTGTGCCCAAATCAAGTGTTGAAAGGTTGCCTGCAATAAGAAACCACATGAGAAAAAGTAGAATTAAAATAAAATATTTTTGGGGATGCAGGATTTCCTGGTACCCCTAGATGCTCCTACATCAAATTTACTTAGAAATATATAAAAACTTGTTTCAAAACCCTTAGCTAGGACCCATTTTCCCTAGAGCAAATGAGTCCCTGATCAAGGTCATAATCTTATTTTTTGGGCATTAAAACATTCATTTATGCATTCTTGTTTATTTTTTTAAGATTTTGTTTTTGTTTGTAGAATTATTTTTCTTCAATTTGGTCATATCTAGCTTCATTTGATAATGTTAGTGCATTATTTGATTTCAAAATTGCATTTGCAAGATAAAAATTTTAGGCTTTTGCATAGCATAATTAGAAAATTACATTGTTTATAATCTAAAATTTGTGCATTTACATATTACATCCTAGGTCATTGCATTGCACTTTACCCTCTTTCCATTTTGGGTGTGTACACTAAGTTTGTGAAATCTTGTATGAGCTTTACAACTTGGTGTCCTATTAGCAATACTATTGTGAGATGTATTTTATGACTCATTTCATCCCACGATATACCATTCATCATGGATCTTGGGTTTTCTAACTCTCTTTCTAATAGTGTTGATAATCAACCCACTATGGATCATAGCCTGCATACCTCATTTACAATGGCTTCCTTGCCTACAACCAATGTGCATGATGTTCATATCCTTCAAGAAGAGATAAGAAGAATAGATGAAGGCTTAGAATAGAGACAAAATCTTATGAGTCCTAATGTGGCTACTACACTAGCTACCTAAGAAAGATGCTTAAGAGTAAACACAGGATACAATTTTTTTGTGCCCTTGTTGACCTAAGTAATGAGACCTTCAAATATCAAGAGAATGATAGTATACATACCTCAGTCAACTTTATTGAATTGAAACATCGCACAGTCCAAACCAAAATGCCCCTTGATATTGCTCAAATTAACCTCATTTAATTAATAAAGCCTGGATTAGTATGAAAGTGTAAAGATGCACTTTACAACACCCTAAATAATGCACCATTAAGTCCATTTTATTATTAGTTATTCCTTACCAAATTAAGTGTGGAAAAAGCATACTTTTTTCTACACGACATTTTTCCCCCACTTTAGTGAGAGTATGAACCCATGTTAAACTCACACTAAAGTAGAAATTCAAGAAAATTATGTATGCAGCAATGACAAAGATAAACAATCATACAGTATCAAATACCAAGAAAAGATCAAGCCTAGACTATCGAACACAATGTGGAACATAGATCTAGACTATAAATTTTTGTGCTCACTTTGAGGTGGTGGAATCTCAGGTTGTCCACTAGGTTAGTATCCCTCTAGGAAGGTGGCTTAGTGAGAAATTCATGGCTATACATGTCGGCTCTCACTATATTTACCATACCAAATCTATCGCTATGATAACTCTGATAGGGTGCCACTCACATTCTTTTTTGTGCTTAACAAGTTGTGTTATGCTAAGCACCAATTCACATGGAGAGGCTTTATGGGTAAGCAAGGTGTGTTATGCCAGGTGGCCTTGAATTAGGGTTGCATTCAAGCTTCATAAGGTCAGTGAGTTGTGTTATTCAAAACACTTATGAACATTTTGTATATAGTTTATTGTTCAAGGGGATCTTGCTTCATTCATGTAAGATCTTCCTCTTAGGGATCATCATGCCTACTGTCTCCAAGAGAGGACAAGTCAAGAGTAACAGATTACAACTTAGGGGGATGCCTCGTGTCGCATCAAGCCACTAAGAGAAATTTGTATGCTTATAAATATTGCATTCTTGGAGGACATCAAACCCAATGACATCACCAAGAAAAGGACACATCACAGAAAAAGACAATCACACCATGAAATATGTAAAAAAAATTGAAAGATATTATTGATGTATGCCCCCTCTTTAAAGCAGTTTCTAACACCAAGTTATTGTGAGAAATTGCTTAAAAGCAGCTAATATTTCATCCCAAGACATGAGAGATTACTTGAAAATCCCTATGACAAGTCATATGTTCCTAAAATAAAGCTACGTCATGAAAGAGGATGGAGGGGTTTCCCCCAAAAATACAAAAGGGATCTATGGATCTAGGGTCAGTATATATTTGCTACAATGTTTTCATAGAGCTCATAAACGTCATCATTCCCCAAATACTCATAGAACTAGAAGAATGACACAAAGAGAGAGAAAAAAAAGAAAAATATTTTGGGTCAACATGGAATCTAGACCTAAATGTCTCAACGCCTTGCGTCATCCCCAAAATGAAAACACAAGACAAGCAAAAAAGGATAAAATGTTTATGACATATAGAAGAATGTAGATACATATACAGGAATGTAGAAAAAGAGAGAGAGATACATCCAAAAAAACAACATGGGGGATCACATTACACATGCAATCACATAAAGCAACATAAAAAATTGAACAAAGCGAAAGAATAGTAAGGCATATGCGAGTAAACTTATAGCAGGTCGTCTGCATCCCAATCTCAATCAAAATATATATAAAGTGGAAAACTAGCCAAAGGGACAACATCCAGTGTTGTACTAGGAAACATACCAAGTTCAACAAACTTTTTTAAGATATTTGATATTTCAGCTCATAGAAGAGGAAAATAATGAATTCAACTCATTATGCACTTATTCATCAGTTTTTGCAATGTCAATGTCATCATTTAGATTAATCATAGTAGGAGGTCAAATGATAATGTCTCTTGAAGGTTCTTGCTTCTATTACGATGAAGGTACATACAATAATCATGCATTGCTTCAAGTAAGTTCAGATTTTGATTTTCTATGTTTTATTTTTCTTCTTCATTTCGTAATATACGAGCAATAGCACAACTTCTATGCCTACGCTCTCTAGCATTTCAGTTTCATTTCAATCTATTGTCAATTTGTGTCTGTATAGGAGTGGGTTTGTCAATTAGAGGCTTTTTCTCCTCCTTTAGGGGAGGAATGAAAGGATCCATAGGAGGTTGTTCAAACACTTTCTCTTTAGCTTTGTAAACTTGTTTAACTTTAGGAGGGACAATGGTATTGTTTTGATTATCTCATGGTCTCTTATAGGAAATGATAGGAGGATTTTTCATAGGTTGTTCTTGGGTATTTGGAAGGGATTTTTGCTCAATCATCAGTTTTCCAAGGATAGGTGGATCAATCACAAGTTGAGGCATATTTCTAAGGGATAATTTTGTTATGCGTTTTTCCTTAAACTTTTGATATGTTTTAAAAAAGTAGTGTAGTGTAGGAAAATGCATACCCTTGCATTTCCACACTTGTTTGGGCCTGCCTTGCTTTATTTATGTCTTAATTGGTTCTATTTTACATCCACAAGCATGATAAATTGTATCTTTTAATGGATAATACCAAAAAACATCAAAGGATGAATGATGATTTACTGATTTTGGTTGTTTCCTTGATTTTTGGACTAGGACTAAAATTCCACATAGGGTGTCTTTGTCCTATAAAGGTCTTGGGACCCTAATTTTAAAGGCACCTTAAATGGGCCCCTTTTTGGAGTTTGTGCCCCAAGTTTCAATCCTCAGGACTAAGACACCACCTAGGCCCTCTTAGTCCCCCTCATGTATTTTTAGGATTTAATTTCAAATCTTGGCGGGATTTAGCCTCCTTTAATTAATGAATTCATGTGTCGGCTTGGTGTCGTGTGATTTCAAGATATTAAGCATGGATAAGTATAAATACAAGTTTCTTTCACTCATTTTTCACCAAGCAAGTTGATGAGAGCATTTCTAAGGAAATTTTATGAGATCGAGAGCATTCAAGAGCAATTCATCAAGCATTTGGAGTGATCAGGGTATGTGTAGGATCATGATGGGCCAAAAAGTGGCGATATGTAAGTGCTATGATGGCCCATGTGGCTGATGACTTTTTTTTAACCCAAAATTGATGAAACGAAAAGGTTTCTAAAGGAGATTCTCAGCTTTCAACCAATATAAATTATGCTTTACTTTGAATTTAATAAATAATTATTATTTGTTTTCTATTTGAATTATGACTAAAGTTTTGATTGATAGGCTAATTGAAAAACATGTATAGCTTTCAAATGGTATCACATTTTTTGAATCTGAAACATGCGTCACATTCTATGCTTCGCATACTATATGATTTAAAAAAAATGAATTTCATGAAGTTTTCACCAAGTTAAGGTGGTCAAACATACGAATTTTTATATTTTTTAAAAGTTGTAATAAAAAATTCATAATTAATTATTTACTTGGAATAAAATTACAAAAAATGCATCACATCGAGTATGATTCATCCATATATCTAAAAATTTTATCATTTTATTGTGGTTAGGGTGGTTAGCAGACACCTACTTTTTTCCACTGAAATTTAAGTACTACTCGATTGAAATTTTCAAATTTTTCACCAAATAATTTTTTTTTAAATAAACCTAGTTTTTTAGAAACTACATTCAATTTTCTACAGATTCTATTCTTACATATTTTTGAAATAATAAAGATAACTTATTCAAATTTTTATGTGAATTTTCCTAACTCTAATTTTTCTAAATTTTTTGCCACTTAAGGGCCTAATTTTTCCATGATGATCCTGCACATACCCATCATCAAGATTCAAGAATCATGTCAAATATATTCTTGCATCATGTGTGTTTTTGAGCTAAAATTTGTGATGTAGGGTTTTGATTCAAACAAGAAATTCAAGTCAAGATCTATCAAGCATTATTTACATTCAAGATCTACAATCAAGCTAGCCACTTCACACAAGTTTGCAGATTTTATAACAAGGGTTTGGTGAGTTGCAACATATCACTTTCTTCATTCATCATTTCCCTTCATTATTTCATTTCATTCCAAGGTTTAATTATCAACAAGGGGTTTGACCAAGGAAAACCCCCATTTACTAACAATCAACAAGTTTTTCTTCTCTTGTGTGTTTATGTTTGTATCTTTAGGTTGAAGATCATTTGGAGTGCAAAGTTGCAAAGTTGTAAAGTTGCATTGCGAAGTTTTCATCTTCACGAAAAGTCACCTATAGGCTAGATCTGGAAGTTTTAGGACCTGAGATCTGAGAAGAAGGAAGTGCATACCTTGGACCTCAAGATCACATTCTAAAATTGTAGAAATTCAGATCAGGACTAAGAAGACAATAAGGGTGTCTTAGTCCTCCTAGAGGTATTTCACAGAGATTCTTTTGGATTTTGTTTTGACATCCAAAGATTTCATGTTTTCCTCAAAAAACAATAGTGGGACAAAGAAGACAGTAAGGGTGTCTTAGTCCTCCCTGGCATATTTTGCTAGTTTTTTTTCATTTCCAGAATGCTTATCACATTTCAAGACTTCCCAAGTACACACATCCTAACTTTTTGTTACCTAATTCTATCATTTGCAGTCATTATTTGTTTTGCATTACTAGGTTTTGTCAGTTGAATGTTGTCTTTTCCAAGCTTTTGCTTGGTGGTGAACCATTCAAAGCCTAAGGAATCTTCCTAGATCTCCCTTGTTTAGAATTGACTCACCTTTGTGTTGATAGTCAATCCATTTTGGGATCCTAGGTTTCCTTGAATGAACCTTCCCCCCTATTGGGAAAATCTAGGATTAGGGATTCCTTTCTTGTATTGTGAGTCCCTTTTCCTCGTTTCATTTTCCCAATAGTTCAAGTAGTCCTCACAAGGTTTGATAGGTTCAATAGTCTCTGAAAAAAATAAATCTAAGGAAAATTCCCCACATGAATCTACACAAGATTAAAGCCACTATGATGCACAATAAAGATTTCATTTCCAAAGGGAAACTTTAAACATTTATGCACAACTGACGGGATGGCATTCATGGAGAGAAGCCATAGGTAGCCTAACTTCACACAAAATTGGTTTGATAGTGGGATGATAGTTCAAATGAGACACTTAATTTTTTTTGTTGAAATTTTAAAGGGAGATCTATTGAGCCTATCACAGGACAAGCAAAACCATTATGCATTTTTATCCATGATTTAAATTTTTCATATGTATCTTGATAAAGTTCATGAACAAATAGAAAATCTTCAATGATCACATTCTCTACACAAATGGGATTAGTTAATATCCCATTAGTAGGCCTGTCATTGATCCTTCCAACTATGTAAAGAGGATCATCGGGTGCATGTTTTAGTATATATTTTTGTGAGAAAGAAATATCAAGAGGTATTTTGGTTGAGACCTTACGAGGTTTAGCTTTGATAAATGTTATTATTTCAGCTTGTTCATCTACATTTTCATCTTTTATTTTTTCATCATCTGTGTCAACATTCATCACATCATTCTTTGTTTCAGTAGGTTTAACAAATGAAATAGTGTGTTTTAGCATGGGATTTGTAAAGATTTGTAAATTTTCGTTAGGAGGAGCTATAGAATTATTACCTTGATCATTCACACCTTTGATTAGAAGATGATTAGAATCAATGAGGTCTTACACAAGATGTTTAAGACACTTACAATATTCCATATTATGTCCATTTTTTCGGTGGTAATGGCAATAAGAATTTGGTCTAAAGCTTGTGGGAAATGGTTTATTAGGATCATGAGCTCTAATAGGAGGTAAGGAAAACATATTATTTTCTACAAGCTACAACATGATATTATGAAGGGTGTCGATGCAAGGATACTAGTATGGGTCAAATTACGCTTGATCCATGAAGAATTGAAGCATAACAGAGCCACCAATACTCGAATCTCAACAAGATCAACCAAACAAGATTAAAACTAAAAATTTCATCAAAACCTAACATACTAAAATAATGAAAGCTATAAAAACATCTATTCTAATCCATTCAAAATATATCTTGTTGTGGAATTGGTGTCGCGTTGATGTGGATAGACGACCATTTCCCAATCCTATGATAGTGAGCTTGTTTCAGTTGATTCTATGGAAGAGAATTGATGAAACCATGGTGTTTGATGTGTGAAAACCTAAACTATGTAAAAATGAACATGATGCAAGCTAAGTTACCATGATTTTATGCTAAAAATGAGATAATTATGCAATTTTTCAACTAATCTAAGCTAATTTAAGCTAAAATGATGCTAAAAGATGATAACCCTAATTTTTTTACAAACTAAGATGGATGCATGGAAGCCATTAATGGATGCTCTAAGCTATTATTCTACTAAAAATGAATGAAAACAAGCTAAAAAGTGAGTAAAAGATGAGTGATCTATTTATAGGAGAGCAAATGAGGAATGGGTGGTTGAGATCAAAAAGCTTAATCAACAGTTCAAGATGAAAGGAAGAAGAGGCATGGATCATGGATTCTCATCAACAGATAAGAATGCATGATGAAAGTTAATCAAAGTCTCACACTTGCCTCAAACAA